>CM033343.1:13710281-14170910 GCA_019395295.1 Osmanthus fragrans
GACAACTATAATTAACCTTAAATTGGTTGAATTGTACAAGAAGAGACATCAAAACTAAATGTACAAGCAAGTTCTCAGATAGCTCCAGTTTTAGTGCCTTTAGTTTTGAAGCAAGATAAGACATCTCCATAATGTACTTCCTTATGTTTCCTTTAGCCCTATACCTTAATGAAATTAAGTTTGCCGAAAGCGTACTATTTTAGCTTTATCGCTTTTTGCAAAATATTTTTCAATTTCTTCAAGGAAATCCTTGGAAGTAGTAACATTTTCAAATTCGGAGCCCCTAAATATTTCTAGAATTTCATGCTTCATGATCATAAAATTCATGCAATTTGAACGATCCTACTTATCAAAATCCCACTTTTCATCGGCGGAACTCTTATCCATCAGAGTAGCAAGTTGTTCAATCCTTAATACAAGATCATGCAACCAAGAACGATCAAAACGTTTTCTTTTCAATCCTTAAAGCTGGTTCCATTTAGCATAGAAATTGAGTTGATGTTGATAGATATTGTAGAAGCGGATGAATTATCTAAACAGAGAACAAAACAACCAAAACTATTTATTCACAGAAGAATTCATATCAAATAATCAATAAATTCAAATGATAGTGAACCCATCACAAGAGACCGAACACAATATTGACATTTAGTTTTTGGATAGAAAAAATCAACTTGTAAGTGATACTTTTGGTGTAATAATCAAATATTGACAATAAATCCTGCCAAGCATTAAGTCTATCTTTGGATCGACTTATTGTTCACATAAAAAGAAACTTTATAATTGTTACATATTTATTACGATATGTGTGCATGTAATTCAGCTAAATAGTAACCTTTTTTTGGATCGATTAATATCTACATGAATTACATACACATAACCATCTTAATTTTTCAAATAAAATAATTTACACGAGAGATGTTACTATGGTAACATGTTATTTCAATTAATTTATTTTAAATATTAGACATCCAAAAGAAACAAAACAGTACCAAAATTTGAAGTAAACCAACACCACGACACTACTTGTTTTGTCAGGCTGCCATAACTTGGCGATGCAGCGCCCATACGCGGCACTGCAACATTGGCGATTAAATTCTGAATTTCAAAATTAAAAGCTAAAATTCGCATTCCAAAATTTAAAAAACCACAATGTACGAATTTCAACACTAAAATTCACTTTTATTTTCAATGGTTTAACATGGAGTAAGCTTTGAAACCACTTGTTAGAAAATTAAACCCTTAGAACTTAATATAGAAAACCTTATGTTTTTGTCAAGATCCTCTATACCAAATCACCAAGAAAATAAGAGCGAAAACGTACCTTGATCCATGAGAACGGAGATGGTTACAGGTTTTTTATCTTCCTCTTCAATATAGTTTCTCTCAAAGAGAAGTCTATGCATTCATTCTAATAACGGGATAGCAGAGAGAATGAGAACACATGTATGAATTGGGAACATAATCCTAACATATATTTCCATATATATCAAAGTCCTTCATAAAATATAACAAAATAAAACAGGTCTCTATAGATAATTAGGCTCATATTTTATTAGATGCCTAAAACCCAATAACTTTAACCCCCATCAGAGGGAAAATTTCATAAATAAAATGATAAGTATGACCCATTTCAATAATAAGAGAACCAGTTTCAACTTTCAAAAATCAGATATTTATTAAAATTTATTTATGATTTAATTAATTAATTAATTATATAAAAGTCACAGATATAAACAATTTGATCACAAATTCATTAATTGGTCACATATTTTCAAATAATTAGTCACAAATTATTTTGAAGTCACAAATCAAAAATTTTATAGGTCACGATTTATTTTCGACGTCACAAATTAGAATTTTAATGTCACAAATTATTTTACGACCACAATTCAAAAATTTCATAGGTCACAATTTGTTCATCGGTCACAAATCACAATTATTATAAGTCACAAATTATCAGATTATTGATCACAGATTAACTATTTCTTAGGTCACATATTATTTCTTAGTCACAAATCATTGGTCACATATATTTTTATTGGTCACGGATTAATCAATTTGGTGGTCACACTTAATCAAATAATCTATGACCACCACCCGACAACCGTCACCATACTATATCACCATGACCAACCAAAAAATTTCCAAACCCACCATCACCGCTGCCACTGCCACCACCACCACCACTGCCACCACCACTGCCACCACCAACACCAATCAACAGCCATCACCTCAACCCTGTTGTCACTGCGCATCAACCACAACAACCACATCACCTCCCAAAAACCTCTCCACCACCTTCACTGTCTCCACCTCCATTGCTTCACCACTACAGCCACCACCACAAAACCGCCACCACACAAACACCACATTCGCACCCCACCAAAGCTCTCCTTTCCCAACACCGAACCGCACACCTCCACCACCATCACCGCAATCGTAAAACCAACATATTATCAAAAAAAAAAAAATTGGATCTGCAATCACAAAACCACCACACCACTCATCGGGAATATGTTGCTGATGTTGTTGTGACTGTTGGTTCAAACGAAGTAAGTAAATGAAGGTATTGATTTAAATTTTCATTTAGCAGACGTGACATGATGTGCCTTATGATTGATCTTTAACATAATTGATATGGGGCTGATGCATTCAAATTTGAGCACAACAATTAGTAGCAGTGACAGTCCCTTACCCTGGAAAAGAATTTCAAGGGGAAAAATTGGAATATATAATTGTTATCTAAGAAGCTCGGCTACTAGACAAAACACAACTCTTAAGTCTCAAGTTGTAATTGTTGACCTCAAAAACTATATTTCTAACGTGTCAATAGATCCCAAGATCTCTCACGTTCACATAAACTGTGTTCCTGCACACTAGGACAAATCGTTAGCCACACGTGGCCTTCTTCGGTGGGGCGAAGCAGGCGGTGTGCTCTCCGTTGGTCAAGTCAGCTTTGAGAGAATAAATATGAATGTGCGAGAGCTTAAAACATGAGCCTCAAATATAAAGGGGGTCGGCTTTGGGAGTAAATGGGTATAGTAAAAGAGTAAAGAGAGCAAAGTTATATCTTGAGAGTCTAAACTTGTATTACCTTTCAACAGTGTTAAGTGTGAGCTTTTATAGTATGGGAGAATGAATAAGGACTGTCGGATGGGAGGACATGCGGCCTCATCCCTACGGTTGATGCTTCCCATCGTGGGCATCAATCAATCACGGTCATAAATGCTAATACTATTTTATCATCCATATATCCTAGCTTGCGCCTGTAAACTTGACTAAACTGGTTTGTTGTGGCGACGGTGGCATAGCATTACCACATCAATCATGTTAAGAGATTGATTAAGAGATCTCGCGTTGGGTTCTTTCCTTGGCTTCACCGACACTCTTTCCAATTGGGGCTCTCTCCCGCCACAGTTTATATTGGTTCGGCCACATGGATTCGTTTAGGCCAGCTCGTCCGTTCTGGGCTAGCTAGTCTAATGGGCCACATTTAGATCCTCGTTGGGAGAGACGTAACAATAATAATATAGATCACTCACTTTTGTTGTTTCAAACTTTCACACATTACTACTCATGCTAATGGTGCTGTTTATTATAAAACCTAGTTAAATTAGTTTGGAGAAAAGGGGTCAAGAACACACTCACAAAAATAAGTGAAATCTTTCCTTCCCCAATTCAAACATATGATAACGGCAATTCCTTTCCCTTGCCACTGGGTAAATAGTGCGATGACTGTATTTTATACACTTTTGATTCATTTATTGCTAATTGAGAGGATATTTATCTAATTTAAATTATGTTAGTGGTAGGAAAAACCCTGTTTTGAATGCACTTTGATGCAATTGGTGTGCGTTTTTGGAGCATAAATGGAGTTAGGGGTGGGCAAAAAAATTGAAAAACCGATCAAACCAAACCAAATCGAGTCAGCATGCGTTAGTTTAAATCAAAAAATTGATTTGTTTAAATTATTTTTAATCATTAAAAAGTCGGGTCGAGTTGGTTGCGGTTTAAGGAACTAGCCCGTCAATTATCCGACCAACCACTAATACACTTTTTAAATTTTTTTTATTTCATGTTTTGAACTTAAAAAATAAAATAATAAAAACATAAATATAGTTCTTTCTTAAATAATTTACCGTTTACGTTTTACCAAAGCCCCAATTCCAAAAGAAAGATAAGCAATGAGAAAAATTATTTGTTATAAACTCCAAATTCATATTGTAAACTTATTTTTCATTTTAGTGTAATTGTTTGTAGGTAATCATCAGAAATATAGAATGATTTTGGGAAAATCGACCCTTTATATGTATAAAAGCAATTTCTTTAACCCAAAATAGGTAGGTAAATTTTTTTAACTTGGGTTAATGTTCAAACCGACAAACCAAACACAAACCAATCCAAACCGATTTTGTTTGGTTTGGTTTGAATAATTGGATTCGATTAATTTGGTTTGGAATTTACCTAAACTGATCAAGTCAGTTTCAATTTCAAGTTGAGCTCAAAATCAACCCAACCTGAATTATGCCCAAGCCTTATTGGAGTTTATTTGGAGCAACTAATGATGAATTGGATTTCATATGATCAATTAGAAGCATTAATAGAGCAATCGAAAGAGATTTACTACTTTCAAGAGCTATATCCAACAATTGAAAAGTTTAGAGACTTAATTGCAAACTTTCGAAACTTGTACCGAATCAATTACGGATGACTGGAAAATAATGAAAATCAAATTATGATGATTCAAATATGAAGGACTAAAGATAAAATGAGGAAGGGAATCGAGCTAAACATAGGAGAAAATTAAAGGCCCAAAGTGAGCAAGAGAAAAAGATGGAACCTTGTAATAGCATCCCCCTATATTGTGCGATTGCACATGCATTTCGGGCAGAGAAAACTAATTTCCTTATTTGATTCAACTTCTGTTTGGAAAACAATTTGAACACAATTTTTGTCCTATAAATATATGTGTTTCATCTACAATTCAGGGATAGAAGCTTAGGTGCTCTTTTACATTAGAAAATACATATTCCATAAATTGAAATAGAGCTATCAATAGAAAATTCATATTCTTTGCAATGCTTTGAAGTGGAAAAGCATAATGAGGCTCTTGTTTTAAATATTTATGAAACTTAAACTTTATAAATTTTATTGAATTGTCAAGATCTCCATGTCAAATCACCAAGTAAATTAATTAATGCGGAATATACCCTGATCCATTGATGAGAATTTCTAATCTTTAATCTTGTAGGTCAACTTGCAATTCTCTCTTGTTTGGCTTCGTGCTTTTAATCTTGATTGTCCTTTTCTTCAATTTAATTGTTTAAATCTTTCTTCTTTCTTCTTGATTAATTGTTCTTGATTCTTGATTGTGGATTTTTGTTCATCTTCAACATATTTTCTCTTGTATTTTCTCTTATATATATATATATATATATATATATATATATTAATTAGATCACTTTAATTAGGCTTCACCTTAAGATAGCTTTTATACACAATTAATTACATATATGACCCACAGGACAAATTAATAAATCTAACAATCTCCCACTTGAACACATATGTTACCTTATAAATGTGTATAATCTTATGACGTCGAATCGTTTGTTATTATAACCAAAAGTATCTCCGAAGAATCTCGTTCATTAATTATGTCAATATATGATCAAAACAGTCTTCGATACAAGTATCATAACTAAACTCATCAATGGTCACGTATATCAACACAATCAAATGACATAGTTCACATATGGATTTGTAGCATGAAAGTTACACATAACGTGATCTAAATATGTCTATTTTCAACTAGTCTTACCTTATTCTTTAGTGAGATCAAACTAACACTTTAATCAGATCGAAATTGAACTGAATACTTTTTTCTGAAATAACTTGATTATACATGGATAAAAATATGTATCTAAAATAGACAACATCTAAATACAAACTCCCACTAAATTACCTTATCATCAAAAGATGAAATACCCATATGAGTAGTATGCTCATGAAAGACTTTGGATAGTAGTTCTTTAGTAAACGGATATGTAATCACAAAGTTTGTCCCAATATACTTTATAGAAACTGGACCACTCTGATTGTTTCATTAACAACTAGGAACTTAATGTCTATAAACTTTGACATCATCGAACTCCAACTGGAATAGCAGACTGCTATTGTCACAAAATTGCTTAAGTGATCTTTCAATTCCAACCAAAATCTACAACCTAGTGATAAAATTCCGCAGTCATATTTTATGATCAAAATCAGAATATTCAATGATCTCCAATTGGTCTGATTTCTTGTATATGATCATGTAATCCTTAGTTCTTTATAGATATCGAATAACCCATTTGGTTTTTTTTTTTTCCAAATATCCAATCAAAGATACTTAAGTATTTGGCTAGCATTCCAACAATAAATGTTATATCCAGATGTGTGCAAACTCTACACCTCAAATAATTGAATATTTTTCGTTTCAAATTTTGACTGATAGTGGGATATTAAAAATTTGTAACACATTGATTTTTCAGAATATCCAATGAAATAGAAACATACATTTTTGGAGTCCAGATTCTTTTTATTTGGCATGTAAGACCTTACCTTAGCAACTCCAAATGTGCAAGTGCTTTAAAATAAGTTTCTTGCCTATCCCGAGCCCATAAGGGATTTTGACAGTTGCTTTACTTGGAACTTTATTGAAAATATAAGCTGCAATCTTTAATGCTTCAACCTAGAGAAATTCTGGTGTACTGTGGGATGATTCCACATTTCTCTGGGAATTTAGCAAAAGGGCCAGGAAAAACGTTCTCATAATTCGTCTTATCTTCCATAGTATTCACCGTCATGATCAGATCCTACTTATTTTATTCTTTTGTTGAGTTGATTTTCAAATTTTGCCTTATAAGGTTTGAACGTGTCCAGTGATTGTTATTTATTATGATGAGATATAGGTAGGCATAGAAAGAATAATCGTCTATGAACGTAATATGTAATTGTTGACCATTTTATGAAGCCAAAGGGAATTGTCCACAGATATCTGTTTAAATTAGTTCTAAGACATTCAGAATTTTATTAGCACTCAATTTCTCTATGTTTGTCTGTTTCCCCTTAATGTAATTAACACAAACATTAAAGTCCGTAAAATCAGTGAGATCAACTCTGACACAAGCTATTCATTTCTCTTTTGAGAGATGTGACATAATCGCTTGTGCTATAATGAAGCGAAATTCTCATTGGTTAGTTTATATTTAATATCATGTGAATTCACGTGCAAGGTTTTTTTTTATAAAAGGCAATCGTATTAAGAAAATATAGGTTATTATAACCTGATAAAGAATTGGTATCCACAATATTTGAATTATGAAAAATATCAAACATACTATTTCTAATTGAACAAGAGTAACCAAATTTGTCCAATGTAGAAATCAAATTTTCACCTAAAAAATAGTATTGCAAATATTTCTTTCATATTCAAATAACAATCAGTCTTTAATAATAACCTAAAAGTCATTATAACCTCAACTTTAATTGATTTGTCATCATCCCCATATAGATTTTAGCATCATTGTTTTTGACTATTAAGGTAACCCCACATAGACACACTTATATCCAAGCATGATACCTAGACACACTTAATTATCCACCAAATGTGTCTTGGTATTAAACATAAATTAACTTTAGAACAAACCAAAGTGAAAAGTGTACTTTTTTTACAAGCCAAGCATGATACCTAGTACAATCCCGCTTCATGTGTCCCAAATTTTCACAAATTGCCAGATGATTAATTATTTTCAGGCTTTTTTTGTTTCTTTTGAGCTGAACTAGATGCAACTTCCTTACTATTTTTGTAAGGCCCCAATTTTTCATACATCTTTTGAGGTTTTATCAGGAATAATTTCACTTACTTAAATACGGAATGATAACATTTTAATTTCCAAATAAACAGAACATTCATAAAATCATGTCTTTAAATAAAAACAACTTAAACATTCTCATTAAGACAATAAATTCAAAATGCAATAAAACCTAGAAATTTATTTGTCGAAAATCCATTTTCTTCGAATCCCTTGGTAGTCCGCTGCACAGTCCTTCCATTGTTCCAATCGACTCGAACTAGCCTGTAAAATTTGTAAGAGTGAATATTTTAAAAACACCCAGTAAGATACGTGCAGTTTCTACACACAATTATATGCAATAAAATAACATTTCATACCACTCTTCTCTTTATAGAGTACACGGTGACCAAGCGACACACCCATCTTAGGTCTTCTTATAATCCCATAGGATTTCATTTCTCTTTTAAAAAAAAAACTCGAAAGTCTATCGGCAAATCATGTATATTTAATTGAATATAAATGCATAAAGAAACAAAACGCTTGCACATAAGTATCTTACCTTGTTATTGGAATATTAAAAATATCTACCGGCACGTTAAAAATATTTATTTTCCTGCTTTGGGCGAAGAATTGCTTGACAATGATGTGTGTACTTGACTTTTCACAACCTTTTTCTTTCTCTCACTACAGGTAGTACCCTCTCTCTTTCTCTTTCTCTCTTTCTACCGTATAAAAAAAATAGGTGTGTGTAGAAAAATGTGACACATGCATGGTATTTATAGTGGTTAATAGATAATGATGACTTAATAGACTCCAAATAAAACTCTTAATTTAAATTTAAATTGGACTCTAAATCAAATAAATCATCTTATCAAGAAATTTGAATTTAAAGATATCTAATTACATGATGATAAAATTCTAGTGTGGATATATGTAACTTTCAAATTTCATTTTTAATTTAAAGATAAACATAATAATATATACCCAATCAAAAATAACAGTTAATAATTATTCTACTTAAAATAGAATTACAATTAACTAATAATCTTTTTATCAAAATAAATATGAAATACAATTAGTACTCTACGTTTAGTAGTAAAATCAATTGGATAGTGAATATTTTGGTAAAACAAATCACGATATATCCCAATCAACCACCACATGGGACACTTGGCATGCTAGGAAAAATTTACGCTAGAATATAATAATAATAAAATAAATCACCCTATTTATCATCCAACCCTACATGTGAAAATCACAATTTACACTAAAAACCAAAACCAACTTATAAATTACTTTTGAGATAAAATCTTAAAATGTCAATAACTTGGGTTTAACATATCCGAATCGACTTTTTCTTGGGCCTAAAATATATTATTAAAAACGAGCTATCCAATGAGTATAATATTGATATACTTATATTTGCCCTATCAGAATCTAATTATTTGGCCCAAAAATATAAAAGATTTAAAATATGCTTCACTTTAATCCATAAACTTTTCAAAATAATAAAAATAACACATAGAATAAATAAATTTTTATTCTAAAAATTTCGGGATATTACAATCTCCCTTCCTTAAAAAAATTTCATCCTCGAAATTACCTGCGTTCGGGTCCTCTGTTGCTCCATCTTGAATTAAAGCAAAAACTCGGGCATTTTCCTTCTTATCTCGCACATCATTATTCTTCGAGGGGTCTTCCTTACAGTTTCTGGAAATGTGGCTTGTTTTGCCGCATCGATAGCACACATGTTTCCCAAGCAGGCATTCACCCCTATGTACCCGGTTGCATTTTGGACAGAGTGGAACGTTTTGTCCAAAACTTGATCCAAAGTTGATTTTCTTGCTCTGTCCTACTCCTTTTTCTTCGTTTGCCACATTCCATTTCCTCTTTCCTGAATTCTCGGCTCCTTGTTGAGAAGTTTGATCAATCTCTAACCTATTTGAGATTGCTTGAGCGGTTTGTAAAACCCGACTATAGGTAGTGAATTGATGGGATGCTATTATTCCACCAATCTCAGGGCGCAATCCCAGTTCGAACCTTGTTGCTTTCTTTGCTTTCGTGTCCACTAGGTGTGGTGCGTACCTAGAGAGTTGTTCGAATTTCCTCTCATAATCCTCAAGCTTCATCCCTCCCTGTTTCAGTTGAAGAAATTATGTCTCTTTTCGGTCTCTCAGAGCTTATGGGAAGTATTTTTCCATCACATCGTCCTTAAATTGTGTCCACGTCAGAGCATGTTGTTGAGCTTCTGTTCTAGTACGCGATGCTGACTCCCACCAGTGGCCTGCAGCATCAACCAACATACACTCTGCGCATAATACCTTTTGAGAATCAGTGCAAGAAAGGTGTTTGAAGATTCGCTTCATTCCCCTTATCCATTCCTCAGCTGCCAATGGGACTGCCTTGCCATCGAAAGTCGGGAGTTTATAGCGATGGAATTGTTCAACAATTGGACTCATGTTGTTAGCATTTGTATCCTGAGTACCAGCTTGTGCTTGTTGTCTACCCAAGTCTTGTACAGCACCCAACAAATCCCTGATAATCGTTGCTTGATTTTGTTGTTGCCTCGACATTTTCTTAATACAAGTGAAATTTTAAATTTAGAAATGCAAAATTTGATAACGCGGAAATTATTTATTAATGGTAAAAACTTTAAAATTTTCAAATCCTTACATATAGTATCCGATTTTCGAAAGACAAAAAATTTCAATGAATAAACAAATAAACTTTTGTTAAAATAAAGACTATCTCTAATATCTATAAGTCCTAGAAATCTTCATAATCTGACGTAAGGCATGACTCGGGCTCAGAATCCAAATCCATGAAATTTTGTGGTTCGAGTTCCTGCTCGGGGTCTTCCAGCTCTGGTTCGATTTCCTCCTCTGGGTCCTCTTCAGGTTCTTCTTCTGGCTCGGGCTCAGGTTCAGGCTCAGGGTGAGGCTCAAGCTCGGGCTCAGGCTCAGGTTGGGGTTAGGGCTGGGGCTGGGGCTGGGGCTCTAGTGGTAGCTGTTGTTGTCTATGGTTCCACAAGATTATAATGTCTTCACAATACCTCCTAAAATTAATCTTGTCCCAATCTTCCTCCAAACATAGCCCATTCTCCATATCTCTTACGAAGTAGGCCACATCTCTCCATTGAGGACGCATAGTAGTTATCAAGTGATATATTGAGAGGATTGTCCCCTCATTATATTCGAACGATCTTGCTTGCTCCCACTTAAGAAGGAAATCTTCAACATGTTCAGCAAAAGTTCGCTCCAATCTCACTTCGTAGTTCATGTATCTCTCAATAGCCAATTCAGCACGTTCTAGGAATGTGAGGCTACGTCCAGTCATCTTAGTTACTTTTCAAGTCCTAATCATGCGATAAATATAACTTCAATTATGCTTGATCTTTTTAGTGATAGTGTCATTTCATTCTATGTTTGCATCTAATATTCTCATATAAATTCGTGAAAGCTTTAACAACTAAAATGCAAAGTAAACATGGTTGTACATAACTCATAAACATGCTAAAATGATAACATTTCTTTTTCATACCTGGATCAATTGGAGAGTGGTCGAGCAGTGAGCGCTACATGCCAAGGATTCTCTCCATACATTTTTAAGACTAAAAAAAATTCGTTGTTCATAAATTTCTAATGTTTACAAAAAAAGCATTGCATTTTTTTTTTAACTTTCTAAGATAGGAAAAATGAATTTTCTTAAATTTTTGAAAGATTTGAAGTATTATTTTCACCTCGTTAATTTGAATAATGCGCAATCACAAAGGCTTCCAAATGAGGAGGTGGGTCACAATGGACCGCTTAAATCCCAAGCTCTTCTTAGACAGTTTAAGTCTTTTTGACAAAGCCTTTCAATTTTGCAATTACGCAAATCAAACAAAACTCAAACAATAAATCAAAAGTGAAATTTCTTAAAATGTAAAATTTGATTGACAAATTTTTTTTTTTTTTTTTTTTAAACATCATCAAAGGCTAAAATTAAACACATAAAAATTTATCACACGTGAAGTTTAACCTACAAGCATTAAATCATAACAATTTAAATTTTAACTATCATTATTCAATTAATAAAAATTTACCATTTAACATATGAGAAATAATTAAATAATAATAAATAAATAAAAATTTCCCCCTTTTCACTCTTCACGTGAACAGTACTGTTCACGTGAATAGTACATGTACTGTTCACAATTTTTTTTTTTTTAAAGGTGCATAACTTAACTTTTAGTAAGAATAAATACTTTCAAAATGTCTACAGAATCAATTTTATAACTCTAGGCTCTGATACCAAACTGTAACGCCCCAATTTTTCATACATCTTTTTAGGTATTATCAAGAACAATTTCATTTATTTAAATGCGGAATGATAACATTTTATTCTCCAAATATACAGAACATTCGTAAATAATCATAAAATCACGTCTTTAAATAAATAAATAAATAAAAACAACCTAAACATTCTCAACGAGACAATAAATTTAAAATGCAGTAAAACCTAGAAATTTTATTTGTCGAAATCCCTTTTCTTCGAATCCCTTGGCAGTCCGCTACACCATCACGTCACTGTTCCAATCGACCCGAACTAGCCTGTAGAATTTGTAAGAGTGAGTATTTTAAAAACACCCAGTAAGATACGGGCAGTTTCCATATACAAATACATAAAAATTAAAACTATACACTTCATACCATTACACTCTTATGGAGTATATCGGTGACCAAGCGACACACTCATCTTAGGTCCTCTTATAATTTCATATCTCTTTCTTAAGAACCCGAAAGTCCACTGACAATTCATGTATATTTAATTGAATATAAATACATTAAGAAACAAAACACTTGCACATAAGTATCTTACTTTGTTATTGGAATATTAAAAAATATCTACCAGCACGTTAAAAATATTTATTTTCCTGCCTTGGGTGAAGAATTGCTTGACAATGATGTGTGTACTTGACTTTTCACAACCTTTCTCTTTCTCTCACTACAAGTAGTACCCTCTCTCTTTCTCTTTCTCTCTTTCTACCATATAAAAAAATATGTGTGTAGAAAAATGTGACACATGCATAGTATTTATAGTGGTTAATAGATAATGATGACTTAATAGACTCCAAATAAAACTCTTAATTTAAATTTAAATTGGACTCTGAATCAAATAAATCATCTTATCAAAAAATTCAAATTTAAAGATATCTAATTACATGAGGATAAAATTCTAGTGTGGATATATTTAACTTTCAAATTTCATTTTTAATTTAAAGATAAACATAATAATATATACCCAATCAAAATTAACAGTTAACAATTATCCTACTTAAAATAAAATTACAATTAACTAATAATCTTTTTATCAAAATAAATATGAAATACAATTAGTACTCTACGTGTGGTGGTAAAATCAATTGGATAGTGAATATTTTGGTAAAACAAATCATGATATATCCCAATCAACCACCACATGGGACACTTGGCATGCTAGGAAAATTTACGTTAGAATATAATAATAATAATAAAATAAATCACCCTATTTATCATCCAACCCTACACGTGAAAACCACAATTTACACTAAAAACCAAAACCAACTTATAAATTACTTTTGAGATAAAATTTTAAAATGTCAATAACTTGGGTTTAACATATCCGAATTGACTTTTTCTTCGGCCTAAAATATATGATTAAAAACGAGCTATCCAATGAGTATAATATTGATATACGTATATTTTTCCTATCAGAATCTAATTATTTGGCCCAAAAATAGAAATATTTAAAACATACTTCACTTTAATCCATAAACTTTTCAAAAAAATAAAAATAACATATAGAATAAATAAATTTTTATTCTAAAAATTTCGGGACATTACAATTTTACTTGTCTTTAGAAGTACTTGTCAAATGAGCACTTTCAGTTCTCTGTTGTTTTAACCTTCATTCTTTTTGCACACAATATGAAATGAGATCATCAAGAGTCCACTTCCCCTTTTGACAGTTGTAATTGATCTCAAATTGATTAAATTGTGCAGGAAGTTAAATCGAAACTAAATATCCGAGCAAGTCATCAGACAGCTCAAACTTTAATACCTTTAATTTTGACGTAAGATGAAACATCTCTATGATGTACTCCTCTATGTTTATTTAGTTTTATATTTTACTGAAACCAAGTTTGCAAAAATCGTACTAGTTTCGGCTTTATCGCCTTTTGCAAGGCATTTTTCAATGTCTTTAAGGAATTTCTTGGCAATAGTTACCTTATCGGACCCAACACTCCTAAATGTTATTGGAATTTGAAGCTACATGATCATAAGACTCATGCAATTTGAACAATCCCACTTTTGAAAGTCCCAATTTTCATCAATGCAACTTTTATCCGTAAGTGAGTGAGTTGTTCAGTCCTTAAAGTAAGGTCTAAATCCATGCAGCCAAAAACGATATGAACGTTTTTTTTTTTTCAGTTCTTAAAATTTGGTTTATACACAGGAATTGAATTGATGTTGACAAGATATTGTAGAATTGGATGGATTAACCGAAAAGAGAACTTAAACATAATTAACATGTTCACATAAAAATCCATATTGAGCAATCAATAAATTCAAATAATAGTGGGCCCCATCACAAGACACCGGCATAACATTTATATTTAGTCTTTTGACATAGATATCAACTTGTAAGAGATACTTTTGGTGTAGCAATCAAATATTGACAATAAATAATGTCAAATATTAAGTCTATCTTTGGACCGACTCAATGTTAACATAAAAAGAAACTTTATAATTGTTACATCATTACTAAATGTATGCATATAATTGACCAAATATTGACCTTCTTTGGACCGATGAATACCTGCGTTTATTACATACACACAATCATCCTAATTTTTCAAATAAATTAATTTAGACAAGAGAGGTTACTTTGGTAACTATTACTTCGATTAATCTATTTTAAAAAATTAGTAATCCAAAGAAATTTTAAATAATAAGATTTTAAATTTATTGCTCTTAATCCTTATCTTTTATTTTTACTTTTTTCTTCTTTTGTTTTAACAAAAAATAAGAATAAAATAAAATTTGAACAACACTGCAATGCTTTGAAAATGAGCGTTGCAGTGTCATGCAACTGTACTTTTATTTTTATTTTTTCTTCTTTGTTTTAACCTAAAATAAAATAAAATTTGAACATCGGTGCAACGCTTCGAAAATGAGCGCTGCAGCGCTATGCAACTGTAGCTAGGGACAACGCGCCTGAAATTCTTGATTTTCATTTAATCGAAAAATCAATTGATCACGCCTCCCAAAAAAGGCAATAATCCCAATTTATGCACGTTACCCAATACACTTTATCAAGGATGGATACAAGAGCAATTTTAAATAAGAATCCTTGTGTCAGTGTTTGTCTTATCTATTGTGTGCATGCAAACCTTTTGTCATCAAAATTTTACACCGAGGGAATAATAGGGAAATACATGAAAGTAGCCTAAATACAAAGTTATATTTTCACTTTAGTCTTTGACTATTCTAAATAATAGAAACTACCTAAAATACCCGAAGCATAAAAATTACAACATAGTCACCATAATACAAAAGCAGTACAATCAAGTCTTAGGAAGTTATTTGATAAGAATTATAAAATGAAAAAACTCATATCTAAAAGAGGACCATATAAGATTAAGAGGATTGTGAAGGATAAAAAAGAAATTGAATTTGAAAATGAAATTGATAAAATTGGATATTGTAGAGGCCCAAATCTTTCTATAAAGCTAGGCCCATAATTGTGTGATTAACTTCACATTAGGCCCAATAAAGGAAATATAAGCCCAAAAGATAGTCCAATACATGTTTAAAGGTAAAATGATGTTTATAAAATATTTTCTTAAAAATAATTTGATGAAGATTGGACGGAATGCAAAGTATTTCATTTTATGGCTAAAAGTACACTTCAAATATTTTTAGTCTCCTTTGAGACCCATTTTCTACATAGAAATCATTGGAATTTGAAAATGATATCTGAATAAAAGTTGTAGCTCTTGGAGTTAGGTTTCCAACGCAATTTGAATCACCTCAATTGGATATCGGGAGAAAAAGTTATGATAAAAATACTGAAAGCTGTGCAGTGACAACCGGTCGACCGGAAAAGTAGAAAAACCCACGATTTTTTTGAATTAATGGCCACTACTTGCACTACTTAATTACCCTATTTAATATGACCTTTCACCCACCCTAAACCTCACCTATAAATACCCTCTTCACTCATTTGATTTTTCACACCAAAAGCACTTTCAATTTGCTTTCAAAAGTTGAGAGAAAAATAGAGAGTTTGGGAGAGAAAAGGAAGATGATTTTTCAAAGTGTTTTCCAGAAGTTTTAAGGGTGGGCAAAAATATTCTGCAAGAAGGATTTTGTGATTTCAAAAGGTGTTTTCAAACAACAAAGAAAGGCTCAAACGTCCAAGTTTCGTCAAAGTTTTGAAGTTCATCCAAAGTTTTTCAAAGTTCATCAAGCATCAAATCGAGGTAGGTAGAGGTGCATAAAGTTGTTATACGTGTTTAAGTTATAATTTCTAGCAAGTAATGTTCTATGTTAAAGGCTAATGTTGTGTGTCAAATGGTATCGTCGGTTCGACATGTGCCTTTCATGTCAAATGGTTCCGTCGGTGCGGCATACATTTAAAGGTTAATGTTGTGTGTCAAATGGTATCTTCGGTTCGGCATGCACCTTTCATGTCAAATGGTTCCGTTGGTACGGCATACATTTTCATGTCAAATGGTACCTCCGGGTACGGCATGTTTTATGGAAGTTCTAATGTTAATTGTTATGAAATGCTTAGCTTAATCACGATTGCACCTATGACGCCTATTGAGTTTTCAACTCACGGGTTTCTACCCTATATCTACAGATTAAATGTTGATGCACCGGGTTGGATGATGGAAGAGATGGAAGGAGATGCAATAAGCCTATGGGAACCCGGTGAATAAGTGATTTAGATTTAAAGTCTTTATTGTTTCAAATGTTATTTCCAACGTTATTTCTTTTGAGTATCTTGAACAAGTCATGATTTCATCAAATAAATTATATTTCGTGATTTTGGAAAGTTATAAAGTTATTTAATCCAATATCTTTCAAAAAGAATGTTTGTTAAGATCTAAGCTTCCGCTAAGATATGTACACTTGTTACTAAACCACCGGTTAAGTTAAGTAAAGTAAGTAGCGTTCCGGTCCACTAGGGGTTGGGGCGTTACAGCGTGGTATCAGAGCAATGGTTTTTAAACCGGTTCTGTAGACCAAGTATGTTTTCAAAAAAAAAAAAAAACAAAAATTGAAAGTTTAAGGTATTCCATGGCATATTGCATTCATCCATTGAATCTCATCCTACAGCCCAGGTATGTGCAAAGTTTAAAGTTATGGAAGTTATATTTATGGAAGTTATGATTTGATGCTTTGATAAGTTATGACACATTTTCAAGTATATGTTTATGTTAAAGTTAAATGTGTTGTTTCAAAGATATGTGTTGGACTTGGGCTAAAACTTAAAGTTATGGGCATAAAGGAAATGTATGTTATGATGTTATGTGATAAAAGGCATAATTGAGCATTTATGTGACAGAATGGTTAGATATTTACAAACGGCAAGGAAGACTACGGCTAGGGCTTATAGGGCAGATTTAAACCGTAGAATTGCTATCCATGCTTATGAGAACTATGTAACGGATCCTAACCGACCGCTTAGCGATCATGTACATGACATCTATGAGCGATGCATGAGGGCGGTTAATGCTGGTATGGAGATCACCCATATTGAAGCCATAAATAACCTAATACATTCCCTCCCACCTCAATGGGGAGATATGGGAGTCACAGTTAGAGATGAGATGTTAGAAGGCAACCCAAACTTGTTCGAGTTCGAGAGATATTGCCATGCCCTGATAGACTTATGGGATGATGTAATCCATGAGGAGCCTGAGGAAGAACCTATGGCTGAGGAAGAAGACCCTGAAGAGGAACCCGAGGAGGAGCAGGAGCCTGAACCAGAACCACAAGTGGTGATAGATATAGAGTCCGGGCCTGAGGTGGAAGATTCTTCCGAAGATGAAACTCCACCAAGGAAGTTTCGTAAAACTCATAGGGATTAGAGATCTAACTATTCCCATTTCCTTTAGACAACCGACAGGATAAAGGGCAGTTTAGAAAACGAAGGTGGAACGACCAAGATAAAGGAAAAAGAAAGTGGCAAAACAAGAGGGCTAATGGCGGAGCTAATGCCAATAATAGCATAGTGCTAGTCATTGCGCCATGTGCTAAGTGTGGAAGGATGCATCGTGGCGAATATCTGCAAGGGAAGAATGTTTGTTACCGATGCGAAAAGTCAGGACATATCATCAGGGATTGTCCTATGTCTGCACCGAAAAAGGATGACAGCAAGGATCAAGATCAGAAGGGGAAAGCACGAGTTTTTGCACTGACTCAAAAGGAGGCAGAGGAGAACTCGAACGTTATAGCAGGTACTTTATTGATAGCCAATATGCCTGCTTATGTACTGTTTGATTCAGGAGCTACGCACTCCTTTGCATCGACGATTTTTATGGCTAGGTCTAGTATTACCTGTGATAAATCGGAAGGTATATTAGAAGTTAGTATCCCTACAGGTAACCCTTTGAGTACTGATAAGATAGCCAAATCTGTTAGTATTGAAGTTGAGGGAAAACCTATGGAAGCAGACTTATACATGATAGAGATGAATGACTTCGATGTAATACTAGGCATGGATTGGTTGGGTAGTAATTATGCCACCATCCGATGTAAGGAAAAGGAAATATTATTTCAGAAACCAGGAGAGGAACCATTTTCTTTCTTTGGAATCAAGACGAAACCTTTTATTCGACTAGTATCGGCTTTACAAGCTGAGAAGATGTTGAGAAAAGGAGCTTGTCAAGGATATTTGGTAAATATCCTAGGAGGAAAATAGGAGACAGTAAAGATTGAGGACGTACCAGTAGTACGGGAGTTCGAAGATGTGTTTCCAGAAGAGCTATCTGGTATTCCACCAGATAGGTAAGTGGAATTCACCATAGAGCTAATTCCTGGAGCGGCACCAATGTCGAAAGCCCCATATAGAATGGCTCCGAAGGAACTACAAGAGTTAAGGAAGCAAATACAGGAACTCCTTGATATGGGATTCGTACGACCCAGTGTATCTCCATGGGGTGCGCCAGTGTTGTTCGTGAAGAAGAAAGATGGAAGCATGAGGATGTGTATCGATTGCAGGGAGTTGAATCGATTAACCATCAAGAATAAGTACCCACTCCCTAGAATCGAGGATCTGTTAGATCAACTGAAAGGAGCTAAGGTATTTTCCAAGATCGATTTACGATCTGGGTACCATCAATTAAAAGTGAAAACAGAGGATATACCTAAGACAGCTTTCAGGACTCGTTATGGACACTACGAGTTTATGGTGATGCCATTTGGATTAACCAATGCACCAGCAGTATTCATGGATCTGATGAATCGAGTATTTCATCAGTATTTAGATCAATTTATCATAGTCTTTATTGACGACATTTTGATATACTCCAAGAGTAAGGAGCAACATGAAGAGCATCTAAGAGTAGCCCTAGAGGTGCTACGCAAGGAGAAACTTTATGCCAAATTCAAAAAGTGTGAATTCTGGCTTGAACGAGTTGGATTTCTTGGACATGTAGTCACTGCCCAAGGGATTGAAGTAGATCCAGCAAAAGTGGAAGCAGTAACTAACTGGAAGGCGCCGACTAATGCTGGTGAAGTACGGAGCTTTCTAGGATTGGCCGGGTATTATCGAAGGTTTATTGAAGGATTTTCCAAGATAGCTGGCCCAATGACGCAACTTACGAGAAAGGGAGTCAAATTTCAATGGACGGATATCTGTGAGAAGAGTTTTCAAGAACTTAAGCAGAGGCTGATATCTGCGCCTGTGTTAACAATACCTGAGGGAACAGAAGGGTTTGTTATATACAGTGATGCGTCCAAGCAAGGGCTAGGATGTGTACTGATGCAGAATGGAAAGGTAGTAGCCTACGCTTCAAGGCAATTGAAGAAGCATGAGCAGAACTACCCGACGCATGATTTAGAGCTTGCGGCGGTAGTACACGCATTGAAAATATGGCGACACTACTTGTACGGAAGTAAGTGTGAAATTTATACGGATCATAAGAGCTTAAAATATTTCTTCACACAGAAGGAACTAAACATGAGACAGAGACGATGGTTAGAGTTAGTGAATGATTACGACTGTACCATTCACTACCATCCAGGTAAGGCAAATGTGGTGGCCGACGCCTTGAGTAGGAAATTGACGGGACAGTTGACGTCACTACTCACTTGTCAAATGGAGTTAGATAAGGACTTGGAAAGAATGAAGATTGAGGTGGTTACCACACCAAGACAAGTCACAGGGAAATTAGCAGCTTTGACAATTCGACCTACTCTTCGAGAGCGAATTATAGAAGCACAAGGTAATGACCTGTTCTTGATGAAGATCAAGGAAGAAGTTGGAACAGATAAGAGAAAAGATTTTGGAATAGCCGTAGACGCACTGATGTTTAAAGGAAGAATCTGCGTGCCTAAGAATGAGGATTTGAGGAACGAGATATTAAAAGAAGCTCATTCCACCTCGTACACCGCACATCCCGGTGGTACAAAAATGTATCGAGACCTTCGAGATACATTCTGGTGGAAAAACATGAAAAGGAGTATCGGGCTGTACGTGCAGAAATGCATAGTATGTCAACAGGTTAAGGCGGAACACCAAAGACCAGCAAGATTGCTGAATCCTTTAAAGATACCTGAATGGAAATGGAAAAACATCACAATGGATTTTGTGGTTGGATTTCCAAAGTCAGCAAAAGGACACAATGCTATATGGGTTATAGTAGACCGATTGACGAAGGCAGCTCATTTTCTTCCAATGAAAATGACTTTCAGTATGGACAAGTTGGCACAATTGTACATAAAAGAAATAGTAAGGATACACGGTGTACCTGTGTCTATTGTGTCTGATAGAGACCCAAGGTTTACATCTAAATTCTGGAAAAGCCTACAAGCAGCTATGGGAACGAAGCTGAATTTCAGTACAGCATATCACCCGCAGTCTGACGGACAGTCTGAAAGGACCATCCAGACTTTAGAGGACATGTTGAGAGCATGTGTTTTGGATCTAGGTGGTAGTTGGGAGTCATACTTACCCCTAGTAGAATTTGCGTATAACAATAGTTTTCAAACAACTATTGGAATGGCACCGTATGAAGCTCTCTATGGAAGAAGATGTAGATCCCCTATTCATTGGGACGAAGTAGGGGAGAAGAGAATTTTGAGACCAGAAATAGTTGAAAGGACAGTTGAAGCGATCGATCTTATCCGAGCAAGGATAAAGGCAGCACAGGATCGGCAGAAGAGCTATGCTGACACGAGAAGAAAGGATTTAGAGTTTCAAGTGGGAGACAAAGTCTTTCTAAAGGTAGCACCAATGAAAGGTGTACTTAGATTTGGAAAGAAAGGCAAGCTACGACCCAGGTATATTGGACCTTTCGAGATACTTGATAAGGTTGGGAACGTGGCTTACCGATTAGCTTTGCCACCTGAATTGTCAGCGGTACACAATGTGTTCCACGTATCAATGATAAAGAAATACGTGCACGATCCTAATCATGTGATAAGTTATCAGACCCTAGAAGTACAAAATGATTTATCTTATGAGGAATCACCAATTAAGATACTGGATCGAAAAGTGCATAAGCTAAGGAATAAAGAGATTCAACTGGTTAAGATACAGTGGAATAACCACGGAAGGGAAGAAGCTACGTGGGAAAAAGAAGAAGAAGTTAAAGTCAAGTATCCCGTACTCCTTGCCCAATTGTAAGGTAAATTTCGAGGACGAAATTTATATAAGGGAGGAGGGATGTAGAGGCCCAAATCTTTCTATAAAGCTAGGCCCATAATTGTGTGATTAACTTCACATTAGGCCCAATAAAGGAAATATAAGCCCAAAAGATAGTCCAATACATGTTTAAAGGTAAAATGATGTTTATAAAATATTTTCTTAAAAATAATTTGATGAAGATTGGACGGAATGCAAAGTATTTCATTTTATGGCTAAAAGTACACTTCAAATATTTTTAGTCTCCTTTGAGACCCATTTTCTACATAGAAATCATTGGAATTTGAAAATGATATCTGAATAAAAGTTGTAGCTCTTGGAGTTAGGTTTCCAACGCAATTTGAATCACCTCAATTGGATATCGGGAGAAAAAGTTATGATAAAAATACTAAAAGCTGTGCAGTGACAACCGGACAACCGGTCGACCGGAAAAGCAGAAAAACCCACGATTTTTTTGAATTAATGGCCACTACTTGCACTACTTAATTACCCTATTTAATATGACCTTTCACCCACCCTAAACCTCACCTATAAATACCCTCTTCACTCATTTGATTTTTCACACCAAAAGCACTTTCAATTTGCTTTCAAAAGTTGAGAGAAAAATAGAGAGTTTGGGAGAGAAAAGGAAGATGATTTTTCAAAGTGTTTTCCAGAAGTTTTAAGGGTGGGCAAAAATATTCTGCAAGAAGGATTTTGTGATTTCAAAAGGTGTTTTCAAACAACAAAGAAAGGCCCAAACGTCCAAGCTTCGTCAAAGTTTTGAAGTTCATCCAAAGTTTTTCAAAGTTCATCAAGCATCAAATCGAGGTAGGTAGAGGTGCATAAAGTTGTTATACGTGTTTAAGTTATAATTTCTAGCAAGTAATGTTCTATGTTAAAGGCTAATGTTGTGTGTCAAATGGTATCGTCGGTTCGACATGTGCCTTTCATGTCAAATGGTTCCGTCGGTGCGGCATACATTTAAAGGTTAATGTTGTGTGTCAAATGGTATCTTCGGTTCGGCATGCACCTTTCATGTCAAATGGTTCCGTTGGTACAGCATACATTTTCATGTCAAATGGTACCTCCGGGTACGGCATGTTTTATGGAAGTTCTAATGTTAATTGTTATGAAATGCTTAGCTTAATCACGATTGCACCTATGACGCCTATTGAGTTTTCAACTCACGGGTTTCTACCCTATATCTACAGATTAAATGTTGATGCACCGGGTTGGATGATGGAAGAGATGGAAGGAGATGCAATAAGCCTATGGGAACCCGGTGAATAAGTGATTTAGATTTAAAGTCTTTATTGTTTCAAATGTTATTTCCAACGTTATTTCTTTTGAGTATCTTGAACAAGTCATGATTTCATCAAATAAATTATATTTCGTGATTTTGGAAAGTTATAAAGTTATTTAATCCAATATCTTTCAAAAAGAATGTTTGTTAAGATCTAAGCTTCCGCTAAGATATGTACACTTGTTACTAAACCACCGGTTAAGTTAAGTAAAGTAAGTAGCGTTCTGGTCCACTAGGGGTTGGGGCGTTACAGATATCAAAAACAATTGTATGCAACTCAAGAAATATTAAAATATTTTAAAGAAAACTAATAGAAAATTTTGCTAGAGGAATTGTAAGATCTATGATTATAAAAGATATACAGAGTATTATAGATAAATTAGAAAAAAGGAAAAAGAGTATCTCAAAATATAATATTCATTTTGAACCAAATTTAGATATGATAACGGATCTTGATATTGTAAATTCTCAAATGTTATTAAATTTTGAGGAATTACTTAAAAACCTATAAATAAGAAGACCTATAATGAATAGATTACCACAAGAATATAAGAAATTCAAATTCAAATTAACACTAAGATTTTATATAGCCATAATAAACAGTAGATTGAATAAAGCATGGCTAAGAGAATTTTTAGAAATTAGATTTTTTATTTTGAAGGCAGTCTCCCCCCCCCCCCCCCCCCCATTTATTGGTATCAGAGTCATAGATCATAATCATAATATGATAATAGAGTAAAAGATCAAATGGAATATACTACTATAAAAACTAATAATTGGACAAAATTAACCATAGAGATCATGGAAATTATAATTAAAAAGATAGATAACTACTATAAATTAAAAGAAGAAGGATGAAGTTATATATTTTATGAACCTATTCCTAATAAATTAAAAATAATAACATTAAGTATAATTAAAAAAATCATCTAGAGAAATAAAAGAGCAAATATTACATAAATTAATTGTAGAATCAATAAGAGATATATATATATATATATATATATATATATATATATATATATATATATATATGAAAAGATCATTGAAGAAATTTAAAGTATTTTATATTACAAAAAAATATATGAATCATCATAAAAATTATAGAAAATAAAAATAATGAGTAAAGATAAAATAGCAAGAAAACTTAATAATATAGTTATAAATCTAAATAAACTAGAAGAAAGAACCTCGAATATGTTATTAACACCAGAAGATATAAAGAAACCACAAGAAAAAAATGTTAGATAAATTAAAAATTAAAAAATTAGAATTAAAAGCAAAATATTTTAAAACTATAAAAGAATAATTACCTAATAATGAGTTGGCAAGAAAAACTTTTAATAGAATTATAGAAAAAAGTGAAAATAAAAAAGTCTAGGTTATCATATTTATTAGATGTTAAAAGTGATCAATCAAGAATATAATGTCATTTTCAAAATCGTTTGAAGAATTAAAAAAATTAATAAGAGTATTAATAGATGAAACTAAAGAACTAAGAGATGAAGTAGGAATATTAAAAATAGAAATTAGGGACATGAAACCAACAGATAAAAAAGTAGATAAAGATCGAATAAAAAGATAAATGACAAGAATAGGAAAAAAAAACTTGTAGAAACAGAAAGATATTATGAATCAGAAAGTATGGATGATAAATTTAGAAAAGAAATATTATCAATAATTCTAGAACAAGAAAAAGAACTTGAAAAATATGAAAAAAAGAAATAGATAAAGATAAAAAAAAAAAAAAGATGATGAACGAAGAAATAGAAAATTTTGATCAATTAAGTATAGAAGAATTAAAAAATTTTGAAATAATGATAAATACTGGTGGAGGACTAATACTTGGAAGCACAAGCAATCATCCAAAACTAGAATCTCCTGAATTAGAAGGTTGATATGCATCAATGCCACACAAACTTTATAGACTACTCTATGATAGAATTGTACCACAACATAGGATGGAAAGATTTAGAGATCAATTACCCCAAATACAGATTACGATAAACCAATAAATCATGGAGAAATAAAATTAGATCTAGATTGTAAAACTACTAAGAAAGCTTTATTAAAATAGGCAGATGTAATGATATTATTCTTTTTATTCAACCAAGATGATACATAGGAATCTACGGATAGAAGGATTGATCATTTAATAGAATCATTTGATGGAGATGTAAGAAATTGGTGGGAATGAGTAATTAGAAATACTAAAACATTGATGAGAATAAATATACAAACAGAAATGCAAAAAACTTCACAAGATGAAATACAAAAATTAGTACAGTATATATCAAATGAATTTTTAGGAGAAAATTGGATAAGAAATAAAGAAGAAGAAGCTAGAAGAGAAAAGGTAAAAGCAAGATTAAGATTAATAATTATTATGATATGTGATATGTGTAAAATAAAAGAATATACATGTCAATTTAAAAATTTATATTATACCCAATTTTATAGTAATGAAAATCAAGGACTATATTTAGAAATGTATTTTGCTAAATTATCAGGAACATGAAATATATATTTTAAAATAGAATATAAGATATATATATATATATATATATATATATATATATATATATATATAAAGGATAACCTTGTACCAGATACATTAAGAAGTAGGTTAAAATTTCTATTTGAAAGATTAGCAGAAATATGTAAGAATAAACAATTAATGAAAAAGTATGGAAAATTAACCAGAATTTGTTGTGAGGATATAAATAGACATATAATTGGAGATGTGAACCAGAAAGAAAATATAAAAGGAAGTTCAAACAAAAAAAAGTATAAAAAAATACAAGCAATTTAAAAAGAAATACCAAAAATTAAATATGAGATATTATAAGAGAAAATATCAACCAAAAAGAAAGAATTTAAAAATGATAGAAAACAACGTAAATGCTGGAATTGTAGAGAAATTGGACATATAAGGCTCATTGTACCAAAAAGAAAGTTAGAATTTTACAAAAAAAATATGAAGGAATAGCGATTTAGAAAAAATATCGGATAATAGTGAATATAAAGGAGAGGAAGTCTATATATCAGAATCAGAATGAATCAAGAAATAGAAAAAGTAGAAACTATAGAAGAAAAATAAGAAATAGAAAATTTTGAAGGATATGGATTAAAAGTAACATTTGATAATAATACATTTCGATAAATAGAAAAATTATCATTAGATTTAAAAATAGGAAAATGGGAAATATTGGATAGAATATTCAAGAGAGAAATAATATCTATAAGTGAATATCATAAGATAAAAAAATCAATAGATATAAAAACAGCATCAGGAAGTCATAAATTAACATTATTAACAAAATCAACAATTGACCAATTAATGGCAAAAGTAAAAGCAAAACAAAAAGAAAATATACAATTTGTATATTTAGCATGAATACAATTAATGTTTAAATCTCTATTAAAGAAAGAATAGATTCATCAATAACAGTAAGCTTAGAGATGGCAATGGGTCGAGCCGAGTCGGCTCGTTACCCTACGAGCTCGGCTCATGCTCGAGCTCGAACTCGTTGCTCAACGAGCTCGTGGGCAACGAGCCGAGCCGAGCTCGACTCGTAAAAAAAAAAGTGCATTCGGCTCGGCCCACGAGCTCGTGGCTCGTGGGCTTTGACGAGCCGAGTTCACGAGCTCGGCTCGTGGGCTTTGACGAGCCGAGCTCACGAGCTCAGCTCGTGAGCTCGCCTCCAAATTTTTTTTTTTTTTTTTTTTTAATACACGTTTTTTCCTAAATTTTGTTTAAAAAAAATAGATTTTCGGTAAAATTTTATTTTATAAGTATTTTTATTTTGTAAACAATTTATTTAGATTTTGATAAAGTATATTTTTATAATATATTTTTTTATGAATTTATCTTATAAATAATACTTATAAGTTTTTTGTAATTACAATTTAATTTTTTTACTTATAAATAATTTTTAATTAATATATTTTCATTTTCAAGTTTGTTTTGAAGAAAATATATTAATTGAAAATAATTATTTTATAAATGATAAAATTAAAAAAAAATATGAGAAATTGTCAAATGATTTTTCAAAATATTTTTCATTTTAAAAATAATAAATTATTAAAATATAAACCCTCCTCCTTTATCTGGGTATGGGACCGGCTACTTCAATAGTTCAATTTCGAGTTGGCGGAGTTAAAAATTGTACACGAACAACTTGTTACGTATACAATTTTTTAAAAAAAATTATAAAGGTATTAAAATAAAAATTCGTCATAAATATGATTAAACTACATGCAATTTCGGCATATTTATCTTGCAGTCGAAAATGAGCGTCTTGCCAGTCCTTCACGCACATTAATGCTTCTAAAATATCTTCTTTTAGTCGATTCCTAACTTCAGAGAGAACTCTAGACCCTGCACTAAAAGCAGATTCCGAAACTACAGTGCTAACCGGTGGTGTTAGTAGATCTTTTGCCATTGCAGAAACTATTGGTCATCGACGTTCATACTTTCGCCAGAAGTCAACTACTTCTTCTGAATTTTTCCTTAGTATTGTTACTAGGCCAATTATGATTAAAGTAATCAGTAATTCAGCAGGCATTGCATTGGGACTGTTACTCGATGTTTGAGTACATGCAGTGGAAGACAAACTACTATGACTGGATGAACCATATGCATATCCAGTTTGATCATATCTATATGAGTTCATGCCTTCAAATAAATTTAAAATTTCAGCGTCGTCATCTCCTAAATTAGTGGGAGGAGTACTTGTAGAGCCGAAGGGTGTGTGGAGTAACATGTGTACCCATTCGTGAAGCATATGTTACATACATTTCAGATAAAGTTACTTCCAAATTCCTATAAGTAATAGGTACGTTAAAAGTTAAAGATTTTGACATTCGTTCAATTATAAATTTAGTACCCGATAAATTATATTGGGGGTCCATGATGCATGCTAATGGAAATAACATGGGCAAGTTTTCCCAATATTTTCTAAACTTTAATTCCATGGCAATTATAACTGAATTAAAATCGGGGTCATCTTTTTATATCTATCAAAAGCCCTAGAAATTAGATAAAGACGTTGAAGGACCATACAACTAGTAGGATAATAAACACCAGATAAAATATTTATAGAATCATAAAAACATTTCAAAAAAGCTTTAATTTTAATAACTAAAGCCCAATCGGATTCATTCAAAATATTTTCGTCGTCGTCCCTCATATGCCTATTGTTATAAAATTCAGTAATTAAATGTTCGAAACCTTCACATGATTTTAATAATAAATATGTGGAGTTCCATCTATGCGCTACGTCATTAGTAAAAGTTTTTGAATGCGACACCCCATTTTCGGCACAAAAATCCTCAAACGCTTGTTTTCTACTAGGTGTAATAGTGATATAAGTTAGTGCATTTTTAATTCGTTGAATTTCATCCTTAACATATTTTAAAACCATCTTGTACTATTAAATTTAAAATATGGCATACACATCGAATATGAAATAAATAACCATCGAATTCGGGTTGAAATACTCTTTTCAATTTCTCGATAACAACCTTATTTACACTAGCGTTGTCAAACGTAAAAGAATGAATTTTACTCTCGCATTTATATTCTCTGATAATGTTCATAATAGCACTAAATATATTGGGAGCATTGTGCGGGTACTCAATAATTTTAAAAGCAATTATTCTTTTATGCATGATCCAAAGTGGGTCTATATAATGTGCAGTTACAGCAATATAACCTCTTTTATTAATCCCTTCCCATAAATTCGAAGTTAAAGATATCACACCCCCATATTTTTCTAAATCGGCAATCAATGTTTTCTTTGCAGTTTCAAAATATTCTATTGTATCAGAACGAACAGTATTTCGACTTACCCCAACGTACCTCGGTTGAAGACATTCTTGCACAAAGGTAACGAAATGTTGGTTGTCCGTTTGTGCTAGTGGCAACTCAGATCCGGCAAGGTATTTCACCATTCCTGTTCGAGTTCTTTCCGCCGAATACATCCACGTACTAAGTGACGTAGTAGTAGCACCGCTACCTGGACTACCAAATTGTAGTTGCGTTTGACCAGCAGGAAGAAGACCATGTTTGGCCGCACATGATTTGTAGTGACGGTTAAGGTGGGTGGTTCCAATGCCTTTTTGATGGGTCAATCGTTGTTGACAGTATTTACATACTGCTTTGGTTTCTTGAATTCCATCGATCACACGACCAGTTTGAATCAATTTAAAATGATCCCAACATTTTGCCTGCTTCTTCCCCTTTCTCTTCCCTCTTGCATCGGGAATTTCAAGAACAGGTTCATCATCCTGTTCCAAATCAATTGGAGCATCGAGATCAACGTCATCCAAATCAATTGGATGACTACTTTCATGAACATTGTAATCTTCAATATTTTCTGGAATGGGTACTTCGTCTAAACCGACGAACTCATTCCCAAATTGATTTTGGGGCACATGTTCTACATTCTCGACTCCGACATCGAACAAGTTTTCAATAAATGAGCGTGGATCCATTTGTGAATAATTGAAGTTGAATATTGAAGAAGAAGAAGAAGTGAAGTAGAATTGAGAAGTGAATGAATGAATATTATGTAGTAGTGTAGAAAATATATTGTAAAATCAAGATTATAATTTAATGGTATGAATATAAAATGTAGAAGAGTATAGAAATAAGAATGAATAAATAATATTGATTATAATTGATTTGTAGAGAGTATAGTAGAGAATAAGAGATTGATAGTAAATTTGGTGAGAAAAAAATGTTGTAATTGATGGGTATTTATAGGAAAAAAAATGAAATTTGAAAAAAAAAAAAAAAAAAAAAGTGTGACCAAACGGTCACTGAAAATTCAGTGACCGTTCTGGTCACTCTGCAAAAATTTTTTTTTTTTTTTTTTTTTTTTTGGGTTTGGACGAGCCCACGAGCCGGCTCGGCTCGTGGCTCGTCAAATGCGAGCCACGAGCCCAAGCTCGTGAGCTTGCCCACGAGCCGCTCGTCTATTTGACGAGCCGAGCCGAGCCGAGCTCGGCTCGTTCAAATTTTTTTTGTTCGGCTCGTTGCTCGGGCTCGTTTTTTACGAGCCCGAGCGGCTCGTGGCTCGTTTTAGACGAGCCGAGCCCACGAGCTCACGAGCGGCTCGGCTCAATTGCCTTCACTAAGTAAGCTTACATGATGGAAGAATACTAAATACTAGTGATAGTCATTTAGGAACTATAGATGGAAATCTAGCATATAAAAAGTTGATATTTACATGTTACCCAAAATATTGCGTATCAATAAAAGATAAAGATTTTAATGAAGTATTAGGATTACATTTTAAAATACATATGAATGATATTATGAAAAAAAAAAATCATATCATGACTATAGAATACAGAGCATTATATAAATTTACCAATTCAAATTATGAAAATATTTATTCTAAAAAACATTTTATAGAAATTCATAAAGAATGTAAAGATATATTAAATATTGTAGAACCAAGTAAACAACTAAATCTTTTACCAGAAATATATGAATTAGAAATATCTAAAACAAAATCAGATGTAACAGAAAGAATAGAAAGTAATTCCCTAATAGAATTTAAAGATGAAAAATTAAGAATAAATAATAGTACATCTATAATACCAAAACCAAGTACAAGTACAAGCCAAGAAATAATGGTAAAAAGAAATATAGGAAACACGCAAATATATGGAGAATATTTCAATGGAATAAAATGTAAAAGGAAAAAATATCATAATTGATATAGGAGCAACAAACTGCCATATATAAAAAAAATAGAGATAAATGATTAACAAAAAGAAAGGCAGAACCTTGTAAGTATATCAATTTTGATGAAAAAACACATATTAGTGAATTAGAAGTAAAGGTAACAATAGTATTAGATGGAGAAGAAATGATAGTACTATGCTATGTAGATAGCAGTATGGGAGAACATTACCATATATTATTAGGAATGAGTTTTTTATAGATTCTGAATACTATAATATTAACAAAGATGGAACATATATAACACATAATAATAAGACAATGTTTTATCCAAAAGAATGAACAATGTAATAACATTTTCATTAGGAGTATCTATACAACTTACCATTGTAGAAACCAATAAAACAACATGTTTCTTAATAGATACAGGAAGTGATATAACTATTGTAAAAATATTTTTGTTAAAAAGTTGGAAGGATGATAATACTATAAAAATTATAGGTGTCACGGGAATATCAACACCTATTACTAAAAATAGGGAAAAGATAGAAATCTTACTAGAAAGTAAACAAATAACTATAAATAAGGTATATGTCTATGATATATTATAATGTGATATATTATTAAAAAATGACTTTATACAACAATTCCAATATTACCAACAAAATAACTATATGATTATGTTAAAAACACCATGTGGCATCTACTAAAAATTCCAAGAGAATTCAAACCATATAGAGTTCAATCAGCCCAGCATGGTGAAAAGATAGTACAAATATCAATAAAAATAAATGTTAAAATACAAAAAATACAAGCAACAGAAAAATCAGAAACGATAAAAGATATAATAAAAAAGATAGAAAATATCTATAATGAGAATCCACTAGTTTATTGGAAATCAGAACATTCAAGAGTAAAAATAGAATTAACTGGAAATATAATAATAAGAGTAAAACCAATAATGTATACTATACAGGACAATCAAGAATTTAACAAACAAATTGAAGAATTAAAAGATATGAAATTAATTAGAGCTAGTAAAGTACCACATAGTAGTCCAGCATTTATAATAATGAAACACTCTGAACAAATAAGAGGAAAATCAAGAATGGTAATAAATTATAAGGAATTAAATAAATATACAAAATTTGATGGATATTTTCTACCAAATAAATATGTTTTGATAAACCTTACAAAATGAAAAGAATATTACTTAAAGTTTGATTGTAAGTCAGGATCTTGGCAAATCAAGATGGAAGAAAATTAAATATCATATACAACATTTAGTACACATCAAGTATGAATTGATAATTATGTCATTTGGATTAAAAAACGCACTTCAAATATTTCAAAGAATAATGAATAATATTTTCAGAAAATATAATGATTTTTTATTAGTATAAGTTGATGATATACTGATATATTCAGAAAATAAAAATGATCATAAAAATCATATTATAAAATTCTTAAAAGAATGTCAAAAAGAATGAATAGTCTTATCTGAAAATAAAGCTATTATAGAAAAACCCGAAATAGAATTTCTTGGATTGATTATAGACAAGAATGAAATAAAATTATAATTTCGTATATCTAAAAAGATAGAAAATTTTCAAGATAAATTAGAATTTAAGGAACAAACACAAAAAAATTTAGGATGTTTAAACTATGCAGAAGGATTTATTGAAAATCTTTCGAAAAAGAGACATAAAATACAAATTCTACTAAGAAAAACTAATACTAAAGGATGGAGTGGAGAACATATAGAAATAGTTAGTTTACTTAAAGAAAAATGTAAAAATTTACAAAAATTAAGATTACCAGATGAAAAAGATAATTTAGTTGTTAATACTGATGTCTCAGATAAATATTGGGCAGCAATATTAAAATGAAATATGCAGATACTCAAGTGAAACTTTTAACCAATCAGAAATAAATTATACTACTCATGAAAAAAGAATTGTTAGCAATTATTAGAGAGATAAAAAAGTTTTTATTATTTTTATTATCTAAAAAATTTATTGTTGAAACTGACAATTTCCAAGTTGCAGGATTTGTTAGAAATAAATTACCAATGGAACCTCAATATAGAAGATTATACAGATGGCAAGCATATTTATCTTTTTATAATTTTGATATTATTCATATTAAATGAGTTAACAATTATCTTGCTAATTTTTTAAGCAAGAACATTAAGTTTGGAGATGGATAACATCAAACGAATGATATCAGATATAAAAACTACAGCAGTATATGATAAAGAAGAAGCAGATGATATAAAAATTGGGATGGAGACATTAGCTGAAATCTTAAGTCATAATGTTAAATTATTACTTGCGATCAGTGAATTTCATGCTAAAGTTACAAATGAGATGAAAGATAGAATTGATACGCTTGAAGCACAATTAATGTCTATGGATACAAATAAAGATATAAGGATTGATACTTTGGCACAATCTTATGATAATACCATGTTGATACAAACAGAGGATATAAACAAGTTGATTAAAAAAGATGAAGGAAGCAGTAGTGGACCCAGAGGAGATGTCATTACCAAAAGTCCAAAGAAGATAACAATCAATGAGAACCATACAAGAACCATCAGGATAAAGACAGATGAACCAGAGGATGATACCCCTTTAACATCAAAAGAAGAAGAATATAAACAATTTACAAAAATTGTTTATGAAATGAAATCAGTAGATCCATACTACATATCTCCAGGAGATCATGTCTATCCAAGGTTGATAATTGTCAAAGGAGCAGATCCATTAAGAGTCAAGATGACAACGGATTTTGGATATACCGATTTAATATATCCAGATATAATATTAAAAGAGACTGAGAAATTTGATGATATCTTAAAAAGTCAAGTTTCACAATTTGCATAAAAAAAGGACCATATATATGAAATTCTACTCCTTTAAGTCCAGAGTTGAAAATGAAATTTATTATCCAGCATAACATATATTTACTATTGGACATATTAGATGAAATTTCCAAATGGATGTAGGAGAAGGAAATAAACCAGTCCCAAAATTCTCCAGAGTATGGATAAAAAGCAAAAGATTGCTAGGATATAAAGTTCTATACAATATTTCAAGAAAAATTATGAACGAAAATTTCGATGCATATGCTAGTATAATGGATAGACACTTTTAACAAATGATAGAAAACAAAAATCAGAGATTTTAAAATAATATATCGATAAATTTGATACACATCAGATAAATGGAAGCATCTCAACTGTTAGAAGAGCATGTGAAGCTAGATGATGTCCTACTTGCCTACAAGATTCCAAAGAGATAAAGATAACATGATAAAAGAAGTCCAATGTATGTGAAAACAAGATTGGAATGACAAAATTAGAGGGGCAGTACCCTTAATAAAGAAGATGTGATATAAAGCAAATACATAACGGAGGGGTTAGGAGGCTCTTGATAAAAAGCACAAATTATTGTACTAAACATAAGCAATAATGTAAGATGCTTAATAAGTGTGCATCATATAGTTGTATAAATAGAAGCCTTTGGGCTAGAAGAGAGACATAATTTTTAAGCACTCAATCTGTGAGATAACCAAAACCTTCGTGTCTTTCATTACAAACTTGTACCAATCTTATACTAATCAATAAAAATTTCAATCTCTTCAAAAAAGATGGTTTTCTAAACTTCTTTCCCATATATTCTCAAAAAGATCCAAAAAGGAAATTTCTTTCTTATTTTAGCATTCAAGAGAGTTTTTCTTTAGTCGAAGTCTAGAGATTTATTTTTAGAAACGATACAGTGGATGTAGAGGCCTGAATCGTTTCTATAAAGCTAGGTCATAATTGTGTGATTAACTTCACATTAAGCCCAATAAAGGAAATATAAGCCCAAAAGATAGTCTAATACATGTTTAAAGGTAAAATGATGTTTAAAAAGTATTTTCTTAAAAACGATTTGATGAAGATTGGACGGAATGCAAAGTATTTCATTTTATGGCTAAAGTATACTTCAAATATTTTTAGTCTCCTTTGATATCTGAAGAAAGGTTGTAGCTCTTTGAGTTAGCTTTCCAACACACTTTAAATCACCTCAATCGGATATCGGGGGAAAACGTTATGATAGAAATATTGTAGGTTGTGCAGTGTTAACCGGACGACCGAAGCAACTAACCGGTCGACCGGAAGCGCCGAAACCCACGATTTTTGAGAATCAATGGCCACTATTTGCACAACTTAATTACCCTATTTAATATGACCTTTCACCCACCCCAAACCTCACCTATAAATACCTCTTCACTCATTTGATTTTTCACACCAAAAGCACTTTCAATTTGCTTTCAAAGTTGAGAGAAAAACAGAGAGTTTGGGAGAGAAAAGGAATGTGGTTTTCAAAGTGTTTTCCAGAAGTTTTAAGTGTGGGCAAAAAATATTCTGCAAGAAGGTTGTTGTGATTTCAAAAGGTGTTTTCAAACAACAAAGGAAGTCCAAACTTCGTCAAAGTTTTTGAAGTTCATCAAAGTTTTTCAAAGTTCATCAAGTATCAAATCGAGGTAGGTAGAGGTACATAAAGTTGTTATGCGTGTTTAAATTATAATTTCTAGCAAGTAATGTTCTATGTTAAAGGCTAATGTTGTGTGTCAAATGGTATCGTCGGTTCGGCATGTGTCTTTCATGTCAAATGGTTCCATCGGTACGGCATACATTTAAAGGTTAATGTTGTGTGTCAAATTGTATCTTCGGTTCGGCATGCACCTTTCATGTCAAATGGTTCCGTTGATACGACATACATTTTTCATGTCAAATGGTACCTCCGGGTACGGCATGTTTTATGGAAGTTCTAATGTTAATTGTTATGAAATGCTTAGCTTAATCACGATTGCACCTATGACGCCTATTGAGTTTTCAACTCACGGGTTTCTACCCTATATCTACAGATTAAATGTTGATGCACTGGGTTGGATGATGGAAGAGATGGAAGGAGATGCAATAAGCCTATGGGAATCCGGTGAACAAGTGATTTAGATTTAAAGTCTTTAACGTTTCAAATGTTATTTCCAACGTTATTTCCAACATTATTTCTTTTGAGTATCTTGAACAAGTCACGATTTCATCAAATAAATTATATTTCGTTATTTTGGAAAGTTATAAAGTGTTTTAATTCAATATCCTTCAAAAGGAATGTTTTTTAAGATTTAAGCTTCTGCTAAGATATGTACACTTGTTACTAAACCACCGGTTAAATTAAGTAAAGTGAGTAGCGTTCCGGTCCACTAGGGGTCGGGGCGTTACAGTGTGGTATCAGAGCAATGGTTTTTAAACCGGTTCTGTAGACCAAGTATGTTTCAAAACAAAAAGAAAGTTTGAAAGTTTAAGGTATTCCATGGCATATTGCATTCATCCATCGAATCTCATCCTACAGCCCAGGTATGTGCAAAGTTTAAAGTTATGGGAGTTATGTTTATAGAAGTTATGATTTGATGCTTTGATAAGTTATGACACATTTTCAAGTATATGTTTATGTTAAAGTTAAATGTGCTGTTTCAAAGATATGTATTAGACTTAGGCTAAAACTTAAAGTTATGGGTATAAAGGAAATGTATGTTATGATGTTATGTGATAAAAGTCATAATTGGGCATTTATGTGACAGAATGGTTAGAAATTTACAAACGGCAAGGAAGACTACAGCTAGGGCTTATAGAGCAGATTTAAACCTTAGAATTGCTATCCATGCTTACGAGAACTATGTAACGGATCCTAACCGACCACTTAGCGATCATGTGCATGACATCTATGAGAGATGCATGAGGGCGATTAATGTCGGTATGGAGATCACGCATATTGAAACCATAAATAACCTCATACACTCCCTCTTACCTTAATGGGGAGATGTGAGAGTCACAGTTAGAGATGAAATGTTAGAAGGCAACCCAAACTTGTTTGAGTTTGAGACATATTGCCATTCTTTGATAGATTTATGGGATGATGTAATCCATGAGGAGCCTGAGGAAGAACCTATGGCTGAGGTAGAAGACCCTGAAGTGGAACCCGAGAAGGAGGCAGAGGAGAACTCGAACGACATAGCAGGTACTCTATTGATAGCCAATATACCTGCTTATGTACTGTTTGATTCAGGAGCTACGCACTCCTTTGCATCGACGATTTTTATGGCTAAGTCTAGTATTACCTGTGATAAATCGGAAAGTATATTAGAAGTTAGTATCCCTACAGGTAACCCTTTGAGTACTGATAAGATATCTAAATCTGTTAGTATTGAAGAAAACCTATGGAAGCAGACTTATACATGATAGAGATGAATGACTTCAATGTAATACTAGGCATGGATTGGTTGGGTAGTAATTATGCCACCATCCGATGTAAGAAAAGGGAAATATTATTTCAGAAACTAGGAGAGGAACCATTTTCCTTCTCTGGAATCAAGACGAAACCTTTTATTCGACTATTATCGGCTTTACAAGCTGAGAAGATGTTTAGAAAATGAGCTTTTCAAGGATATTTGGTAAATATCCTAGGAGGGAAACATGAGACAGTAAAGATTGAGGACGTACCAGTGGTACAGGGTTCGGAGATGTGTTTCCATTAAAGCTATATGGTATTCCACCGGATAAGCAAGTGGAATTCACCATAGAGCTAATTCCTGGAGCGGCACCAGTGTCGAAAGCCCCATATGGAATGGCTCCGAAGGAACTACAAAAGTTAAGGAAGCAAATACAGAAACTCCTTGATATGGGATTCGTACGACCAAGCGTATCTCCATGGGGTGTGCAAGTGTTGTTCGTGAAGAAGAAAGATGGAAGCATGAGGATGTGTATCGATTACAGGGAGTTGAATCGATTAACCATCAAGAATAAATACCCACTCCCAAGAATCGAGGATCTGTTAGATCAATTGAAAGGAGCCAAGGTATTTTTCAAGATCGATTTACGATCTGGGTACCATCAATTAAAAGTGAAGATGAAGGATATATCTAAGACAGTTTTCAGGACTCGTTATGGACACTACGAGTTTACGGTTATGCCATTTGGATTAACCAATGCACCAGCAGTATTCATGGATCTGATAAATTGAGTATTTCATCAGTATTTAGATCAATTTGTCATAGTCTTTATTGACGACATTTTGATATACTCCAAGAGTAAGGAGCAACATGAAGAGCATCTAAGAGTAGCCGTAGAGGTGCTACGTAAGGAGAAATTTATGCCAAATTCAAGAAATGTGAATTCCGGCTTGAACGAGTTGGATTTCTTGGACATGTAGTCATTGCCCAAGGGATTGAAGTAAATCTAGCAAAAGTGGAAGCAATAACTAGCTGGAAGGCGCCGACTAATGCTGGTGAAGTACGGACCTTTCTAGAATTGGCCGGATATTATTGAAGGTTTATTGAAAGATTTTCCAAGACAGCTGGCCCATTGACGCAGCATACAAGAAAGGGAGTCAAATTTCAATGGACGGATATCTGTGAGAAGAGTTTTCAAGAACTTATGCAGAGGCTGATATCTGCGCCTGTGTTAACAATACCTGAGGGAACAGAAGGGTTTGTTATATACAGTGATGCGTCCAAGCAAGGGCTAGGATGTGTACTGATGTAGAATGGAAAGGTAGCCTACGCTTCAAGGCAATTGAAGAAGCATGAGCAGAACTACCCGACGCATGATTAGAGCTTGCGGCGGTAGTACACGCATTGAAAATATGGCGACACTACTTGTACGGAAGTAAGTGTGAAATTTATACGGATCATAAGAGCTTAAAATATTTCTTCACACAGAAGGAACTAAACATGAGACAGAAACGATGGTTAGAGTTAATAAATGATTACGACTGTATCACTCACTACCATCCAGGTAAGGCAAATGTGGTGGCTGACACCTTGAGTAGGAAATTGACGGGACAGTTGACGTCACTACTCACTTGTCAAATGGAGTTAGACAAGGACTTGGAAAGATTGAAGATTGAGGTGGTTACCACACAAAGACAAGTCACAGGGAGATTAGCAGCTTTGACAATTCGAACTACTCTTCGAGAGCGAATTATAGAAGCACAAGGTAAGGACCCGTTCTTGATGAAGATCAAGGAAGAAGTTGGAACAGATAAGAGGAAAGATTTTGGAATAGCCGCAGACCAAGCACTGATGTTTAAAGGAAGAATCCGCGTGCCTAAGAATGAGGATTTGAGGAACGAGATATTAAAAGAAACTCATTTCACCCCGTACACCGCACATCCCGGTGGTACGAAAATGTATCAAGACCTCCGAGATACATTTTGGTGGAGAAATATGAAAAGGAGTATCAGACTGTACGTGCAGAAATGCATAGTATGTCAGCAGGTTAAGGCGGAACACCAAAGACCAGCAGGATTGTTGAATCCTTTAGACATACCTGAATGGAAATGGGAAAACATCACAATGGATTTTGTGGTTGGATTTCCAAAGTCAGCAAAATGACACAATGTTATATGGGTTATAGTAGACCAATTAACGAAGGCAGCTCATTTTCTTCCAATGAAAATGACTTTCAGTATGGACCAGTTGGCACAATTGTACATAAAAAAAATAGTAAGGATACACGGTGTACCTGTGTCTATTGTGTCTGATAGAGACCCAAGGTTTACATCTAAATTCTAGAAAAGCCTACAAGCAGCTATAGGAACGAAGCTGAATTTCAATACAGCATATCACCCACAGTGTGACGGATAGTCTGAAAGGACCATCCAGACTTTAGAGGACATGTTGAGAGCATGTGTTTTGGATCTAGGTGGTAGTTGGGAGACATACTTACCCCTAGTAGAATTTGCGTATACCAATAGTTTTCAAGCAACTATTGGAATGGCAGCGTATGAAGCTCTCTATGGAAGAAGATGTGGATACCCTGTTCATTGGGGTGAAGTCGGGGAGAAGAGATTTTTGGGACCAGAAATATTTGAAAGGACAGTTGAAGCGATCGATCAGATCCGAGCAAGGGTAAAGGCAGCACAGGATCGGCAGAAGAAAGGATTTAGAGTTTCAAGTGGGAGACAAAGTCTTTCTAAAGGTAGCACCAATGAAAGGTGTACTTAGATTTGGAAAGAAGAGCAAGCTACGACCCCGGTATATTGAACCTTTCGAGATACTTGATAAGGTTGGAAACCTGGCTTACCGATTAGCTTTGCCACCCGAATTGTCAGCGGTACACAATGTGTTCCACGTATCAATGATAAAGAAATACGTGCACGATCCTAATCATGTGATAAGTTATCAGACCTTAGAAGTACAAAAGGATTTTTCTTATGAGGAATCACCAATTAAGATACTGGATCGAAAATTGCATAAGTTAAGGAATAAAGAGATTCAACTGGTTAAGATACAGTGGAATAATCACGGAATGAAAGAAGCTATGTGGGAAAAGGAAGAAGAAGTTAAAGTCAAGTATTCCGCACTCCTTGCCCAATTGTAAGGTAAATTTCGAGGACGAAATTTATATAAGGGAGGAGAGATGTAGAGGCCCGAATCTTTTCTATAAAGCTAGGCCCATAATTGTGTGATTAACTTCACATTAGGCCCAATAAAGGAAATATAAGTCCAAAAGATAGTCTAATACATGTTTAAAGGTAAAATGATGTTTAAAAAGTATTTTCTTAAAAACGATTTGATGAAAATTGGACGGAATTCAAAGTATTTCATTTTATGGCTAAAGTATACTTCAAATATTTTTAGTCTCCTTTGAGACCAATTTTTGACATAGAAAACATTCGAATTAGAAAATTACATCTGAAGAACAGTTGTAGCTCTTTGAGTTAGCTTTCCAACGCACTTTAAATCACCTCAATCGTATATCGGGGGAAAAAGTTATGATAGAAATATTGTAAGCTATGCAGTGTCAACGGGACTACCGGACGACCGAAGCAACTAACCGGTCGACCGGAAGTGCCGAAACCCACAATTTTTGAGAATTAATGGCCACTACTTGCACAACTTAATTACCCTATTTAATATGACCTTTCACCCACCCCAAACCTCACCTATAAATACCCTCTTCACTCATTTGATTTTTCACACCAAAAGCACTTTCAATTTGCTTTCAAAGTTGAGAGAAAAACAGAGAGTTTGGAGGAGAAAATGAATGTGGTTTTCAAAGTGTTTTCCAGAAGTTTTAAGTGTGGGCAAAAAGTATTCTGCAAGAAGGTTGTTGTGATTTCAAAAGGTGTTTTCAAATAACAAAGGAAGGTCCAAACTTCGTCAAAGTTTTTGAAATTCATCAAAAATTTTCAAAGTTCATCAAGTATCAAATCGAGGTAGGTACATAAAGTTGTTATACGTGTTTAAATTATAATTTCTAGCAAGTAATGTTCTATGTTTTTAGGCTAATGTTGTGTGTCAAATGGCATCGTCGGTTCGGCATGTGTCTTTCATATCAAATGGTTCCATCGGTACGGCATACATTTAAAGGTTAATGTTGTGTGTCAAATGGTATCTTCGGTTCGGCATGCACCTTTCATGTCAAATGGTTCCGTTGGTACGGCATACATTTTCATGTCAAATGGTACCTCCGGGTACGGCATGTTTTATGGAAGTTCTAATGCTAATTGTTATGAAATGCTTAGCTTAATCACAATTGCACCTATGACGCCTATTGAGTTTTCAACTCACGGGTTTCTACCCTATATCTACCGATTAAATGTTGATGCACCGGGTTGGATGATGGAAGAGATGGAAGGAGATGCAATAAGCCTATGGGAACCCGGTGAACAAGTGATTTAGATTTAAAGTCTTTAACGTTTCAAATGTTATTTCCAACGATATTTCTTTTGAGTATCTTGAACAAGTCATGATTTCATCAAATAAATTATATTTCGTTATTTTGGAAAGTTATAAAGTGTTTTAATTCAATATCTTTCAAAAGGAATGTTTGTTAAGATTTAAGCTTCCGCTAAGATATGTACACTTGTTACTAAACCACCGGTTAAGTTAAGTAAAGTGAGTAGCGTTCCGGTCCACTAGGGGTCGGGACTTTACAGTGAAGGCGTAGGAACTGGATTCCATCATACCCGCTAAGGCAAGAGGCCGTTAGGGTGCAAGGTTTGTTCACAGCCAGAAGGTCACTCGATTCTGAGAATAAGAATCCAGATCAAAACTAAGGTAAAATCGTTATTATTATTTTTTTTGCTAAATTAGAATGAGTTTTTTCTAATATCTTAGAGAATCACAGAGATTATTCATTATGATGTTTACATTAATACTTGTAGTTTGATATGCCATGATATACTTTTGAAGGTTTGGATAATTTGGTAGATGGAATGTTATCATCTGAACAATTTAATGAACTGAGTAAGAAATATGATAGATATGTTACAGATTATTCTAATTTATTATATCAAAGAATGGACTTGTATATTAAAATTCAAAATAAAAGAAGAGACTAATTTGAAATTTATTCTGAAAAGATATGATATATTCTGCAATATATAAGAATTCATTTCATTAAGGATAATATAGACTTTTACGACATTTTATAAAAAGCATAATTTGCCAGGCAAATTATAAAAATCTCCCCAAAATAATACAACAAACAAGTAAATCAATCTAAGATTAACAATTAACATGACAATCAAAAGAGGTACCAATTTTACCATACTAAAAATCTCCCCAAAATAATACAACAAACAAGTAAATCAATCTAAGATTAACAATTAACATGACAATCAAAAGAGGTACCAATTTTACCATACTAAAATTCAACAATTAATTCCTAAAAGACCCAAAAAAATCTAAAATTTTACAATTTAGGGCTAAAATTCACATCCCAATCCAAAGTATGAATTTCAACCCAAAAATCTTTCTTGAATCTCAATGGAAAACATGGAGTTGGCTCTAATACAACTTGTTGAATATTTATTAAACTTAAACTTTATAAATCTTAATGAATTGTCGAGATCTCCATGTCAAATCATAATGAAATTAATTAATGCGGAACTAGGAATGACAATTTGGCTCGTCGGATTGGGCCGCCCGTGGCTCGGCCCAGAAAAAGCTCGAGCCAATCCAGCTCGAGCTTGGTGGGGCTCTAGGCAGAGCCCGAGCTCGTCAGGCTGGCTAAAAAAAAAACTTCAAAGGCAACACACAAGCTGCCTTTGAATTAAAAAAAAAAAAATTCTAAGCCGAAAGCTCGGGTCAAGCCTCGATTTTTGGCCGAGTTTTTGCTCGGCTTGGTTCGAGTAAAAAAAAAGCACGACTTAATTTTACTCGAGCCGAACCCGAGTCTCAAGTTTTGGCTCACGAGTTGGCTCGACTCGACTTGTTGACATCTCTATGCGGAACATACCTTGATTCATTGATGGGAATCTTTTATCTTTAATTTTGAAGATCAGCTTGCAATCCCTCTTATTGGCTTCTTGTTTTTAATTTTGATTGCATTGTTCCTCAATTTAATTGCTTCAATCCTTCTTCTTGATTCTTGATTAAGTGATCCTGATTCTTGATCGTAATTCTTGATTGTGGGTTTTTGATCTTTCTCTTCAATATGTTTTCTCTTGTATTCTTGTGTTGATGGGATGACGCAAAAAAACAAGAAATTACAAATAAATTGGGAATCATAACCCTATATATATATATATATATATATATATATATATATATATATATATATATATCCATTAGTTTTTTCGTTCACCATGGAATACAACTCTAATTGATCCGGTCTCTACACATATTTAAACTCACTTTATTTATATGCCAAAAGCCCAACAATTTAAATTCTTTATTAATAAACTCAACATCTTGTACCAAAAAAAAAATTCATTATGGATATCAACAAATACAAGCTTTTGATACAAAGCACCTCTTTTGCATCTTTTCGTACATTATTGCTTAGATTTGTTTAAGAATAAGAAGACATCCAATCAAATCATTCTCAAGATCCATTGCAGAATTTAAGATTTAAGACTGTTTCTGTCTTTCTTCCCACTTCAATTCCGAGTGATGAGTATTGGTTCCAATTGTGTTCTTATGATATCATATTCTAGTTGTATAAATGTTAGGATTACGAATCCCCCAATTTTTCTTTTAGTTCCACTCCTCATATAATTAAAAAATATTTTAAAAAGAATAAAAATTTAAGATTTTAATTAAATAAATAATAATTAAAAATATACATATATATGATAAAAAATAAATTTAATATTCAATATTATTAATATAATATACTTTAAAAAATAAATAAAAATCAATATATTTACATTTAATTATAAATTTGTCATATAAAATTTTATAATTTAATTAAAAAATAGATATTTTTCACAAAAAAAATTAATAAAAAAAAGTTACAAGAATCCAATTTATTTATTTATTTATTTATTTTTACAGAAAATAGAGATAAACTAAGAGAGAAAGAAAAAAAAATTAATCATACATCTAATGTTTGTAGACGAGAAAAGGAAAGAAATATTATAAAAAAAAAACTTTTTTTTTTTTGGTAAAAGTCTCCCAAAATTTCGTGATTAATGAGAAATAAATTTTGAGATTTTATGAGTATTTTCTGCTTAAAAGTTAGTAATTCAGAGACTTTTATAAAAGTCTCCAGAAGTCATTAAAATTTGAATACCCCAAAATTTATAGGGATTTCTAAAAAGTTTTAATTGAATACACCGTAACTTTTAGAAACTTTCTAAAAGTCTATAAAAATCTCAATTAAATACACCATAACTTTTAGAGAGTCTCTAAAAGTCTAAATTGAATACACCTAAATTTTTTAAATTCCAAAAAGTCATTAAAGGTTTCAATTGAATACACCCCTGAAATTTCGAATTTTGACACTTAAATGTTTGATCGGTTTGAATGATTGTTAGGTGTTTAATAGTTTTCAACTAATTGATTAGATTATTGGTTTTTATTGTTACTCAGGAGATGGAATAGAAATTTTGCACAAATATCAATCATTGTAAGGTCCTATAAATGGCAGGAATAATTGTTTGCACTTTGTATGATCAAATTAAATATTCTTGTGATTAAATATATCTTTACGTGTTCACATAAGGATAAGGATATTACCGGATCCAATGTTAGGATAAATCTAATATTACTCGAGAAAGATTATATAATAAATTAGAAATATCGATGTTCAAGTCCAAATGAAAGTCATCAAGGTCTTTGGTTAATATTAATATTAAAGAATATAAGCAGATTTGGGGTCTTAGTGTTTTGCCGTTAATCGAGTATCCATAAATACTTCCTATCACTTAGTTTATTAATAAAAACATCAACTATTTGTTGTTTGATATTCAATTAGATACTTAGGGTCCGTTTGATAGAAAGATGAAAAATGGATGGCAAATAAAATGTTTGGCAGGAAAGTGATTTGTCTAAAATTTGTTTTAGAGGGAATTGTATTAATGGTGTTTGATTGGTATAATTTTTCACCTAATCCGTTTGGCTTTATTTTTCATACAAATGGTTACTTTTTGAGATAATTTTTTTACAGTCTGTATTAAAATTTGTTTGGATTGTCAAAAAGTAAAAAAAAAAAAATTAAAAAAAATTTCATAAAATTTTTATGTTCGTTTGATTTCGTTTTTCATGTAAATTGTCAATTAAATGGATAAAAATTTTTACCATTGAATTTAAAATATATTTCCATTGCCAAAAAGTAAAAAAAAAAAAAAAGGAAAAAACATCCAATAAAGTGGAAAATAATTTCTCACCAAAATCATAAGAAAATATTTTCCTACTTTTGTGCTTTAAAGGATTGTACATTAGAAATTGGTGGTAAACATTTTCCAGGGCCAATTTGGCTAATCAAACAGCCAAAAGTGGGAACTAGGAAAATATTTTCCTAGTTCCATGGCAAATCTCACGAATCAAACACGGCCTTAGTTCTCATGAGATAGATAATTGAACTCACTTATTGTAATGCCCTGACCCTTAGTGGACCGGGACGCTACTTATTTTACTTAACTTAATCGGTGGTTTAGTAACAAGTGTATATATCTTAGTGGAACCTTAAATCTTAACAAACACTCTTTTTGAATGATATTGGATTAAAACACTTTATAACATTCCAAAATCACGAAATATAATTTATTTGATGAAATCATTACTTGTTCAAGATACTCAAAAGAAATAATGTTGGAAATAACATTTGAAACATTAAAGATTTTAAATCTAAATCACTTGTTCACCGGGTTCCCATAGGCTTATTGCATCTCCTTCCATCTCTTCCATCATCCAACCCGGTGCATCAACATTTAACCTGTAGATATAGGGTAGAAACCCGTGAGTTGAAAACTCAATAGCATCATAAGTGCAATCGTAATTAAGCTACGCATTTCATAACAATTAACATTAGAACTTCCATAAAACATAACGTACCTGGAGGTACCATTTGACATGAAAATGTATGTTGTACCAACAGAACCATTTGACATGAAAGGTGCATGCCGAACCGAAGATACCATTTGACACACAACATTAACCTTTAAATGTATGCCGTACCGAGGGAACCATTTGACATGAAAGGCACATGTCGAACCAATGATATCATTTGACACACAACATTAGCCTTTAACATAGAACATTACTTGCTAGAAATTATAACTTAAACACGTATAACAACTTTATGCACCTCTACCTACCTCGATTTGATGTTCGATGAACTTTGAAAAGAATTTTGAAAAACTTTGGATGAACTTCAAAAATTTTGACGAAACTTGGACGTTTGGACCTTCCTTTGTTGTTTGAAAACACCTTTTGAAATCACAAAAACCTTCTTGTAGAATATTTTTACCCACACTTAAAACTTCTGAAAAATAATTTGAAAATCACCTTCCTTTTCTCTCCCAAACTCTCTATTTTTCTCTCAACTTTGAAAGCAAATTGAAAGTGCTTTTGGTGTGAAAAATCAAATGCGTGAAGAGGGTATTTATAGGTGAGGTTTGGGGTGGGTGAAAGGTTATATTAAATAGGGTAATTTAGTTGTGGGAGCAAATGCAACCAAGTTCGGTCGACCGAACTGACACTTCGGTCGACCGCACTGACACTTCGGTCAATGCTACACAGCTTTCAGTATTTCTATCATTACTTTTTCTCCCGATATCCGATTCAGGTGATTCAAAGTGCGTTGGAAAGCTAACTCAAAGAGCTACAACGTTTTTTAAGATATCATTTTCCAATTAGAATGTTTTCTATGTCGAAAATGGGTCTCAAAGGAGGCTAAAAATTTTTGAAGTATACTTTAGCCATAAAATGAAATACTTTGCATTCCGTCCAATCTTCATCAAATCGTTTTAAAGAAAATACTTTATAAACATCATTTTACCTTTAAACATGTATTGGACTATCTTTTGGACTTATATTTTCTTTATTGGGCCTAATGTGAAATTAATCACACAATTATGGGCCTAACTTTATAGAAAAGATTCGAGCATCTACATCCCTCCTCCCTTATATAAATTTCGTCATCGAAATTTATCTTACAATTGGGCAAGGAGTGCGGGATACTTGACTTTAACTTCTCTTCCTTTTCTCACATAGCTTCTTCCATTCCATGTATCTTAACCAATTGAATCTCTTTATTCCTTAGCTTATGCACTTTTCGATCCAGTATCTTAATTGGTGATTTCTCATAAGATAAATCCTTTTGTACTTTTAGGATCTGATAACTTATCACATGATTAGGATCGTGCACGTATTTCTTTATCATTGATACGTGGAACACATTGTGTATTGCTGACAATTCAGGTGGCAAAGCAAATCGGTAAGCCACGTTCCCAACCTTATCAAGTATCTCGAAAGGTCCAATATACCTGGGTCGTAGCATGCATTTCTTTCCAAATCTAAGTACACATTTCATCGGTGTTACCTTTAGAAAGACTTTGTCTCCCACTTGAAACTCTAAATCCTTTCTTCTCGTGTCAACATAGCTCTTCTGTCGATCATGTGCTGCCTTTATCCTTGCTCGGATCTGATCGATCGCTTCAACTGTCCTTTCAACTATTTCTGGTCCCAAAATTCTCTTCTCCCCGACTTTGTCCCAATGAACAGGGAATCTACATCTTCTTCTATAGAGAGCTTCATACGGTGCCATTCCAATAGTTGCTTGAAAACTATTGTTATACGCAAATTCTACTAGGGGTAAGTATGACTCCCAACTACCACCTAGATCCAAAACACATGCTTTCAACATGTCCTCTAAAGTCTGGATGTCCTTTCAGACTGTCCGTCAGACTACAGGTGATATGCTGTACGAAATTCAGTTTCGTTCCCATAGTTGCTTGTAAGCTTTTCCAGAATTTAGATGTAAACCTTAGGTCTCTATCAGACACAATAGACACAGGTACACCGTGTATCCTTACTATTTCTTTTATGTACAATTGTGCCAACTGGTCCATACTGAAAGTCATTTTCATTGGAAGAAAACGAGCTGCCTTTGTCAATCGGTCTACTATAACCCATATAGCATTGTGTCCTTTTGCTGACTTTGGAAATCCAACCACAAAATTCATTGTGATGTTTTCCCATTTCTATTCAGGTATCTCTAAAGGATTCAGCAATCCTGCTGACATACTATGCATTTCTGCACGTACAGTCCGATACTCCTTTTCATGTTTCTCCACCAGAATGTATCTCGAAGGTCTCGATACATTTTCGTACCACCGGGATGTGCAGTGTACGGGGTGGAATGAGCTTCTTTTAATATCTCGTTCCTCAAATCCTCATTATTAGTCAAGCAGATTCTTCCTTTAAACATCAGTGCTTGGTCTGCGGCTATTCCAAAATCTTTCTTCTTATATGTTCCAACTTCTTCCTTGATCTTCATCAAGAACAGGTCCTTACCTTGTACTTCTATAATTCGCTCTCGAAGAGTAGGTCGAATTGTCAAAGCTGCTCATCTCCCTGTGACTTGTCTTGGTGTGGTAACCACCTCAATCTTCAATCTTTCCAAGTCCTTGTCTAACTCCATTTGACAAGTGAGTAGTGACGTCAACTGTCCCATCAATTGCCTACTCAAGGCGTCAGCCACCACATTTGCCTTACCTGGATAGTAGTGAATGGTACAGTCATAATCATTTACTAACTCTAACCATCGTCTCTGTCTCATGTTTAGTTCCTTCTGTGTGAAGAAATATTTTAAGCTCTTATGATCCGTATAAATTTCACACTTACTTTCGTACAAGTAGTGTCGCCATATTTTCAATGCGTGTACTACCGCCGCAAGCTCTAAATCATGCGTCGGGTAGTTCTGCTCATGCTTCTTCAATTGCCTTGAAGCGTATGCTACTACCTTTCCATTCTGCATCAGTACACATCCTAACCCTTGCTTGGACGCATCACTGTATATAATAAACCCTTCTGTTCCCTCAGGTATTGTTAACACAGGCGCAGATATCAGCCTCTGCTTAAGTTCTTGAAAACTCTTCTCACATATATCCGTCTATTGAAATTTGACTCCCTTTCTTGTAAGCTACGTCATTGGGCCAGCTATCTTGGAAAATCCTTCAATAAACCTTCGATAATATCCGGCCAATCCTAGAAAGCTTCGTACTTCACCAGCATTAGTCGGCGCCATCCAGCTAGTTACTGCTTCCACTTTTGCTGGATCTACTTCAATCCCTTGGGCAGTGACTACATGTCCAAGAAATCCAACTTGTTCAAACCAGAATTCACACTTCTTGAATTTGGCATAAAGTTTCTCTTTGCGTAGCACCTCTAGGGCTACTCTTAGATGTTTTTCATGTTGCCCCTTACTCTTGGATTATATCAAAATATCGTCAATAAAGACTATGATAAATTAATCTAAATACTGATGAAATACTCGATTCATCATATTCATGAATACTGCTGGTGCATTGGTTAATCCAAATGGCATCACCGTAAACTCGTAGTGTCCATAACGAGTCCTGAAAGTTGTTTTAGGTATATCCTCTGTCTTCACTTTTAATTGATGGTACCCAGATCGTAAATCGATCTTGGAAAATACCTTGGCTCCTTTCAGTTGATCTAACAGATCCTAGATTCTTGGGAGTTGGTACTTATTCTTGGTGGTTAATCAATTCAACTCCTTATAATCGATACAAATCCTCATGCTTCCATCTTTCTTCTTCACGAACAACACTGGCGCACCCCATGGAGATACGCTTGGTCGTACGAATCCCATATCAAGGAGTTCCTGTATTTGCTTCCTTAACTCTTGTAGTTCCTTTGGAGCCATTCTATATGGGGTTTTCGACACTGGTGCCGCTCCAAGAATTAGCTTTATGATGAATTCCACTTGCCTATCTGGTGGAATACCATATAGCTCTTCTGGAAACACATCTCCGAACTCCAATACTACTGGTACATCCTCAATCTTTACTGTCTCCTGTTTTCCTCCTAGGATATTTACCAAATATCCTTAACAAGCTCCTTTTCTCAACATCTTCTCAGCCTGTAAAGTCGATACTAGTCGAATAAAAGGTTTCGTCTTGATTCCAAAGAAGGAAAATAATTCCTCTCCTGGTTTCTGAAATAATACTTCCCTTTCCTTACATCGGATGGTGGCATAATTACTACCCAACCAATCCATGCCTAGTATTACATCGAAATCATTCATCTCTATCATGTATAAATCTGCTTCCATAGGTTTTCCCTCAATTTCAATACTAACAGATTTGACTATCTTATCAGTACTCAAAGGGGTACTAACTTCTAATATACCTTCCGATTTATCACAGGTAATACTAGACTTAACCATAAAAATCGTCGATGCAAAGGAGTGCGTAGCTCCTGAATCAAACAGTACATAAGCAGGCATATTGGCTATCAATAGAGTACCTGCTATGAAGTTCGAGTTCTCCCCTGCCTCCTTCTGAGTCAGTGCAAAAACTCGTGCTTTTCCCTTCTGATCTTGATCCTTGCTGTCATCCTTTTTCAGTGCAGACATGGGACAATCCCTGATGATATGTCCTGGCTTCCCACATCGGTAACAAACATTCTTCCCTTGAAGACATTCGCCATGATGAGTCCTTCCACACTTAGCACATGGCGCAATGACCGACACTATGCTCTTATTGGCATTGGCTCCGCCATTAGCCCTCTTGTTCTGTCACTTGCTTTTTCATTTATCTTGGTAGTTCCACCTTCGTTTTCCAAACTGCCCTTTATCCTATCAGTTGTCCAATTGAACCGATTTCTCCGCATTGACCTTTTGATACCAGATTGCATGAGCTCGTTCCAACATTCCACGATAAGAAATGAAATCGTGGGACATAAGGATCATACTCATGTCCGAGTTCAGCCCTTGCTCGAACCTTCGTATGTTCTTGGCCTCCGTGCCTACCAAATGTGTAGCATACCTTGAGAGTTGGTCAAACTTCCGTTCATACTCCATCAGGGTCATGGTTCCCTGTTTGAGTTGAAGAAATTCGCCCTCCTTGAAATCCCTTAGAGATTGGGGAAAGTACTTATCCATCACTTCCTCCTTGAACTGTTCACATGTTAGCGCCAATTGTTGCTCCGGAGTGCTAGTTCGAGACATTGATTCCCACCAGTGACTTGCATCACCAGAGAACATAAACTCAGTACACTGGACTTTTTGAGCATTCGTGCACCCTATCAATCGGAATATTCTCTCCAACTTGCGAAGCCACTCCTCGGCTGCAAGTGGATCAGTTGCTCCATTGAAAGTAGGGGCCTTGTGCCTTCGAAATTGCTCGACCACTGAAGCATGGGTTTGAAGAGCATTAGGAGCTAGTGCTAGGGGTTGAGCTTGGTTCGGGTTCTGTCTGCCTAGGTCTTGGACTGCTTGGAGGAGATCTCTTATCAGGTTGTTCTGGTTGGCTCGTGACATTTTCCTACAGATAAGATGTAAGGTTCCTTATTAACTTCTTTTTTTTTGTAAGGAAGAAAGATAAGATCTTTATTTCTCATATTTCTTGAAATCAGGATACATAATAATTTGATAAATTTAGCATGAAAGAAGACATCATAAGGAAATGGGAATATCTAGATCTCTAATCCCTATGAGTTTTATGAAGCTTCCTTGGTGGAGTTTCATCTTCGGAAGAATCTTCCGCCTTAGGCCCGGACTCTATATCTATCACCACTTGTGATTCTGGTTCAGGCTCCTACTCCTCCTCGGGTTCCTCTTCAGGGTCTTCTTCCTCAGCCATAGGCTCTTCCTCAAGCTCCTCATGGATTACATCATCCCATAAATCTATCAGGGCATGGCAATATCTCTCAAACTCGAACATGTTTGGATTGCCTTCTAACATTTCATCTCTAACTGTGACTCCCATATCTCCCCATTGAGGTGGGAAGGAGTGTATGAGGTTATTTATGGCTTCAATATGCGTGATCTCCATAACGGCATTAACCGCCGTCATGCATCTCTCATAAATGTCATGCACATGATCGCTAAGCGGTCGGTTAGGATCCGTTACATAGTTCTCATAAGCATGGATAGCAATTCTACAGTTTAAATCTGCCTTATAAGCCCTAGCCGTAGTCTTCCTTGCCGTTTGTAAATATCTAACCATTCTGTCACATAAATGCTCAATTATATCTTTTATCACATAACATCATAACATACATTTCATTTATGCCCATGACTTTAAATTTTAGCCCAAGTCCAATATATATCTTTGAAACAGCACATTTAACTTTAACATAAACATATACTTGAAAATGTGTCATAACTTATCAAAGCATCAAATTATAACTTCCATAAACATAACTTCCATAACTTTAAACTTTGCACATACCTGGGCTGTAGGATGAGATTCGATGGATGAATGCAATATGCCATGGAATACCTTAAACTTTCAAAATTTCTTTTTTTTTTTTTTTTGTTTTGAAAACATACTTGGTCTACAGAACTGGTTTAAAAATCATTGCTCTGATACCACGCTGTAACGCCCCGACCCTTAGAGGACCGGGACGCTACTTAAACTTAACCGGTGGTTTAGTAACAAGTGTACATATCTTAGCGGAAACTTAAATCTTAACAAACATTCTTTTTGAAGGATATTGGATTAAAACACTTTATAACTTTCCAAAATCACGAAATATAATTTATTTGATGAAATCATGACTTGTTCAAGATACTCAAAAGAAATAATGTTGGAAATAACATTCGAGACATTAAAGACTTTAAATCTAAATCACTTGTTCACCGGGTTCCCATAGGCTTATTGCATCTTCTTCCATCATCAAACCCGGTGTATCAACATTTAATCTGTAGATATAGGGTAGAAACCCGTGAGTTGAAAACTCAATAGCGTCATAGGTGCAATCGTGATTAAGCTAAGCATTTCATAACAATTAACATTATAACTTCCATAAAACATGTCGTACCTATAGGTACCATTTGACATGAAAATTTATGCCGTACCAACGAAACCATTTGACATGAAAGGTGCATGCCGAACCGAAGATACCATTTGACACACAACATTAACCTTTAAATGTATGCCGCACCGAGGGAACCATTTGACATGAAAGGCACATGCCGAACCAACGATACCATTTGATACACAATATTAGCCTTTAACATAGAACATTACTTGCTAGAAATTATAACTTAAATACGTATAACAACTTTATGCACCTCTACCTACCTCGATTTGATATTTGATGAACTTTGAAAAGAACTTTGAAAAATTTAGGATGAACTTCAAAAACTTTGACGAAATTTGGACGTTTGGACCTTCCTTTGTTGTTTGAAAACACCTTTTGAAATCACAAAAACCTTCTTGTAGAATATTTTTGCCCACACTTAAAACTTCTGAAAAACACTTTGAAAACCACCTTCCTTTTCTCTCCCAAACTCTCTCTTTTTCTCTTAACTTTGAAAGCAAATTGAAAGTGCTTTTGGTGTGAAAAATCAAATGAGTGAAGAGGGTATTTATAGGTGAGGTTTGGGGTGGGTGAAAGGTTATATTAAATAGGGTAATTAAGTTGTGTAAGTAGTGGCCATTGATTCTCAAAAATCGTGCATTGCGGCCAAGTTCGATCGACCGAACTGACGCTTCGGTCGACTGCATTGACACTTCGGTCAATCCTACACAGCTTTCAGTATTTCTATCATAACTTTTTCTCCCGATATCCGATTCAGGTGATTCAAAGTGCGTTGGAAAGCTAATTCAAAGAGTTACAACGTTTCTTTAGATATCATTTTCCAATTCGAATATTTTATATGTCGAAAATGGGTCTCAAAGGAAACTAAAAATATTTGAAGTATACTTTAGCCATAAAATGAAATACTTCGCATTCCGTCAAATCTTTATCAAATCGATTTTAAGAAAATACTTTATAAACATCATTTTACCTTTAAATATGTATTGGACTATCTTTTGGGCTTATATTTCCTTTCTTGGGCCTAATGTGAAGTTAATCACACAATTATGGACCTAGTTTTATAGAAAAGATTTGGACCTCTACATCTCTCCTTTATAATTTATTTATGATAACGTCCACTGACGTAAGATAAAAGTATAATATAATAAGTATAAAAGTTTCGAATGGTTTTAGTGATATGGTTGAAATAACACCAGAATTATAAAACGGTTTCAATTATTGACAAAAAAAAAAACCATGTGACAAACACGAATTAAACATGGCAAGTTGAAGGTGTGAAATCTGTCCAGGTCAAGCAAATCGTACCACCAAAATGCAATTTTCCCTTCATTTCACAACCATACGCCTTTATAAAATGAAGGAGAAATCGTATTTATTTTAGACTGATTTCACCCCGTAATACGGAAATTCGGTTTGCCATATGGGATTCCATGAACAATTGGAACCATTTTCTTAATGAATGATAATTGGAAAATAGGTGTTAAATATAGAAATATAATATGGAGTATTTTTTATTATAATATTTCATTTTAGTGTAAGATTACTTTTCTTAGTAGTTGATTGTGTAATTTTTCCTTTTATGTTTATTTTATTTTACAGTTATTTGTAATCCTATAAATAGGGTCTTTTACATTGTAATATTTACAAAACCATAATAATACAATTTATATTTCTTTACGTGGTATCAGAGCGGATTTAATTTGATTTTGGGTTAAACTTGCAACACATAAATTTCAAAAGTATAATAGCAGTAACTTGAAAGAGATGTCTAAGAGATTTTCTGCAACTACTTCAGCAATGCCGGGTCATCACTTTGCAACTCATTCTCGAAATTCTCAGCAAAGAAACTCTCAAATAATAAGTGGTTATGTTTCCTAAATTTTCAATATTTTGTTTTTAGAAACATCAATTACACAAAAACAAAATTGTTTTTTTCCCTTTTCTTGGGAATTTAATTCTGTTTTATTTGTAGGGTCGATATCTTGAATTTTACGGCACTCCCCTTGCATCTTAAACAAATTAGAGGTTTTTTTTATGTTAAAAAAAAAAAAAAAAAAAAAAAACTTTGAAGGATCGGTACCTTGAACTTTACCGGCACTCTCCTGCCTCTTAAACAAACTAGAAGTTTTTTTATGTTAACAAAAAAAAAAAAACTTTAGATGGTCGTTACTTTGAATTTTACCGGCACTCCCTTTGTCTCTTAAACAAACTAAAGGTTTTCTTTGAAATGTCGGTACCTTGAACATTATCGGTCATTCTCCTGTCTTTTGAAAAAATCGAGGTTTTCTTATGTTAAAAAAAAAAAAAAATATATCCATCAAATATTTTCTTTCAGCAAACAAGAAGTCACTTATCAGCATCAACAATGACACAGACCTCTAGTGCTCGAAATTCTTCAATTTGGAAGATTTGATTGGATCGATTTCTTCAAACTCAATATTCTACCACATATTGAGTTTGAGGGGATGATGTTAAATATAGAAATATAATATGGAGTATTTTCTATTATAATATTTCCTTTTAGTGCAGGATTACTTTCCTTAGCAGTTGATTGTGTAATTTTTCCTTTTATGTTTATTTTCTTTTACAGTTATTTGTAATCCTATAAATAGGATCTTCTATATTGTAATATTTACAAGATCATAATAATGTAATTTATACTTCTTCACAATAGGTGAGTCTTGATTGACTTTTTAAGTTGGTCAATTTAACCCTATTTTCACACAAGAAAATAAATATTCCATACCACATAAAAGAGAAATACACGATGAAATGTATGCAGTTGGCATTTTTCCAAGTCACTTATTTGTTAGGAGTATCAAATAAAAAACTCAATTTTATCTTTTTTTTGAATATTAAAAGAAGGAAAAATGGAAAGAAAAATGTGAAAAGGACTTGGTGTGCAGAGTAGGTGTTTATTGTAATTGGTTCTAATAAATAAATAGTACCGCTATTTCCATCAACACTTTTTATATTTACATTTATTTTTAAAAATAAAATTTTATTATATTTAAAATTTTATGTAAATTTTGTTTGAGCCTCATTTTGAAAATAAAATGTATTTTGGAATAGTAAATTGATGGAGAATATGTGGTTAAAAATTAAGAAAAAAAATTGGATTTACGTGTAATATTTTTTTATTGGAGAATATCTGATTGAAAATGAGAAAAAAAAAATGGGGCTCAAACAATGGATTACTGAAATAGACATAAAAAAATTAAATAAAAATACATGACTCTATATTCATCCACTTATTTTTATTTTCATTAAATTACCCTAAATTGTTTACATTCTTGTAGAATTTGTATTTAACTAGAACTCTAATATATAAGAGAAAATTACACGAATATGTTTAAAATATTCTAATACTCAGAACTTCAATAGACAAATAATTTAATAAACAATGAAAGACACGCCGCTCCATCCCTTGGTGCTCTAAAAAGAAGCAGATGATTGTCTGGTCATCTACGGAAGCTAAACATTGCTTCCTCCACAATTGAACTCTCTCCTGGATTATCAATCACTTGCCAAAACTTAATTTGTCTATCCAGGTCACCCATCCTTTTATTTGATAATGATAATGGTGACCCTTATGGTTATGTAACTTTGGTGTTCCACCCCTCAAATGAAGCACAATATTACTTTCTGTCATCGTTTGGTGCGGGATAAAGCGGCCAAATAATAATTTATGGTTGTTTGTTTTGATTCATTGAATTTTAAGAACAAGAACGATAATTATTTTAATCTAATATGATTAAGCGAATATTATATGTTTATATAATGTTTAATTAGTTCAACTTCATTTTTATTTCGTTCATCTAATTTAAAAGAGTTTATGATTTTAGAGAATATGTCACTACAAGAAAAAAGGTCTTTTGCAACGTTCAAAAAACGTTGCTGAAGCCTTTTTGCAACGTTTTTCATATATTGCAAATCTCAGTGTTGTCATAGAGTGTGAGACTTTTTGCAACGTTTTATAAACGTTGCCGTATCCATTATCTTTTTTTTATTTTTTTTTTTATTTAGCAATATATGTAAATTGACTCGCAAAATTAAAATAACTCATTCTGAACAAATTTTGGTATTGCATAAAAATTGATAATTTCATTATAAATATTTGAATCCATACACTTGAATATTAGAATGTGATACAACGCCACCTAAATACTAGTTCCCACAGAGGAAAGGAAAAATAATTAAACCACTTAATTCTTCTTCAACTATTCCTTCATCTCCTTGTGGGTTTTCAAGAAGAAATACTCTTCCAAATTCTGGATTCCTTGACCATTGTTTTCTCTGCAAACAGAAATTCTTGCCTGACAAAGACATTTACATGTACAAGTAAGTAAACTTATAAGTTAATAATCTCGAAAAATCAAATAAACAATGAATTGTTTAGGGAATGCCATATGAGTGTAGAGTTGAGCAATTCTAGTAAAAAGAGTACTTCTTAATTGGGTTCATTAAATTATGGCTTTATTGCATTGACTTTAGCATGTGCTGCATTTGCATCTGCCTAATAGGTTCAAACTGGAAAAGGTGGCTCTATATTCTTAGAACCCAGCAAAGTGATTTCAAGCATCACGGTACAGCAAATTGCAAAAACTGGTTATCTCCATGAAAAAGTAAAATAGTGACCTCCTCTCTTCCAGGACAATTGTAGTAGAGGTTGCAAACTTGTAGCCGATGTTGTAAGTTGGTCCTAATCATTGGAGTTAAGTTTTCCAATTCTTGTTAAAAACTCATTAATTCACTGAATTACTATCCAGGCAAAACAGAGCAGACAACTTCTTACCCATCGAGTTTTCGTCTTTCACTTTCTGACCTGCATTCAATATCACTTCAGTAGGAAGGGGACAAAATGATGACCAGTATTCATATTTTGCACCAGCTGTCTCTACATGAACATCTGCAATGTATTGCAAATTGAAATTGGTAAAAACTCCAAATGAAAGTCAGTGCCTCTTCCTGTATTTTTACTGCTACAGCCACCCTAGGCCAGAGCCCAATGAAATGAAAAGAGAAATAACAGCGGAAAAAAGATAAAGAGAAAACTACTTGGAAGCTTGGTCCACGAATTGCAAACTTTTACATCATAAGAGCTGGATTTGACGATTTTGTTGGTCAAGATACCAAGAGGTGGTTCTGTATGATATTTAAGAAGCTTTATGCATGTTCAAGTAGGTTTTATCTCCATGTTAGGGGTATTACAGACAACAAAACTCTCTTGCCATGTCATTTAATAAAACTCCACTGTCAATACTTGTCTAATAATTTCAGCCACTTGGATGACATTACTCTATGATCAAGCATGGAAGTTAAACTGTAATTTTTACACTAGGAGATAAGAGACATTGCATAAATTTGTAAAACACTATTGAATATGAGAGATGATAGTGACAGAAAAATTAACTTAGAAAATTTAAAAAAGTAAGCATTACCACACATACCACCATGGAACATTGATGAACACCTATTTCACCACCAACATCTCCAAGACCCCCAAGTGCATCTAGATCAGGAGTAGCATTCCTCACAAACTAAAGCTTGAAGGTCAGAAAACCCACATAACACAGCTGAATGATGCTTTAATGGCAATCAATGTTTTACATAATCAGACCAAACACAGATAGGTAGCACAATCAGGAAAGTTGCAGCAATCATCACTCAAATCTACATCGAAAATAACGTTTGAAAGGAAAAAATTTAAATTCATTCAAAAAGAAATATTAACTAATGAGCAACATGATGCTGAAACTTCCCCATGTAAACAACAACATTTCTAATTACATTTTGCCATCAATTAGATAAAACTGTTGTAGCATCACGACAGCAAGAGTAGTTCTGCCAAACAATTCAGAAAGAATTTAATGGACTATATAGATAAACACTTCAAACTTAACTCCTCTAAAATGTGACCTGTAGGCAGTAATACTGTTTCATAGAGGTCTCTGTAAATATATTCACGTGAGAATGGCTACATCAGAAAGTTTACAGAAGTTGAATAAAATGAAAAAAGGGAAACGGACTTACAATTTGATAATTAAGAACCAAAAGGAATACTTTGAGAATGTCATTTCAAAGTTGAATACATTTTTGATAAATGAACTTCGTTTGCTGGGAGAATAAACAATTTTTGATACAATGAATGAATAAAATATAGTAATATACTACATGAATAAAATATAGTAATATAGAGCAAAAATCACGATTTAGTAATATAGAGCAAATATAGGAATGAATAAAATATAGTTCCCTTCAAACAAAAATCACGATTTAGACTATGAAATCCCCAAGACTTCTTCTCATTATCTCCAGTCCATAAATTGTTATTAACCATATATTGGCTTAATTCATTTTCAGTCAATTAATCACAAATTCCTTGAAAGCAAAAAATTAACTGTGACTACTAATTTGGAAATAGAAATAATCAGCTGAAGATGATTAAACAAATCCATAAACACTAAACCTAACTAAAAATATACCTTGATATTGATGATTTCCTGAATGGTAGGCTTGAGATCATGCTCGTCTTCTGCATCTGGAGTCGATGAGCGTTTAATTGAAGCCCTCCTTTTACGAAGCCCCCGAAAAATAAAAAAATTATTAGGCAAAAACAGAAATAATAATGAAATTATAACTGCTTGCAATATTATGATAAGAAACTCACATTGATTTATAATTTCATAGCATCAAAACATTTCAGCTATGGGAAAATCGATTTTTTTCGCTGCGGGTACCTATATAATTTATGTATGTATTTCTACGCGTCCTTGAATCTTTCAGACGTTTTCCGCCCGCTCTAGAAGTTGCGACAGTTCGGCATCAAGGCTCGCTACATGGGATTTGCGTATTGGATTTTCCATTCATCTATGACTGGGAAAATTGGGGAGATTTGTGAGTGCGATTGGCTAGGGTTTGCCATTGGTTTTTTCCACCTATCTATTTCGGCCTTTTGTTTTGTTTAATATGTGAGGTCGGGTCTGTTTGCATTGTTAAATAAAAAAAAGGGCAATCGCAACGTTTTTTAAACGTTGCGAAATGGAAAGCCTATCGCAACGTTTAAAAAACGTTGCAAAAACCTTTTGTTTCGCAACGTTTAAATAAACGTTGCAAAACGTTTAAAAAACGTTGCAAAAGGCTAAGTCTATCGCAACGTTTAAAAAACGTTGCAAAAGGGCAATATTAGCAACATTTACTTAAAAAATGTTGCCAAAACTCAATTACATTAATCAATTGCAACATTCACTTATTAAAATGTTGCGATAAACTCCTTTAGCAACACTTAATTCACAAAATGTTGCCTTTTAAGTGTTGCAAAAGCCCTTTTTTGGTGTAGTGTGTGGATCTATAATATTAGAGATGTATTTAAAGTGAGATAAAATTATGAAAATATAAAATTCATTTGTATATTTAGTAGTTGAATGAATGAATTTAATAATGGCAAGATTGAAATATGACTTAAATATAAATAATATTTTAAAAAATTAAAATTTAATAGGGATGAACTTAGACTGAATCTAAATATAAAAAGTGTGGATGAAATAGCAGTACCACAAAATAATTTAAAGACGTATATATAACTAAAGAGGAGGAAGAAGATAACGAGGAAGCAAAATGGGCACAGTTAAAGCGGTGGCCATTATCTCCGGCGATAACAATATCAAAGGCACCCTCCAATTTCTTCAACGACACCCCACTGGTCAGTAATTCAATTTCGCTTTCTGTTTATGATAATTTCAATCCAAATTAGCCGCTGATACTTGTTAATTTCTTGTTACCACACACACATATGCTGGCAGCACCCAGTACCATAATCAAATGAATAATAGTAATTTGTGTGGTGGTGTATAGGAGCCACCCATGTCAAAGGAAGAATTAGTGGACTCAGTCCTGGCCTCCATGGTTTCCATATTCACGCTCTTGGCGACACCACCAATGGCTGCAATTCAACTGGTAACTAGTTTCTATTCTTGCCATCCATTTTCTATAATTTAACGCTCCTGGGAATACAGAATGAACAATCAAGCTCACTGAACCTGGGGGCGGGCCTATTGCGTGCCAAATGAATCGAAATATTCGTGTCTGGTTTAGGAAGAGATTATGGAAGTTTTGGAATGATTAAAATTCGGGAAAGAAAAAGGATTGTATGGGAAATACTTCAGGAAGCTATGCAGGGTATTAAGGAAAGTGACAGAATGCAAGAATCAGATTCAAATTCAAGCAAGAAATCTGGTAGTGATTTGCAAGAAATAAGGAAATGATTTGCAGCCAAGAATCATGTCCTATAATGATGTATTTCAGTAATCAAAGTTATTTTCTTGGTTGTACATTCTTTAGATAGATTTGTAGAGTCTGTATAAAAACCACACGAAGGATCAATACAAAGTGTGTTGAAATTTCCATTGTGAGCTTCAGAATACTACCCTTCATTATGGTATCAGAGCTGTGATGTTAAAAACAACCAGAGGCATTTCTGAGGAAGAGGTAGGCTGATTTGCGGAAGACATGAGGATCGAATTCTCATAAATCGCCAACCAACTCCCCTTCTTCAGAACAAGTCTCCGTTTGAGGTTCTTTTTGGTCAACGACCAAACTACCTCAAATTGCGAAAATTTGGTTGTTTATGCTATCCTCTCACAAGGCCGTATAATACCCATAAATTACAACCAAAATCCATTCCATGTGTTTTTATCGGATATTCCCTAACACAAAATGCATATAAATGCATAGATTCATCAACGGGCCGGGTATATGTGTCTAGACATGTAACATTCGATGAACTACAAAGCCCAACCTTTCCAAATCCCACGTCCAGCCCACGCTCCACAGAAAGCCCATTTATCGACCACATCTCTTTCTTACACCAAATTCGTACCCTAATCCCTTCTCTTCCACTCCTTCAATCCCTGCGCCTTCACAAAGTCCCGATCGCTCATCACAGCCACCATCGAGCTCGGAACCTGTTGCTACTACCTCTGCGCCACCTCAAGGTATATCCTCCTCTATCTCTACTCATTTGCACTCTGAATCACATGACCACTGCAACAATATGAATTTAAATTCGAACTTCGATGCTGGTTTAAATATCACTGCACCACATGATTCCCAATGTTCTTTGTACACTGAATCCCCCACCCGAACCCATTCCATGACTACTAGATCCATGAACAACATTTTCAAACCTAAGCAACTACACACTGCTTCTAAGAACCCTCTTCCCTTACCTCTAGAACCAACATGTGTGAGTCATGCCGTGTCTCACCCTAAATGGCGTGACGCCATGTCTAGTGAATTAACTGCTCTCATGCAGCATGGTACTTGGGATTTAATTCCTCCACCCTCCAATTGTAATCCAGTGGGTTGTAAGTGGGTGTTTAGAGTTAAACGGAAAGCAGATGGCTCAGTTGATAAATTCAAAGCCCGGCTTGTTGCCAAGGGCTTTCAGAGTTGATTACAAAGAAACTTTTAGCCCAGTGGTTAAACCAGCCACAATAAGAACGGTGCTAAGCATTGCGGTCATGAATGGGTGGCCCTTGAAACAAATGGACGTAAACAATGCATTTTTACATGGAAATCTGACTGAAACTGTTTACATGATGCAACCTCCTGGTTTCAAAGATTTGTCTCGACCTGATTATGTGTGCAGACTAAGGAAAGCTATTTATGGTCTCAAACAAGCTCCAAGGACGTGGTATTCGGCTTTAAAAAATGCTCTTATAGCACTCGGGTTTCAAAATTCTAAAGCTGACTCTTCACTATTTGTTTACCGTCATGATTCCATTATATGTTATTTCCTTGTTTATGTTGATGATCTAATCATTACAGGCAATGACAAAAAGTTTGTAGCTCATGTTGTTAACAAACTTGGTAGTCAGTTTTCATTGAAAGATATGGGGTCTCTTCACTACTTCCTTGGAGTGGAAGTTATACCGACTACTACAGGTTTATTTCTCTCACAACATAAGTATGTTCGTGACATCTTGGAGAAAACAAACATGGATGGTGCAAATGATATTTCTACCCCATTGTCAACCACTCAATCTCTTCACTTGATGGATGGGACGGCTGCAGTAGACAGTACAGAGTATAGGCGCGTCATTGGTAGCCTACAATATCTCTCCTTAACTCGTCCCGACATTTCCTTTGCAGTCAATAAGCTCTCTCAATTTATGCACAAGCCAACCGTCACTCATTGGACTGCTACTAAGAGGCTTCTTCGATATCTCAAAAAGACGATCTTTCACGGTATTCACCTCAAGTCAGCCGCAGCACCATGCTTAAAAACCTACAGTGATGCCGACTGGGCTGGCAGCATAGATGACAGAACCTCCACATCGGCTTACATTACATTTCTGGGTTGCAACCCCATCTCCTGGAGTTCAAAAAAAACAAAGGGCTGTTGCTCGGTCCACTACAGAAGCAGAATATCGGGCTCTAGCCAATGGCGCATCAGAAACAATGTGGTTACTTGCACTTCTTCAGGAACTTAGCTTCCCCTTAAAGGCGCCACCTACTCTTCTATGTGACAATCTTGGAGCGACCCATCTCAGCTTTAATCCGGTCCAACATTCACGAATGAAGCATATTCAAATTGATCTTCATTTTGTACGTGATCAAGTTCAGAAAGGTACACTTAAAGTGAGTCATGTTCACACTCAAGATCAATTGGCTGACTTACTAACTAAGCCACTGTCCCGGGAACGCACAGAACTTCTACGAGCCAAAATTGGTCTTGCCGATGGAAGCTCAATTTTGCGGGGGCGTATTAAGGAAAGTGACAGAATGCAAGAATCAGATTCAAATTCAAGCAAGAAATCTGGTAGTGATTTGCAAGAAATCAGGAAATGATTTGCAGCCAAGAATCATGTCCTATAATGATGTATTTCAGTAATCAAAGTTATTTTCTTTGTTGTACATTCTTTAGATAGATTTGTAGAGTCTGTATAAAAACCACACGAAGGATCAATACAAAGTGTGTTGAAATTTCCATTGTGAGCTTCAGAATACTACCCTTCATTACAGGGCATCCTGTTTCATCTTTCGAGGGATTTTTGATACAGATATTCAATAAATTTGGGGATTTGGGAGAATATAATGAAATAAAGCCACTTTGAGGTCCATCTAAAATTGAGATAAATTCAATGGTCTTTCTGATTCTCAAAGAATGAGGGGCAAAGGATGCTTGTAGTGGGTTCCACGACATGATCCTGTGTGATATAGCATCTCCGTATGTCACTAACATTAGGAATTTAAGATTTCTTTTGCATCTTTTTTCTACTTTCAGAAGAATCTTATTAACATAGTTCAACTGACCTTCCCCTAAAAGATAGTTAACATGTTTTTTTTTTTTAAATACTTCCAGGAATTAGGCTTTCATAGGAGTGATTGAGATCTGAATGTCTAACACTGGTGATACTTGCCATTTTTAGGACCCCACTATAATCCCTTGAAGAGGGATCATGGAGCTCCAATTGATGAAGAACGTCATGCCGGTGATCTGGGAAATATAGTGGCTGGTTCAGATGGTTTGTTACATATTCAATGCTATATTTTAAGAATTGAATGGATCAAATAATTATCAGGTAGTTTTTAGTTTAATTTTTCATTGCAGGGATTTCTGAGATTTCAATTACTGACAAGCAGGTATGCCACAGTGAATACTTTTTTTGTCATTTCAAAATTTAACATTTTAATATATAAAATAGTTTTCTGTATACAGTTATTAATGTCAAAATATAATGGTCATAATTTTATAGAACAACCTTACTAAAAAAAGTTAGGATTTTGAGTAAAAGCACAGTAAGTTCATGGCATAAATATTAGCTTCAAGCATGTTTTGTTGGGTTATGCAGTTGTATAGAATAGCCAGATGTGCAAAGCATCATTTTGGGCATTGGCCGGCTAGTACTGATTTTGTGTGGTTATGATTAAAGTGTTTCAGGTTATGAAGTCGATACTGGTGACTTAGGTAGGTAGCTGACCCCTCCACTAGAGTTACTCCCTTGAGCTTGAGGAGGCAAACTGTGTTCTAGACCTTGATAACACTGCTGTGCAATGTATTTCGAATGGTTCTTTCTGTGACATGAAGATGAGATTTTAGATATTCTGGATAGTAGATACTGTTAAATGATGCACAAGAACCTCCTAGTGTTGATGGCTTGTATTATTTTATATGTAATTCTGGCATTACTTGAACCGTTTTTATTTATAGATTCCACTGACTGGTCAGCATTCGATTTTGGGAAGAGCTGTTGTTGTGCATGCTGATCCTGATGACCTAGGAAGAGGTATCTTTCTAGAAATGCTTACAGTGTATCAATGTTGATGTTCTTTCTTTTGGTCTCTCTGTCGACCTGCACATTGACCTTGAGCATATTTTGACTTTTTACTCTGTTCCGTGCAGTCTATTGTGTTTGTCTTGCATCTATACTTTTGCCATTAGTTGGTTATCAAGTTTCAACTGATTGATTGTGCTGTGCAACAGGTGGACATGAACTTAGCAAGACCACAGGGAACGCGGGTGCCAGAGTTGGATGTGGTAATTCTTTTTACTTATGTACTAATTTATCTCTCCTTGCATTTGGTTTAGGGGAACTCTGTTTGATTGTAAAAATAGATATGAATGTATGATTGAAAGGACCAGTTTTCTAAAGATTCAGCGATGAGATTTACTACATCAATGTAGCCTATAGATTACTACAAGAGCATTTTGGTAAGTTCCATCATGGCACCTAATGGATAGATTGTTATTGAGAAATGACAGTGAAGATCAGTAAGAAAAGGAAAATGGGAGTGGGTAGGAAGAGGGGGGAAGGATGTTCGATCATCTTTTTTCAGCAGAACATTACCAGTTACCATTTACCATTCATGCTTGTATTGCCACAAACAATGGATCTTTCATAGCCCCTGTTTGACTCTCTTTAAATTAAAAAACTTTATTTCTCATACTAATTTTCAATTTCACATTCACACTATAAAATATTCTGCATGTAAATTCAAAATTTTTCCCAAATTTTTTAACCACATATTCTCAAAAAAAAAAAAAAAAAAAAAAAAAACATTATTTTTTCCCCTATTTCTCTTTATAATGGCCATCAAACAAGGGCATAGTGTGTCTTGTACAAGTGTATCGGGATTTCTTTAAGTGGGTTTAAGTATCCTTTAGTGCTTAAATTATTTATTTGCACTTTTCGCAGGTATCATTGGACTTCAATCATCTGTTTAGCAGTTATCAAGATTGTAGTTTCAATCAGAATAGGCTAAGCTTTTTAAGGTGCTTGTAAGCTTAAGCCAAGCATGCTACAGTCTTATCACATGTTGCGATACTTTCTTTTACCGTGTACAATGTGTCTGAAACTGATGATATAATAATACTGGATTTCCTTTGTCTTTTAGTCACATAAGAAATTCAATTTTACCAATTGAGTCGCAACTATATTTACACAACCAATAATGGCCAGAAAAGGTACAAACTCTCTAGGAGTCATGTCCCGAGCTAATAAGGAAGGAAGAAGCAGAATATGAAAATTGTTAAAATTAGGAACTAGAATGACCAAAACGATGTGGAGAGTAGAGATTTATCACGATAAACAGTGAGGGTAAAGAAAGCCGTTTCCAATGTAGAAATTTCAGTGCGAATGAAGTGTTTGTATATGATGAGTTGTGACGAAGTGAAGCATCCATTACCGCCTGCTAAAAATAAACCGAAGTCGAGGAGAACTAAAAACTACTGACCTCATAATCAGATGCACCATGAATGTTAAGTCGGTATACCACTAGAGCTACAACCTGCGCTGCATGTAGATTTTCACAATTTTATCCAAAATTTCGATAACATAGCAACAACAGTTGGAATTCCAAAAATATCTGATTGTTCCAGATGTTCACATTCTTAATGCAACAATACAAATTTCAGCGCCACGAGTATGCATGTAATTATCATACTAGACTGCGAAAAATGGAAGAGAAGTATCCCAGATAAGTATGTAATTGGCTATTTTTCTTTTTGAGGGATAGGGTCATCGGCAGTTTGTCATCCGTACGCAGAAAGATTCTTTAAAAGGGTTGTTGGGTAATTTTGTGTATAGTGACACTAAAAGACCAAAATATATTTGTAAGAATCCTTGCCGACAAATGGACAGAGTAACGGCAAGAAAAATCGGAAAGAAATTATCAAAATGCAAAGTCGAGGCAAATGTTGAATACTTTGTCCTTAAGTCGAATTTGCCTTGTAATGGTGCCTACGGTTTATGGCAATCAACTCCCAAGATACAACGACTACCACATGTATTTGTAGCACTTCAAACATAGACACAACGAACCAGAATAATGGTTTTTGTACTCCAAAAATGAAATGAAAAGAAAACCAGAATTTATGCAACAAGAATACAAGAATTTGGTTCAAGAGAAGAAGAGATAATGATATTTATGTTTGCATATCATTGGTGTGAGGAATAAGACGTCTCTAGGATCCATTATATAGAGAATGAAGAGTTGGGAACGAAGTGGCGTGAATCTAAATTGCGCAACACTTCAAAAGGACGCGACATTGTACTGTCGCTCGCTCTCTGCCAAGATCTCGCTCAAGCGAGGGTTGCATAGACTTTGTCGCTCACTTTTCGCTCGACGTCGCTCGAGCGAAAATCCATGTCGTTTGAGCGATAGTGTTATCCATCTTTCCTCTAAATTTCCTTCTAAACTTGGATTGCAATTTTTCATTCACCTAAAATTGGTTTCGACATGCCAAATATACACAGAAATCAAAATTCCCTTTCGAAGCGTTACCCCCAAGCCCCCATGAGGGGCACTGCCCCCTCGACCCTCGCGACCTGACTAAGTCAACCATTTTGCCTAAACATATCGGGTCTGACTAGGTTGATCCCCGTTTCGGAGCCCCGAAGCGGTAGAGCGGCAAACCATTTTGCCTAAACATATCGAGTCTGAATATTTGGCCAAATCTGACACGAAGTCTAACGTTGGTTTTCAACACTTAACCAATTTTCTCGAATTATTAAACCAATTTCCAACAATCCCCCACATGAATGGAAATTCTTTGATATGCACAACAGGATGCAAAATGAAATGTAGACTCTAACAAATGGAGTACATGCGACAAGTCATAGCATTAAGATAGGTGGCATGTAGCTTTGAACCTCCTTTAGTCAAGTACAATCGGATTTACTATGCTAGTTGGTGAACGCGATGTTTTGAACCATCTAGTCATTCGTGTAAACCCAAACAACTGTACCAACACCATAACTCATCTAACCACATCGGTTCTCATGGTTGTGTCCATTTTGGCCCTGGACAACTCTTGGTTTCATAAGTGTTTTAAGAGAATAAAGCCTTAAATTCTCGTAGAAGCGGCTCCACTTCACACTTATATAGGTGATTTTTACCTTTATATATATATATATATATATACTCATCCTTATACACATTTGACATAGCACTTCAAATTTTAGGAATGAGAATATGTGCTTTTATTTCGAATCTTTTATGACTTAGTTGTTCCATTGAACCAAGATTTTGGGATCTCCAATCTACAAAGTTGGGTTTCCATCATAGTAATTCTATTCGATAGGCTTCAGGCCCATTTCCCTCGAGAGATGGTATACTTGATCTCTTGCAAGTCCTTTCGTCAAAGGATCGGCTAAGTTCTATTTTGACTTGACATAGTTAATAGAGATTATACCGTTTGATATTAATTGTTTAATGGTATTATGTCTCCGATGAATATGTTGAGACTTACCATTATACATACTGTTTTGTGCCCTTGCTATTGCCGATTGGTTATCGCAATGTATGTTAATAGCAGAAACCGGCTTTTCCCAGCATGGAATTTTCTCAAGGAAATTACGAAGCCATTCCGCTTCTTCTCCGGCTTTGTCTAAGGCAATAAACTCATATTTCATTGTGGATCGAGCTATACATGTTTGTTTAGATGATTTCCAGGACACGGTTCCACCTCCAATGGTAAATATATAACCACTTATGGATTTTGAATCCTTAGTATCGGATATCCAATTTGCATCAATATATCCTTCTAACACTGCGGGATATCTTGAGTAGTGTAATTCATATTCAGCAGTGTGTCTTAAGTATTTAAGAACTCAGTTTAACGTCTTCCAATGTTCAACACTTAGATTACTTGTGAATCTACTCAACTTGTTGACTATATATGCTATATCCGATCTTGTGCAGTTGGTAATGTACATCAAACTGCCTATGACTCGTGAATATTCCAATTGAGATTCGGGCTCACCAGTATTCTTGGCTAAGTTACACCTAGGTCAACTGGTGTCTTAACCGATTTTTCGTTATACGCCTTAAACTTCTTAAGAATAGTCAACATAATGAGATTGAGACAATGACAAGCCATCGGATGTCTTAGAAATTTTAATCCCTAATATTACATATGCCACTCCCATATCCTTTATATCAAAATGTTTGGTTAACATTTTCTTAGTTGAGGAAATGACCTTTGAATTATTTCCCATAATTAGCATATCGTCAACGTATAGGCATACAATTACATATTCGTTAGGTGCGGTTTTAATGTAGACACACTTGTCACATTCATTGATTTTGAAGTCATTTGACAACATAGTTTTATCAAACTTTTCATGTTATTGCTTCGATGCTTGTTTCAATCCATAAAACAATTTTGCAAGTTTACACACCTTCTTTTCATTTCCCGATGTAACAAACCCTTCGCGTTGTTCCATGTAGAATTCTTCTTCTAATTCACCGTGTAGAAATACAGTTTTAACATCCATTTGATGTATTTCAAGATTATGCAATGCTGCAATTGCAATCAAGACACATATAGACATGATTCTTGTCACGGGTGAATAAGTATCAAAGAAATCTAATCCTTCCTTTTGTCTATACCCTTTGGCTACTAATCTAGCATTTTATTTATCTATTGATCCATCCGACTTCAATTTCTTTTTGAAGATCCATTTGTAACCTAGAGCTTTGTTTCACGGAGGGAGTTCAACCAATTCCCAAGTATGGTTACTCATGATGGATTCAATTTCCTTACGTACAGCTTTTTTCCAAAAAGGTGCTTCGGGAGAGGACATTGCTTCATCAAATGTCTTTGGATCATTTTCAAGTAAATTGGTTACCAATTCTGGATCGAATGTCTTATGAATTCATTGTCTTTTGCTACGTCTCGGTTCCTCATTTACTTGAAGATTATCGTCATTTCCATGTACGTCGTCATAAGTTCGTTTATTTGAACTTTCTTCCTTTTCCTTACAATGAAAATTGTCTTCAAAGAAGGTCACATTTCTTGATTCAATAATCGTGCCTTCATGTACATCAAGTACTTCGGATTTATGAACCAAGAATTGATATGCACTACTATTGATTGCATATCCAATGAAGACACAGTCAATTGTCTTTGATCCAATCCTAACTTGTTTAGATTTGGCTATTTGTACTTTTGCTAATCACCCCTACACTTTGAGATATTTGTAGGAAGGTTTTCGACCTTTTCATAGTTCGTAAAGTGATTCAACATTATCCTTGTGTGGTATTTTATTTAGGATATGATTTGTAGAAAGTATGGATTCCCCCCCACAAGTTTTAAGGTAAGCCTGAACTAATCAACATTGCATTAATCATTTCCTTTAAGGTTCAATTCTTGCATTCACCAACCCCGTTAGATTGAGGTGAATATGGTGTAGTAGTTTGATGAATTATTCTAGATTCCGCACAAAACTCTTCAAATGGTGCAACGTATTATCCACCTCTATCACAACGAATCATTTTTATTCGTTTTCCAAATTGATTTTCAACTTCAGTTTTGTAGCGTTTGAATACTTCCAAAGCTTCATCTTTGCTTTTCAACAAGTATATGTAGTAGTACCTTGTACAATCATCTATGAACGTGATGAAATACATTTTACCGCCTCTTGTTTGTACGAATTTTAAATCACACACATCTGTGTGAATTAGTTCTAAAGGTGTTGTGGTTCGTTCAATCGAATGAAATGGTGTGTTAGCTGCTTTTACCTCTACACATGTTTCGTATTTTCCATTATTAAAATGCATATTCGAAAGTAAACTTAAATTCATTAACTTACGCATTGAATTAATGTTTGCATGTCCTAATCTATGATGCCATAAATTAGATGACTCAAGAATAAAAACAAAAGATGATGTTTTATTCCTTAAATTATTTGGTATAGCAGTTAGGACATTCATTTTGAATAGTTCATCTTTTACATAGTCTTTGCCTACATACATGTTAGAAGTACAAACTTATCCGAAACAAAGACTAACTTAAAGTCATTCTTGCTTAACAAAGAACTCAACACAAGGTTCTTGGGAATATCCGGTACGTGAAGAACATTGTTGAGGCTAACTTCCTTTCCCGATGTCATCTTCAAAATCACTTAGCCTTGTCTTTCCACTTTGGATGTTGAGGAGTTCCTCATAAACAGTTTGTCTCTCTCGGTTGGAGTGTAGGATGTGAACATTCCTCTATCAGCACATATGTGACAGGTTGCACTCGTATCAACCCACCATTCTATGGGATTTTCAAAGTTGTTGCATTTTGAAACAACCGTCGATAAGTTCATATCATATATGCCATTTGATATGGCATCAGATTCGGCTCCGTTTGCTTGGGCTTGCTTCTTTGGTTTGCGACAATCGACGGAGCGATATCCTGCCTTTCCACAGTAGTAGCAATTGCCTTTGAACTTCTTACCATTCTTCTTCATAGGTTCAATGGAATGTTTCATCTTCTTTCCTTTGTTGTTGTTGGATTCCACCACATTTGCCTTTGATTGTGGTATGCTACTTCCAACACGTTTGTCCAAACTTCAATTGTCTTCTTCAATCCTTATTCGGACCACGCTTATGCTTGAGATAGTTCTTGAAGTCCCTCTACATGGGTGGAAGTTTCTAGATGATTGCAGTAACTTGAAATGATTCACTTAGAGACATATTCTCGACATGAATGTCATGGAGGATGACTTGCAACTCTTGCACTTGACTGATGACAGTCTTTGAATCTACCATCTTGTAGTCCAAGAACTTTCCTACAATGAACTTCTTTGTTCCAATGTCTTCAATCATGTATTTCTTTTCCAAGGATTTCCATAGATCCTTTGCAGATTTCTTGGAACAATACACGTTTATAAGGTGTTGTCCAAGCCATTCAGAATGTAATTCTTACATAGAAAATCTGAATGTTTCCAGGCATCCAAAGCAATCAATGATGCCATATTGTTTTCTCCTTCTTGTATGGCGGAAGGATCTTCATTCAAGAATTTGGCCAAGTTGAGGGTCGTGGAATAGAATAGCATTTTTTGTTGCTATCTTTTGAACTCAACCCCAACAAATTTCTCCGGCTTTTCCACATGTGGAACGGAGTTTGAATGTAAGGTGGTAGGGGCAGCCACAACCGGAAGAATCACACTGGTAGGAACACTTCCTTCAAAAGTTTCCATATTCGAAGTGTCATTTGAAGTAGTATCGGTATTAACAACCGTATTCATTTCTGTTTACGTAAAACAGAAGATCAACCAAAACCAAATAGAAGAGTAGAAGTTAAACCAACAAGTTAAACCGAACAAGGATGTCACTTGCAACAAAATACAGAACTTCGACTTAAGATTGTTAGATAATTTTGTGTATAGTGATGCCAAAGACCAAAATATATTTGTAAAAACCCTTGCCGACAAATGGACAAAGTAATGGCAAGAAAAATTGGAAAAGAAATTATCAAAATGCAAAGTCGAGACAAGTATTGAACGCTTTGTCCTTAAGTCGAATTTGCCCCGCAACGGTGCCTACGGTTTATAGCAATCTCTCAAGATACAACGACTACCACTTGTATTTGTAGTACTTCAAACACAAACACAATAAACCCGATTAAAGACTATTGTACTCCAAAAATGAAATGAAAATAAACCAGAATTTATGCAACAAGAATGCAAGAATTTGGTTCAAGAGAAGAACAGATAATGATATTTATGTTTGCATATCATTGGTGTGAGGAATAGGATGTCCCTAGGGTCCTTTATATAGAAGATGAAGAGTTGGGTACGAAGTGGTGTGGATCCAAATCGTGCAACACTTCAAAAGGAACGTGACACTGTACAGTCGCTCGCTCTCCGCCTAAATCTCGTTCGAGCAAGGGTTGCAGAGACTTCGTTGCTCGCTCTTCGCTCGACGTCACTCGAGGGAAAACATATGTCGCTCGAGCGACAGTGTTTCCAACTTTCCTCTAAATTTCCTTCCAAACTTGGACTGCAATTTCTCATTCACCTAAAATTGATTTCGACATGCTAAATATACAAGAAAATCAAAATTCCCTTTCGGGGACTTGCCCCCACGAGGGCGCTGTTCCCTCGACCTGACTAAGTCAACCATTTTGCCTAAACATATCGGGTCGACTAAGTCGATCCCCGTTTCAGAGCCCCGAAGCAGCAAACCATTTTGCCTAAACATATCGGGTCTGAATATTTGGCCGAAGTTGACAAGAAGTCTAACACTAGTTTTCAATACTTAACCAATTTTCTTAATTGTTAAACCAATTTCAAACAATGGCAACACAGAGAAAGTGAGGCCTCAATTGACATTATTAAAATTGATAAGACAAGGCAGGTTCAAAGAAGTTGCACACATCTGTTTTCTAACAATCAGTTATCAAACTCACATGCACCAATTAACATTCAAAGACTTGAACGCTAAAAAAAATCCAGAAAGTAGAGAGATGAACAGATCACGGAGCCGGATGACATGAAATCCATTGTTGGACAATTTTTTCTCATACCAGGTCATCCCAAAAGCCGCCTAAGATAGACTTTTTAAATCTAATAATCCATTTTCCACCATTGCAATTAGTAGAATCCTGATAAAAGGAAAATAACTCAAGATAAAGTATTTCATCCATAAAAAACTTGCTAAAGACAGAAGAAAACAATTCACTGACTCAAGACCTCCTACAATGGACGAATAGCCAAGTAAATGGATGGACTTGGCATTGTGGAGGGCAGGGTGAAATTATGGTTCGAGTTCAATTAGGGCGGACTACGAACGTTGAACGCTTATTGTCAACAGTCAACTTTCGAGATAGCGGTGTTGTTTATTTATATTTAATTAAATAATATTCAAAAAAATCGTATGGATTATACTAGAATCAGGTACGAACTTTCATTTTTGGTGAAAAAATCGTTCTATTTGAAACTTATGGGTTTAAAGCTTTACACATAGCTCACATTAAGGTGAAAGGCTTTAGCTGGGCAAATTTTTCGCTTAAAACACATTTGAATTGAAGAGATAAGACATACCGTGATAAATTCTACGATCTTCTTTACATTGTCTTCGTATGATGTTTGAGTTCTAACTCCTGTGTTCGCAAAGTGTACCAAGATACAAATTTGTACTGACAATCACATCAAAGCAAGATGAGTTTCGCCATCATCATTACAATAGGATATTACATCATAGCAACATTAGGAACCAAACTAACAAAAGGCATCTTCCCAACATGTAAAAAAACCATCAACAAAATATAATTCTACATATGTAATCAAACATAGGAACAACCTTACAATGGGATTTCTTGAAATTACAAGTAAAAATCTAAACGAAACCTCTAGGAATAAAATAATAAAGAGCTATCCAGAAGGCTTAGGGTGTGTTTGATCTACATTCTTTTTAAAGAATGTATTTTGGAATAGTAAATTGATGGAGAATGTGTGGTTAAAAAAGAAAGAAAAAATTTTGATTTGCGTATAATATTATTTTAATAAAGAATATGTGGTTGAAAAGAAGAAAGGAAAAAATGAATTTTGAAAAAAATGGAAATCAAACATGGGCTTAATATAAGAATTCATAAAATGCACAAAGATATTTTTATCTGTTGTAATTTTATTTTTTTCAAAATAAAAAGGGATGAAGGAGAAAGATTTTGGAACCACTTCGTGTTGGGATGATTGAATGCTATAAATACATGTTGGTATTCATCCCTAAACACAAGAAAAAAATATTCTATTATTCATCCAAAACTTTGAAGAGATTATCACATATTCAAAACCATTTTTTCACTTATTCATTTGAAGATGACTTTTGTTTTTGGTGTTCTTCTTTAAGGCTTGATCAATCCTACAAACTATTTGCCATTTTAATCCTTAAAAGCATTGTGAAGGGAGGCAAATATCATTTGAGGACAACGTTATAATCTTCATTTTAAGTCTTCTTCGATATATAATTATCTTCTTCTTCATCATTTTGTTCTCCATTGCTGTAATTTTTTTTTAACATTCTCAAATGCTATTCATCATTTTACTGAGGTGGAAACAGAATCTACACTTGCTACAATCAAGATGATGTATCAAGATTTAGTGCATTTAGACAAATTTGATGGATCCAACTTCACAAGATGGTAGGACAAACTCAAATTCCTTTTAACGGATTAAAGATTTTCTACGTGCTTGATCCAAAATTGGAGCCAATTCCCTATGCAACAGCCAAAGATACTAATGAAGTTCGTGCCAAAAGAAAGAAATTGGAAGAGGACGAATTAATATGCCGCGGTCACATTCTAAATGCTCTATCAGATCGATCACTCTACACTAACACCACTTCAGAAAAAAAGATTTGGTATGCACTTGAAAGCAAATATAAGGCCGAGGATGAAGGTAGCAAGAAGTTTTTAATTTCTAAATATTTTGATTTTAAGTTTCTAGATAATATTCCTTTGTTACATCTAGTGCATGAGTTGCAAATTATTGTCAATAAATTAAAAGCGGTGAAAATCGAACTTCCCAAAACTTTTCAAGTGGAAGCAGTCATTGCTAAACTCTTGGAATCTTGTAAAGGATATAGGAAGAAGATTCTTCACAATTCCAAAGACTTTTCTTTGGAAGATATTCAAAGCATAGAGGAAGAGTCAATGATAGGAGATAAGACTAAAAGATCTTTTGATGGCTCTTCGAAAGCCAATGTCGTGGACAATATGAACAACTCCAACAAATATAAAAAAAAGGGAAACATCTTGGTCCCAAAAAGGATCGAGAGAAGTTCATAAAACAAATTCAAAGGACCTTGCTATGTTTGGGGAAAATCTGGACACTATGTAAGAGATTGTAGTCATAAGAAACAACCAAAGAAGGAAGGACAAGTAAATTCCATTGATGAGATTATCGCTATGGTGAAGAAAATCAATACAATCCAAGGGAAAGTTTCGAGGTTGGTGGTATGACACGTGCTACGGTCCATGTTTGTTATGATAAGTTACTTTTCAAAAATTATTATGACATTGAAGATGGTCAAGATATCCAAATGGGAAATGAAGGAAGATCAAAAGTGATTGGCAAAGGTAATGTGAAAATCATTTTCATTTTAGGAAAGAAGAGTATCTTGCCAAATGTCCTTAATGCATCAGAAATGAATAGAAACATAGCAAGTGGAGTTCTATTGGGAAAACCAGGAATTAAATCTATTTTTAAATCTGGAAAACTTGTACTAACCCATAATGGCCATTTTGTTGGAAATGGCTATTCCACTGAAGGGATGGCCAACTTTTGTACTCTTGAGGATAATTCTAATAAAAAAATCATTTGCCCATGTTATTAATTCATTTAATTTATGGCATGGTAGATTAGCACATATAGGAGTTAGCACTATGAAAAGAATGGTTAAAAGTGGATTGATACAATTTGAAATTGATAACTTACAAAAATGTGAAATATGTATCAAATCAAAGATGATTATAAAGGCATTTCATAGTGTAATAAGATCAACAAACTTATTTGAACGTGTTCATTCCTACATACGTGAATTGAATGACATGCTAACAGGAAGTGGTAATAGACATTTCATTACTTTCATAGATGCTTGCTCTAGATATACTTATGTATATTTGCTAAAGCATAAAGATGAAGCATTTAGTGCCTTTAAAACATATAAAATTGAAGTTGAAAATAAATTAGGAATGAAATTAAAAACCCTAAGAAGTGATAGAGGTGGAGAATAATTTTCTAATGAATTCAATATGTTTTGTGAACAAAATGGAATAATACATCAATGTTCTGCATCACGAAACCAGAACAAAATGATCTAGCATAAAGAAAGAATAGGACATACTTAGAATGATAAATGTCATGTTGTTGAATTCTGAATTATCTTTTAATTTGTGGGTGAAGCCTTATTTAGTGACTGTCATACAGTAAATAGGATTCATGTGAAAAAAGAATAAGATCTCCCCATATAAAATATGGAAAAGTAGGAAACCAAATATCAATTATTTCAAAGTGTGTGGATGTCTTGCTTATTATAAAAATATGAATTCTTAAATAACTAAATTAGGTTCTAGAGGTATAAATGTATATTTGTAGGATATGCTCTAAATAGCAAAGTGCATAGGTTATTAAACCTTGAGTCAAATGTTATAATAGAATCAAGGGACATGGAATTTTTCGAGAATGTTAAGTAGCAAGAAAATCTCATAATAATGAAGACATTCTGAATTTTAGAAAATCACAAGAGACATCTATAAGAGATGTTGAAAGTAAACCTCGAAGTAGTAAGAGAACCAGAAAAGAAAAGGGTCTAGAATCGGATGAAATAAATTCCCAATTTATTTATTTCTACTTAGTAGAGGGAGATAGGAATGACAAGAACAACTCCTTTTGTTCTTCAAGTAGAAAGTAATCATAAAATCGACAAAGAAGAAATGTCTTCTAGAGATTGTATATTCTAGAAAGAGACTATAAATAATGAAATGGATTCTATTATTTTAAATAATACTTGGGAAATAGTTGATTTACCAAAGGGTTTTAAAACCATTGGTTGCAAATGGGTGTTTAGAAAGAAATACAATTCTAATGTAAGACTTAATACCTACAAAGCTAGATTAGTAGTTAAGGGATATTATCAAAAGGAAATAATAGATTACTTTGACACATATGCACCAGTGGCTAGGATAATCTCGATAAGGATCTTGTTTGCACTGACATCAATTTATGATTTACATGTTCATCAAATGGATGTCAAGACGATATTTAAATGAAGATCTCGAAGAGGAGGTCTATACATGTTCATCAAATTGATTTATTAATCTCATACTTGACCAGATTGTCTTTGCACGGAGTGTTCTTAGCCAATAATGCACTCATGTGTAAGGAACCTTATGAATCTAGACGTATTATGCAAAACCTAGGTGTAATATTATTTTAATTTGTGTTCTTAGCCAATAATGCACTCATGTGTAAGGAACCTTATGAATCTAGACGTATTATGCAAAACCTAGGTGTAATATTATTTTAATTTCTAGACAAATAATAAATTATAAATAGTGCATAGCTTAAAAATTTATAGAAACTTTATAAATAGTTTGCAAGTTTCTAACAAAAACATAATTTTAAGATCGTGAGTTCTACAAATACCTATTAATTAGATTAGATATGAACATAGTTGAACTCTTTGCCCATGACAAATAGAAAGTCGCAAAAAATTTGGAACAAGACGTAGAAGGATTAATGCTTTGATTTTATTTTTTATTTTTTGATAGCAAATGCTATGATTTTGGACATAAACAAGATGGTCCTGGAAACTTCGTGGGCTGATTTTGGGCTAGTTTAGGTTTTTTAGGCTTATTTCTTTTTAAAATTTTAACAATGTTTGGGCTTTTTACCGGACTGGACTTAAAAATAAGAAAACACTACCTATCAAACAAAAAGGCACATGCTTTTGGTCGATTTTTGACAGAATAAAACAAAACTGTTTAATACGATTCGAGAAAAAATTAAACTTAAACCATATCATAAAAAACAATTTGAGATTTTTTAAAACATAAACCTAATCTATATCATAAAAAAAAACACCAATTCAATTGGAAAAATTAATTAGAGAATTAAAACATATTTGTTTCATTCACTTTATTTTTCTCTAATTTTTTTCCCAACAATAATCCACATGAATGAAATTAACAACAATGACAAACAGAAATGGTGATAGAATTCAACAGTCGAAACCTGCATAGGGTAGGCTTTGAAGATTCTCTTGTGTGAGTATGTTTGTTTTACTAGCTAATTAGTAGACATGATGTCTTTTAACTATTATGTTATTTGTGCAAACGATGATGCACTTCGCACAGACATCTTTTGACAACAACCCAATTCTCATAGTTATGTTCATTTTGGTCATGAACATCTCTCTAATTCTGTGAGGGTTTCTAAAGAATTACGCTCTTGTAATTCCCCTTAGAAGTTGTATCACTTCGTTTTCACATGGGTGATCTCTTAATTAAGAGTAACACACATTACTCCGCTTAGATATTATGATATATAAGGATAACTAAAAGCTCAGTTTATCCTTTTATTCCTTACGGGTATTTTTGTTTTCATCATAGGAATGGACTGTGATAAGTTCCCAAAGTGATTCATCACGATCTTTACAATTAGTTCATCCCTTTGAACCTAGATTTTGGGATCTCTAGTCAACTAGATTGTGTGTCCATTATATTGATCTATTCTTTCAAGAACTTCAGTCTCATTCCTTATTTAACTCTTTATTTAGTAGATCCGCAATATATCTTTTGACCTTACATAGTCAATGGAGATAATTCCAGTAAAGATTAGTTGTATAATACTATTATTCTTCGACGAATATGTCTTGATTTACCATTTTACATATTGCTCCGTACCCTGCCATTTGCAAATTAACTATTACAATGTATGTATATATTGCAAATATAGGCTTTGACATCTTGGAATATTCTCGAAGAAATAGCATAGGCATTCTGCTTTTTCTCCACATTTATTCAATGCGATAAATTCATATTCCATAGTAGATCTTACTATAACTATCAATTTCGAGGAATTTCAAGACATGATTGTACCTCCTAGTGTGAACACATATCCACTAGTAGATGTAACGCCCCAACCCCTAGTGGATCGGGACGCTACTTACTTTACTTAACATAACCGATGGTTTAGTAACAAATGTACATATCTTAGCGGAAGTTTAAATCTTAACAAACATTCTTTTTGAAGGATAGTGAATTAAAACACTTTATAACTTTCCAAAATAACGAAATATAATTTATTTGATTAAATCATGACTTGTTCAAGATACTCAAAAGAAATAACGTTGAAAATAACATTAGAAACGTTAAAAACTTTAAATCTAAATCACTTGTTCACCGGGTTTCCCATAGGCTTATTGCATCTCCTTCCATCTCTTCCATCATCCAACCCGGTGCATCAACATTTAATCTGTAGATATAGGGTAGAAACCCGTGAGTTGAAAACTCAATAGGCGTCATAGATGCAATCGTGATTAAGCTAAGCATTTCATAACAATTAACATTAGAACTTCCATAAAACATGTCGTACCTGGAGGTACCATTTAACATGAAAATGTATGCCGTACCAACGGAACCATTTGACATGAAAGGTGCATGCCGAACCGAAGATACCATTTGACACACAACATTAACCTTTAAATGTATGCCGCACCGACGAAACCATTTGACATGAAAGGCACATGCCGAGCCGACGATACCATTTGACACACAACATTAGCCTTTAACATAGAACATTACTTGCTAGAAATTATAACTTAAACACATATAACAACTTTATGCACCTCTACCTACCTCGATTTGATGCTTGATGAACTTTGAAAAGAATTTTGAAAAACTTTGATGAATTTCAAAAATTTTGACAAAGTTTGGACGTTTGGACCTTCCTTTGTTGTTTGAAAACACCTCTTGAAATCACAAAAACCTTCTTGCAGAATATTTTTGCCCACACTTAAAACTTCTGAAAAACACTTTGAAAACCACCTTCCTTTTCTCGCCCAAACTCTCTATTTTTCTCTCAACTTTGAAAGCAAATTGAAAGTGCTTTTGGTGTGAAAAATCAAATGAGTGAAGAATGTATTTATAGGTGAGGTTTGGGGTGGGTGAAAGGTTATATTAAATAGGGTAATTAAGTTGTGCAAGTAGTGGCCATTAATTCTCAAAAATTCGCAGATTTCGGGTTTTTGGGTTTTCCGGTCGACACTGCATAGTGTACAGTATTGTTATCATAACATTTTCTTACGATATTTGATTGAGGTCATTCAAAGTGCGTTGGAAAGCTAACTCAAACAGCTACAACTTTTATTCAGATATCATTTTCAAATTCGAATGTTTTCTATGTCAAAAATGGGTCTCAAAGGAGACTAAAAATATTTGAAGTATACTTTAGCCATAAAATGAAATACTTTGCTTTCCGTCCAATTTTCATCATATCGTTTTTAAGAAAATACTTTATAAACATAATTTTACCTTTAAACATGTATTGGACTATCTTTTGGGCTTATATTTCCTTTATTGGGCCTAATGTGAAGTTAATCACACAATTATGGGCCTAACTTTATAGAAAAGATTCGGGCCTCTACATCCCTACTCACTTATATAAATTTCGTCCTCGAAATTTACCTTACAATTGGGAAAGGAGTGCGGGATACTTGACTTCAACTTCTTCTTCCTTTTCCCATGTAGCTTCTTCCATTCCGTGATTATTCCACTGTATCTTAACTAGTTGAATCTCTTTATGTCTTAGCTTATGCACTTTTCGATCCAGTGTCTTAATTGGTGATTCCTCATAAGATAAATCATTTTGTACTTTTAGGATTTGATAACTTATCACATGATTAGGATCGTGTACGTATTTCTTTATCATTGATACGTGGAACACATTGTGTACCGCTGACAATTCAGGTGGCAAAGTTAATCGGTAAGCCACGTTCCCAACCTTATCAAGTATCTCGAAAGATCCAATATACCTGGGTCGTAGCTTGCCTTTCTTTCCAAATCTAAGTACACCTTTCATTGGTATTACCTTTAGAAAGACTTTGTTTCCCACTTGAAACTCTAAATCCTTTCTTCTCGTGTCAGCATAGCTTTTCTGTCGAACCTGTGCTACCTTTATCCTTGCTCGGATCTGATCGATCGCTTCAACTGTCCTTTCAACTATTTTTGGTCTCAAAATTCTCTTCTCCCCGACTTCGTCCCAATGAACAGAGGATCTACATCTTCTTCCATAGAGAACTTCATACGGTGCCATTCCAATAGTTGCTTGAAAACTATTGTTATACGCAAATTCTACTAGGGGTAAGTATGACTCCCAACTACCAGCTAGATCCAAAACACATGCTTTCAACATGTCCTCTAAAGTCTGGATGGTCCTTTTAGACTGTCCGTTAGACTGTGGGTGATACGTTGTACTGAAATTCAGCTTAGTTCCCATAGCTGCTTGTAGGCTTTTCCAGAATTTAGATGTAAACCTTGGGTCTCTATCAGACACAATAGACACAGGTACACCGTGTATCCTTACTATTTCTTTTATGTACAATTGTGCCAACTGGTCCATACTGAAAGTCATTTTCATTGGAAGAAAATGAGCTGTTTTCGTCATTCGGTCTACTATGACCCATATAGCATTGTGTCATTTTGCTGACTTTGGAAATCTAACCACAAAATCCATTGTGATGTTTTCCCATTTCCATTCAAATATCTCTAAAGGATTCAGCAATCCTACTGGTCTTTGGTGTTTCGCCTTAACCTGCTGACATACTATGCATTTATGCACGTACAGTCTGATATTCCTTTTCATGTTTCTCCACCAGAATGTATCTCGGAGGTCTCGATACATTTTCGTACCACCGGAATGTGCGGTGTACAGGGTGGAATGAGCTTCTTTTAATATCTCGTTCCTCAAATCCTCATTTTTAGGCATGCGGATTCTTCCTTTAAACATCAGTGCTTGGTCTGCGGCTATTCCAAAATCTTTCCTCTTATCTGTTCCAACTTCTTCTTTGATCTTCATCAAGAACAGGTCCTTACCTTGTGCTTCTATAATTCGCTCTCGAAGAGTAGGTCGAATTGTCAAAGCTGCTAATCTCCCTGTGACTTGTCTTGGTGTGGTAACCACCTCAATTTTCAATCTTTCCAAGTCCTTGTCTAACTCCATTTGACCAGTGAGTAGTGACGTCAACTGTCCCGTCAATTTCCTACTCAAGGCGTCGGCCACCACATTTGCCTTACCTGGATGGTAGTGAATGGTATAGTCATTAGGGGTGGGCAAAAACCCGACCAACCCGATCAACCCGACCAACCCAACCCAAACCGATCGGTTTGGGTTGGTTTTTTAAGTTCAATTGGGTTGGGTTGGGTTGAAAAATTGAATTTAAGGTTGGGTTGGGTTGGGTCATGGGTTATGAATTAAAACCCAACCCGACCCAACCCAACCCGATGAATTCAAAAAATTAATATCTAAGATGAAAAAAATAAATTAAATAGACATAATAGTAAAGATAAGATAATGATTTATAATATATAAATGTCAATTTTCTTCACATAAATCGATTCACATGAACACTATTTAAAATGAATGTCATTTGACGTTAAAATAAAAATTAAAGACATGATAATGAAGTGATTGAATTTCAAAAAATTGTAAAAAAGAAAATGCTTCTTAAATTTTAAACTTATTTATACATTATTTTTAGAAAGAATTCCTTATATGTGTGTTTAAAAAGCGTAAATTTTCAAGTAATTTCAAATTCCAAAAAATTATCCAAATTTAACAAATAAATCGAATCTAACTTTGATTGGGCCGAAGCCCAACCCGACCAACCCAACCCAACCCAAACCGATTTTGATCGGGTTGGGTTGGGTTGGGTTGGGTTTAAATCAATAACTGGGTTGGGTTGGGTTGATTTTTTATCAAACCGACCAAGTTGGGTTGGGTTTGGGTTGGAAAAAACCGACCCAACCCAACCCACGCCCACCCCTAATAGTCATAATCATTCACTAACTCTAACCATCGTCTCTGTCTCATGTTTAGTTCCTCCTGTGTGAAAAAATATTTTAAGCTCTTATGATCCGTATAAATTTCACACTTACTTCCGTACAAGTAGTGTCGCCATATTTTCAATGCGTGTACTATCGCCGCAAGCTCTAAATCATGCGTCGGGTAGTTCTGCACATGCTTCTTCAATTGCCTTGAAGCGTAGGCTACTACCTTTCCATTCTGCATCAGTACACATCCTAGCCCTTGTTTGGACGCATCACTGTATATAACAAACCCTTCTGTTCCCTCAGGCGCAGATATCAGCCTCTGCTTAAGTTCTTGAAAACTCTTCTCACAGATATCCGTCCATTGAAATTTGACTCCCTTTCTTGTGAGCTGCGTCATTGGGCCAGCTATCTTGGAAAATCCTTCAATAAACCTTCGATAATATCCGGCCAATCCTAGAAAGCTCCGTACTTCACCAACATTAGTCGGCGCCTTCCAGCTAGTTACTGCTTCCACTTTTGCTGGATCTATTTCAATCCCTTGGGCAGTGACTACATATCCAAGAAATCCAACTCGTTCAAGCCAGAATTCACACTTCTTGAATTTGGCATAAAGTTTCTCCTTGCGTAGTACCTCTATGGCTACTCTTAGATGCTCTTCATGTTGCTCCATACTCTTGGAGAATATCAAAATGTCGTCAATAAAGACTATGACAAATTGATCTAAATACTGATGAAATACTCGATTCATCAGATCCATGAATACCGCTAGTGCATTGGTTAATCCAAATGGCATCACCGTAAACTCGTAGTGTCCATAACGAGTCCTGAAAGTTGTCTTAGGTATATCCTCTGTCTTCACTTTTAATTGATGGTACCCAGATCGTAAATCGATCTTGGAAAATACTTTGGCTCCTTTCAGTTGATCTAACAGATCCTCGATTCTTGGGAGTGGGTACTTATTCTTGATGGTTAATCGATTCAACTCCCTATAATCGATACACATCATCATACTTCCATCTTTCTTCTTTACGAACAACACTGGCGCACCCCATGGAGATACGCTTGATCGTACGAATCTCATATCAAGGAGTTCCTGTATTTGCTTCCTTAACTCTTGTAGTTCGTTCGGAGCCATTCTATATGGGGCTTTCGACATTGGCTCCGCACCAGGAATTAGCACTATGGTGAATTCCACTTGCCTATCTAGTGGAATACTAGATAACTCTTCCGGAAACACATCTCCGAACTCCCGTACTACTGGTACGTCCTCAATCTTTACTGTCTCTTGTTTCCCTCCAAGGATATTTACCAAATATCATTGACAAGCTCCTTTTCTCAACATCTTCTCAGCTTGTAAAGCCGATACTAGTCGAATACAAGGTTTCGTCTTGATTCCAAAGAAGGAAAATGGTTCATCTCCTGGTTTCTGAAATAATATTTCATTTTCCTTACATCGGATGGTGGCATAATTACTACCCAACCAATCCATGTCTAGTATTACATCGAAGTCATTCATCTCTATCATGTATAAGTCTGCTTCCATAGGTTTTCCCTCAACTTCAATACTAACAGATTTGGCTATCTTATCAGTACTCAAAAGGTTATCTGTAGGGATACTAACTTCTAATATATCTTCTGATTTATCATAGGTAATACTAGACTTAGCCATAAAAATCGTCGATGCAAAGGAGTGCGTAGCTCCTTAATCAAACAGTACATAAGCAGGCATATTGGCTATCAATAGAGTACCTGCTATGACGTTCAAGTTCTTCTCTACCTCCTTCTGAGTCAGTGCAAAAACTCATGCTTTCCCCTTCTGATCTTGATCCTTGCTGTCATCCTTTTTCGGTGCAGACATGGGACAATCCCTGATGATATGTCCTGGGTTCCCGCATCGGTAACAAACATTTTTCCCTTGCAGACATTCACCAGAATGCGTCCTTCCACACTTAGCACATGGCGCAATGACCGGCACTATGCTCTTATTGGCATTGGCTCCGCCATTAGCCCTCTTGTTTGCTTTTTCCTTTGTCTTGGTCGTTCCACCTTCGTTTCCTAAACTGTCCTTTATCCTGTCGGTTGTCCAATTGAACCGATTTCTCCGTATTGGCCTTTTGATACCAGACTGCATGAGCTCGTTCCAACATTCCACGGTAAGACGTGAAATCGTAAGACATAAGGATCATACTCATGTCCGAGTTCAGCCCTTGCTTGAACCATCGGACTTTCTTCGCCTTCGTGTCCACCAAGTGTGGAGCATACCTCAAAAGTTGGTCGAACTTTCGCTCATAGTCTGTCAAGGTCATACTTCCTTGTTTGAGCTGGAGAAACTCACCCTCCTTGAAATCCCTTAGAGATTGGGGAAAGTACTTATCCATCACTTCCTCCTTGAACTGTTCCCTTTTTAGCGCCAATTGTTGCTCCGGAGTCCTAGTTCGAGACATTGATTCCCACCAGTGACTTGCATCACTGGAGAACATAAATTCAGCACACTGGACTTTCTGAGCGTCCGTGCACCCTATCAATCGGAATATTCTCTCCAACTTGCGAAACCACTCCTCGGCTGCAAGTGGATCAGTTGCTCCATTGAAAGTAGGGGGTTTGTGCCTTCGAAATTGCTTGACCACTGAAGCATGGGTTTGAAGAGCATTAGGAGCTGGTGCTAGGGGTTGAGCTTGGTTCGGGTTCTGTCTGCCTAGGTCTTGGACTGCTTGGAGGAGATTTCTTATCAGGTTATTCTGGTTGGCTCGTGACATTTTCCTACGGATAAGATGTAAGGTTTCTTATTAACTTCTTTTTTATAAGGAAGAAAGATTAGATCTTTATTTCTCATACTTCTTGAAATCAGGATACATAATAGTTTGATAAACTTAGCATGAAGAAAGACATCATAAGGAAATGGGAATATCTAGATCTCTAATCCCTATGAGTTTTACGAAGCTTCCTTGGTGAAGTTTCATCTTCGGAAGAATCTTCCGCCTCAGGCCCGGACTCTATATATAGCACCACTTGTGGTTCTGGTTCAGGCTCCTGCTCCTCCTCGGGTTCCTCTTCAGGGTCTTCTTCCTCAGCTATCGGTTCTTCCTCAGGCTCCTCATGAATTATATCATCCCATAAGTCTATCAAGGCATGGCAATATCTCTCGAACTCGAACATGTTTGGATTGCCTTCTAACATTTCATCTCTAACTGTGACTCTCATATCTCCCCATTGAGGTGGGAGGGAGTTTATGAGGTTATTTATGGCTTCAATATGCCTGGTCTCCATACCGGTATTAACTGCCGTCATGCATCTCTCGTAGATGTCATGCACATGATCGCTAAGCGGTCGGTTAGGATCCGTTACATAGTTCTCGTAAGCATGGATAGCAATTCTACGGTTTAAATCTGCCCTATAAGCCCTAGCCGTAGTCTTCCTTGCCATTTATAAATATCTAACCATTCTGTCACATAAATGCCCAATTATGCCTTTTATCACATAACATCATAACATACATTTTCTTTATGCCCATAACTTTAAGTTTTAGCCCAAGTCCAATACATATCTTTGAAACAGCACATTTAACTTTAACATAAACATATACTTGAAAATGTGCCATAACTTATCAAAGTATCAAATCATAACTTCCATACACATAACTTCCATAACTTTAAACTTTGCACATACCTGGACTGTAGGATGAGATTCGATGGATGAATGCAATATGCCATGGAATACCTTAAACTTTCAAATTTTCTTTTTGTTTTGAAAACATACTTGGTCTACAAAATCGGTTCACAAACCATTGCTCTGATACCATGATGTAACGCCCCAACCTCTTGTGGACCGGGACGCTACTTACTTTACTTAATATAACCGGTGGTTTAGTAACAAATGTACATATCTTAGCAGAAGTTTAAATCTTAACAAACATTCTTTTGGAAGGATATTGAATTAAAACACTTTATAACTTTCCAAAATAACAAAATATAATTTATTTGATGAAATCATGACTTGTTCAAGATACTCAAAAGAAATAACGTTGGAAATAACATTTGAAACGTTAAAGACTTTAAATCTAAATCACTTGTTCACCGGGTTCCCATAGGCTTATTGCATCTCCTTCCATCTCTTCCATCATCCAACCCGGTGCATCAACATTTAATCTGTAGATATAGGGTAGAAACCCGTGAGTTGAAAACTCAATAGGCGTCATAGGTGCAATCGTGATTAAGCTAAGCATTTCATAAAAATTAACATTAGAACTTCGATAAAACATGTCGTACCCGAAGGTACCATTTGACATGAAAATGTATGTCGTACCAACGGAATCATTTGACATGAAAGGTGCATGTCGAACCGAAGATACCATTTGACACACAACATTAACCTTTAAATGTATGCAGCACCGACGAAACCATTTGACATGAAAGGCACATGCCGAACTGACGATACCATTTGACACACAACATTAGCCTTTAACATAGAACATTACTTGCTAGAAATTATAACTTAAACACGTATAACAACTTTATGCACCTCTACCTACCTGGATTTGATGATTGATGAACTTTGAAAAGAACTTTAAAAAACTTTGATGAATTTCAAAAATTTTGACGAAGTTTGGACGTTTGGACCTTCCTTTGTTGTTTGAAAACACCTTTTGAAATCACAAAAACCTTCTTGCAAAATATTTTTGCCCACACTTAAAACTTCTGAAAAACACTTTGAAAACCACCTTCCTTTTCTCTCAAACTCTCTATTTTTCTCTCAACTTTGAAAGCAAATTGAAAGTGTTTTTGATGTGAAAAATCAAATGAGTGAAGAGGGTATTTATAGGTGAGGTTTGGGGTGGGTGAAAGGTTATATTAAATAGGGTAATTAAGTTGTGCAAGTAGTGGCCATTAATTCTCAAAAATTCGCGGGTTTCGGGTTTTCCGGTTTTCCAGTCAACACTACATAGTCTACAGTATTGTTATCATAACTTTTTCTTCCGATATCCGATTGAGGTGATTCAAAGTGAGTTGGAAAGCTAACTCAAAGAGCTACAACTTTTATTCAGATAACATTTTCAAATTCGAATTTTTTATATGTCGAAAATGGGTCTCAAATGAGACTAAAAATATTTGAAGTATACTTTAGCCATAAAATGAAATACTTTGCTTTCCATCCAATTTTCATCAAATCGTTTTTAAGTAAATAGTTTATAAACATCGTTTTACCTTTAAACATGTATTGGACTATCTTTTGGGCTTATATTTCCTTTATTGGGCCTAATGTGAAGTTAATCACACAATTATGGGCCTAGCTTTATAGAAAATATTCAGGCCTCTACGGTAGATCTTAAGTATTTTCTGTCTAATATCCAGTTTGCATCACTGTATCCTTTTAGAACAGTTGGATATCTTGTATAGTGCAATCTATAGTTATGTGTATGTCTTAAGTACCTCAGTACTCTCACAATTGTCTACCAATGGTTAGCTCCATGATTACTCGTATATCTACTTAGCTTACTTATGGTATAGCTATGTCAAGTCTTGCACAACTCATTAAATACATTAAACTACTATTTACTCTAGAGTATTCTATTTGAGAGATGATCTCCCCTCCATTCTTGAATAGATGTACACTTTATTGATGTTCTAATAACACTAGTGTCATCTTTACTAAATTTTTGAAGAATATTTTGCAACATAATGTGATTGATTAAAGATAAGATGATCTTATGTTCTAAAGATCTTTATTCCTAAGATAACATCGGCCAATCCAATATCTTTCATGTTAAATTTGAATTCAACACATCTTTAGTAAATTTAATCATCCTATCATTATTATCAATAATGAGCATGTCATCAATGTACAGACACAAAATAACATATCCATTCTTAATGTCTTTGATACAAACACATTTATCGCATTTATTGATTTTATATCCACTTGCTATCATAGCATTGTTGAATTTTTCATGCAATTGTTTTGGTGCTTGTTCATATAAGACAATTTTCATATCCATTTGATGTCTTCAAAATTGTGCATCGCAACAATTCCCAGTACCACCCTCATGGAATTTATTCTCGTCACAGGATAATAGATATCAAAGTAGTCTAGACTTTCTCGTTGTCTATAACTTTTAATTACAAGCCTCGCCTTATATTTATCAATTGATCTATCTGCTTTCATCTTCCTCTTGAAAATCCATTTGAATCCTAGAGATTTACACCCTGGAGGAAGATCCACTAACTCCAAGTGTGATATTGCACAAAGGTCTTTCAACTAAAGTTACTGGCTCTTTAAATCCTCGAGGTTCACTTTCTAGCAGAAAGGTCAAAAAATTCGGACTAAAATATCATAGTTACGAACTAAAAGAGTTAACCATCTTGAAATTTAGGAAGCGACCTACCACAAATTTCTTGAAATCAGTATCCTCAATTTTGTACTTCTGATCGAGAGACTCCTAGAGCTCTTTTGTTGACTTCTTTGCACTATAACATTGTACAAACAATCAATGAATCCACAGGACATAATTCTGACATAAGTACTTAGAATGTTTCCAAGCATCTATTGCATTGATGACTTGGTTGTCAGTCTCATCTTCCTTCAACTTTGGAAGATCCTCTGTCAAGAACTTAGCAAGGTCGATGGTGGTCAGATAAAATAGTATCTTTTGTGTGATTGATGATTGTTATAATGCGAATATATAATTTAAAAAAGATCATGGGTTAAGTATGTTCGAAATTGGTTTAAAACTCAAGAAATTTGGTTTAAGTGCTGAAAATCAACATTAGACTCGTGTCAACTTCGGCCAAATATTCAACCCGATATGTTTAGGCAAATTAGTTTGCTACTCCGCCACTTTGGCGCTCCCGAAAGGAAATTTTAATTTTGGTGTATATTTGGCGTGTCGAAACCAATTACGGATGAATGAGAAATTACAGTCCAAAGTTAGAGGAAATTTGGAAAAAACCAGATAACATCGTCGCTCGAGCGACGAGTGTAATCGCTCGAGCGAAGGCGTCGCTCGAACGACGTCGAGCGAAGAGTGAGCAACCAACTCTCTGAAAGTGTCGCTCAAACGAGAATCTAGCGAAAAGCTAATGAAATGATCTGATGCTTCTTTTCGTAAGGTTACGTAATTTTGTCCGCAATCTTTCACCTACATCACTTCATCATCTATATAAAGGACCCTATGCATGACCATTTGGGTACACCATCTCATACTTTGCATTGAGAATCATTCTATCTCTTGCAAATCATCTTCCTCCTTCATTTCATATCATTTCCCTGTAGAGAAGAAAACTCTGTCAAAAGTTCGTCGTTTCTTGTGGTTTGAAGTGCTGCTACCACAAGAAGAATCCGTTGTATCTTGGAAAACAAGTGTCGTAAACCGTGAGCACCATAACGGCGAAATATTATTTTAAGGAGAAAGTGTCATCACTTGCCTCGGATTGTCATTTTGTCTTCTTTTCATTTTCTGATTTTTGTGGAGTTGTTATACTTCACGTTTTCATCCATTTATTAGATGTTTAATTATGCTTCTACGAGTTAAACTTTTACCCATTTATTTTCTTCTTACAAACAACATTTTCGCTCGATATTAAGCCCCTTCGACAACAAAGTATTGTTAAAAGTATTATTTTTATTTTGTAATTTCACTTTATTTTCCAACATCAGGGATGAGAAGGTTTTGCTCGAGGTCTTGTTCATTCCATTCTCAATTCGGGTTGTGCATTTACATGTATGATGTTTTTTTAATAGCAGTAGGTGGTAAACTTTTATTCTCTTCAATTTACAGAAGTAAGAATATCTCCAAAAAAAAAAAAATTTCCATTTTTAAAGAATATATTCTACAATTTAAAGAACATCTATAAATTTAAAGAATATTTTTTTTCAAGTACTCCAAGAGGTCCTTTATGTTTAATGCTTAATTTTACTATTTTCAAAAAATATTTATTATTTTTGCCTAATATTTTATTTTCACTAGTTTCCCTCCAAATTATTGTATTATTTTCCTCCATTGAAAATTGAAATACTTTGAGTGCATTTAATTATAAAGAGTCTCTTGAAACATCATTTTAAGCTTTAAAATAGATAATATTTTATATTTAAAGAGTTTTTGGAAAATGCTCTAAATTTTACTAGATAATGTGTGCCTGTTTAATAAATGTCTAAATTTATACTCGTTAAATATTCGATAATCGTTTTACTATTAAGTTCTGTACTGGTCATCAAGGAAAATGTCTTTGCCATCATAATTCAACAGAATTATATACAAATTGACTTTTGACACCTTAATATTGGAGGATGCAGTAACTTATTTTTCTTCTTACTCATTCTCAATCACTAGTTTTATGAATGCGCAATTTTTATCAACTTTTCAATTAAATATTTCTTCAACTAAAACTAAAATTTATTAAAAGGCTAAATATGTCATCTTAGTGCCAATAATTGAGGTAATTAAGCAGACAGCATTGTTCAGTGTTTCTGTAATTTATTCTCAATGAAATTGAACTGGGCAATACCGTTAACGATTATTTGAGTCATCAATCTGACCTTTAAGTTACTCGCAAATTCAGTGCTTAAATGATCGTATAATTGTTATTGTTTCCAGCTTAATTACCTCTTTACGTATTGTTTCTGAAAGAGAAACCTAAGCTGAAACAGAACAAATTTGGAATTAGGGTTAAAAAGCAGAAAAAACAAAACGAAGCGTTCAACTTTACAATGCATAACCCAATCCACCCAGCTAGCAAGGAAAATTTTGTTTGTCTTCTGTCTCTACTTACAATTACTACCTACTAAAATCCTTACATTGGCATCTGATTATTTCATAACTGAAAGTCATCGGACATCCTAAGCTTCTCTTTTTGATTAGTCGTTTTCAACTCCTCGAGACTTTTTTAGTTTTGCCACGAGAACCCACATGTTTGCGAGTTCATTCTCTAGGTAGGCTTCTCTTTGTTTTGATTCTTCGACCTTCCGCTGTAAATCAGCTTCTCTTTGATCCTTTTCAGCTAAAGCAGCTTCGTATGAAAGCTCTTTTTCACGGCTCAGGGCCATTTCTCTCTTCATATCTGAGGCCAACACACTTTGCTCATGCCGTTTCACATAACCATCTCTCCTGCCATTCCTGTTGGCAATAGTGTTTCGGCGCTGAGTTGGACAATTCTTTTGCACTTCCAGCTCACCAGCTAATTTTTCATTGTGTTTCATTAGTTTTGCAACTTCCTCAGACAGAGCCTTTAACTCAACAGCAGCAGCAGATGCTAATCCCTTCGCATATGAACTCTCCTCTGCCAGTTTATTGTTGCGTAGCTCTAATTCCTCTTTCGATTCAGTCAATAAAGTGACTCTCTTTTTTAGTTCTTCAATTTCATTTGCCTAATGGAGGCAAAAGCATGGAATTAGTTACACAACCTCTTCAGTTGATTTATATCAGGTAATCTTCATTGTGCAGAATGTTGGAAATATATTGATTGGCAAATAGATTTTCACTTGTGTATGTGAAATTAATCCCACATTGAGTAAAAGTTGGGTTTTAAAGAGGAGCCTTTAAAAGGGATTACAATCCCACATTGGTTAGGAATGAAAAAGTGGGAATATATGTGGACTATAAATAGTGCCATCCCACATTGGAAAATGTGGTAAAATGGGGAAAACTTAAATAGTTATCCCACATCGGATAAAAATGAGTTTGTGGACCAATTTATATATGGTTAACAATTTGTAAGGTGTAACCATTTGTTGCATAGAGACTCCTCCGTGGTCTACGCGCCCGCAGGGGGGGTGCAAATCTTGGACCGACTTGGCCTTCGAGCCTTGAACTTGTGTGGGCGCGACCTGCGTACACGAATGTCGGACCGAGTGAGTTGAAAATTGGCCACGAAGTGCAAGCCACATTTTGGAATTTTACTTTTACGTTTTCATTCAAAGTGGCCATTTATTTTGTAACTCCAAAACGTCAGAATTGAAATGGCAGAGTTATGGCTGAATTAAAATGGCAGAGTAATGACTGCATTAAGAGGTAAAGGCTCCTCCTTGCCTATATATATGGAACAATCTCCTCAGTTCAGACACACAACGAATACACGAAATCTCTCTGCTTCCTGCTTTCGAGTTCCTGCTTCATTCCAGTCGCTTGGTGATTTCCGTTCCGGCACTCTGTTAGTTCGACTGCTCCGCTGCAGTTCACGCCGCTGTATCCTGGGAAGCAACCGCTCGCAACACTTCGGTGAGGGGGCGAATATTGCTTTAAGGACACTGTGTTGAACACAGGCCTCGGCTCCTCCAAGACATCTATCTTTATTTTCTGCCAGCTGCAATATTGTTTCTACCGTGTCATTTTCTGTATCGAGTTTATCAGTTTATCTGTATCACGTAGATTCTACAATCTTAAAGCAATATTTATTTGGTACTGATATTCTGATTGTGTTTCAGAAATGGAGAATACACCCACCACCAATAACGTTGTGTCTGTGCCAAGTTCCGGAAATGAAACTGTGACTCAGGCAGTGGCTATGCCAAGTTCTGATGTGGCTCCAGTAACACAGACTGTGGCTAGTATGCCAAATCTAGCTGCTGGCCCGAGTGGAACTAGGACTGTGGCTCCCATGCCAAGTCTGGCTACTGGTCCAACAGTGACAGTCCCGGTTAATCACGGGGAAAAGCCGGAGAAGTTCAATGGTTCGAACTTCAAAAGATGGCAACAAAAAATGCTATTTTACCTCACGACCTTGAATCTGGCAAGGTTCTTGACTGAAAATGCCCCGGTGCTCCAAGAGGGTCAAGGAGACATTCAAGCAATCAGTGCATTGGATGCGTGGAAGCATTCTGATTTCCTGTGCCGGAATTATTTGATGAACGGTTTAGCTGATTCATTGTACAATGTGTACTGCTCAATGAAAACGGCCAGGGAATTATGGGAGTCTTTGGACAAAAAAGTACAAAACCGAGGATGCCGGAGCCAAGAAGTTTCTTGTTGGCCGATTTTTGGAATACAAAATGGTGGATTCCAAATCTGTAATCAGCCAAGTACAAGAATTACAAGTGATCTTGCATGAAATTCATTCCGAAGGAATGGTTGTGAGTGAATCCTTCCAAGTGGCTTGCATAATTGAAAAGTTACCTCCTGTATGGAAGGATTTCAAAAATTACTTAAAGCACAAGCGAAAGGAAATGAACGTTGAGGAACTAATTGTTAGACTTCGAATTGAAGAAGACAACAAAAGCTCTGAAAGAGGGTTCACTCCGGTTGTGGCTAAAGCCAATGTTGTGGAGCATGGCCAAAGTTTCAAGACCAATAAGAACAAATATGGGTCATCTGGTGGCAAAGGGCCCAAGTTGGGGCCAAAAGGGGGAATTTCCAAGAACAAGTTTCAAGGAAAATGCTTCAATTGTGACAAGATCGGTCACAAATCTACGGAGTGCCGGTTGCCGAAGAAGAAAAAAGAAGCAAATGTGGTTGAAGGTGTATATGACATCAACCTTGCAGCTGTCATTTCTGAAGTGAACCTGGTGGGTTCAAATCCGAGAGAATGGTGGATTGACACCGGCGCCACCCGACATGTTTGCTCCGATAAGGAGATGTTTAGTGGGTTTGAAGCAGCGGATGGGGAGAAGTTGTATATGGGAAATTCAGCGACCTCCGAAATAAAGGGCCATGGAAAGGTGGTTCTAAAGATGACTTCAGGGAAAGAGCTGACTCTAAACAACGTGCTTTATGTGCCGGAGATTCGCAAGAATTTGGTTTCCGGTTCGCTGTTAAACAAGCATGGTTTCCGTATGGTGTTTGAGTCAGACAAAGTTATTTTGTCTAAGTCTGGAATGTTTGTAGGAAAGGGTTATGTGAGTGATGGGCTTTTTAAGCTCAATGTAATGGCTATTAAGCCAAAAATCAATAAAATGAATAACTCTTCCGTTTACTTGCTTGAGTCATCCAATTTGTGGCATGGTCGACTAGGACATGTTAATTACGACACGTTGCGTAGACTAATTAACTTAAATTGCATACCTACATTCCAAATTGATAATAAACATAAGTGTGAAACTTGTGTTGAGGCAAAATTGACAAGGTCATCATTTCAATCCGTTGAAAGAAGAACTGAACCTCTCGATTTAATTCACACCGATGTGTGTGATTTAAAATCCGTACAAACAAGAGGAGGCAACAAATATTTTATTACTTTTATTGACGACAGCACAAAATATTGTCTTGTGTATTTGCTTAAAAGTAAAGACGAAGCTATAGAGAAATTTGTTCTCTATAAAACTGAAATTGAAAATCAACTCAACAAGAAGATCAAAGTGTTGAGGAGTGATAGAGGTGGCGAATATGAATCACCATTTGCCGAATTCTGTGCACAACACGGAATTAAACATGAAACAACAGCACCTTATTCACCACAACAAAATGGTGTTGCTGAACGGAAAAACAGAACATTGAAAGAAATGATGAACGCAATGTTATTAAGTTCTGGGTTACCTCAGAACATGTGGGGGGAAGCTGTGTTATCAGCTAATTACCTTCTAAACAAGGTACCCCGAAAGAAAGAAGAAAAGAGCCCTTACGAACTATTGAAAGGAAGGAAGTCTTCCTACAAATACTTACGAGTGTGGGGGTGTCTTGCAAAAGTGGCTGTACCTACACCAAAGAAGGTGAAAATAGGACCAAAAACTGTTGATTGCATATTTATCGGATATGCACATAACAGTAGTGCTTATCGGTTTCTTGTGTTTGATTCTAAAATTTCGGATATACACAAAAACACGATAATGGAATCAAGAAATGCTTCATTCTTTGAACATGTATTTCCATGTAAGTCCAAAGAAGAAGCAAGCTCTTCTAAACGGACTTATGAGACTATGATTGAGAATAATCAAGACAAAGAAGTAGAAGAGGAAGTTGAGGTTGAACCAAGACGTAGCAAAAGAGAAAGGACAGAAAAATCTTATGGTCCTGATTTTCTGACCTATATGCTAGAAACTGAACCTCAAAGCTTCAAAGAAGCTATAAACTCTTCAGAAGGACCTCAATGGAAAGAGGCCATTAAAAGTGAAATAGATTCCATACTACAAAACCACACATGGGAGTTGGTTGATCTTCCCCCGGGAAGCAAACCACTAGGCTACAAATGGATTTTCAAAAGGAAAATGAAAGCAGATGGAACTATTGATAAGTACAAGGCCAGACTTGTAATTAAAGGTTATAGGCAACGAGAAGGCCTTGATTACTTTGATACGTACTCTCCGGTGACGAGAATAACATCTATTAGGATGATACTTGCGATAGCTGCTTTGCGAAATCTTGAAGTACATCAAATGGATGTTAAGACTGCATTCTTGAATGGAGATTTAGATGAAGAAATCTATATGGAACAACCCGAGGGGTTTTCATCTCCAGGGCAGGAAAAGAAAGTCTGCAAATTGGTGAAGTCGTTATATGGTTTGAAACAAGCACCAAAACAATGGCACGAAAAATTTGACAGTGTCATGATGGAGAGTGGATTTAAAATCAACGAGTGTGACAAATGTGTCTACGTTAAAGACACTGAAAATGGTTATGTCATTTTATGCCTTTATGTTGACGATATGCTTATTGTTGGTAGCAATAATAAGATGATTAAATCCACCAAAGATATGTTAAATTCGAGATTTGACATGAAGGATATGGGCTTAGCTGATGTGATTCTTGGAGTTAAAATTTCAAGAACATTAGATAGACTCGTTCTATGTCAGTCGCATTATGTGGACAAAATTTTGGAAAAATTCAATAATGGTGATACTGGCATGGCTAGAACACCGATAGATACAAGTCAACATCTATCGAAAAATAGAGGCGATGGTATTTCTCAAGTAGAATATTCTAGAATAATCGGAAGTCTTATGTACCTAATGAGTTGTACAAGACCAGATATAGCTTACGCAGTTAGTAAGCTAAGTAGATATACTAGTAATCCAGGGTCTGACCACTGGAAAGGACTAGTAAGAGTACTGCGATACTTGAGATATACTCGTAATTATGGACTGCACTATACCAGATATCCTGCAGTTATTGAAGGATATACTGATGCGAATTGGATATCTGATATCAAAGACTCAAAGTCTACTAGTGGATTTGTGTTCACATTGGGAGGTGCAGCCATATCATGGAAATCCTCTAAACAAACAGTTATTGCGAGATCTACCATGGAATCTGAGTTTATAGCTCTAGATAAATGTGGTGAAGAGGCTGAATGGCTACGCAATTTCTTAGAAGATATTCCAAGATGGTCGAAACCTGTGCCAGCAATTTGCATACATTGTGATAGTCAATCTGCGATTGGAAGGGCACAAAGCAACATGTACAATGGTAAGTCTAGACACATACGTCGTAGACATAATACCATAAGACAGTTACTCTCAACTGGAGTTATCTCTATTGACTATGTAAAGTCTAAAGATAACATTGCGGATCCGCTAACCAAAGGGTTAAATAGAGAGTTAGTTGCTAAATCATCAAGAGGAATGGGACTAAAGCCTCTAGAAGAATAAGTTATTGTAATGGAAACTCAACCTAGCTGACTGGAGATCCCAAGATCTAGGTTCAATGAGAAAACCTAATTGCAAATACTTAAGTGTATCACTGTGGGGGTTATCTCCTGTCCATTCCTGTAATAACAGTGATGCCAGTGGGAAGAGGATAAGCAATAAGCTTTTAATGATTCTTATGCGTCGGAAACCCGAGAGGAGTAATGTGGGTTACTCTTAATTAAGAAATCACCTAAGTGAGAGAGAAGTGGGGCCGCTTCGAAGGGAATTGTGAGGCTCAATTCTTAATAACTCTCACTGAACCAGGCATATGTTCATGGCCACAAAAGAACATAACCATGAGAACTGAATTGTGTTAGGAAGAATCCTGTGTGAGGTACATCATCGTTTACACAAAAGGCAGAACAGTTCAAAGACATCACGTCTACTGATCAGCTAGTAAAGCAAATGTATTTTCATAAGGGAAGGTTCAAAGGGTAACACCTACCTATCCTATGCAGGTTTCAACTGTGGAACTTTGTCACCAAGTATTCCGTGTCTTTATTAATTTCCATTCATGTGGGGGATTGTTGGAAATATATTGATTGGCAAATAGATTTTCACTTGTGTATGTGAAATTAATCCCACATTGAGTAAAAGTTGGGTTTTAAAGAGGAGCCTTTAAAAGGGATTACAATCCCACATTGGTTAGGAATGAAAAAGTGGGGATATATGTGGACTATAAATAGTGCCATCCCACATTGGAAAATGTGGTAAAATGGGGAAAACTTAAATAGTTATCCCACATCGGATAAAAATGAGTTTGTGGACCAATTTATATATGGTTAACAATTTGTAAGGTGTAACCATTTGTTGCATAGAGACTCCTCCGTGGTCTACGCGCCCGCAGGGGGGGTGCAAATCTTGGACCGACTTGGCCTTCGAGCCTTGAACTTGTGTGGGCGCGACCTGCGTACACGAATGTCGGACCGAGTGAGTTGAAAAATTGGCCACGAAGTGCAAGCCACATTTTGGAATTTTACTTTTACGTTTTCATTCAAAGTGGCCATTTATTTTGTAACTCCAAAACGTCAGAATTGAAATGGCAGAGTTATGGCTGAATTAAAATGGCAGAGTAATGACTGCATTAAGAGGTAAAGGCTCCTCCTTGCCTATATATATGGAACAATCTCCTCAGTTCAGACACACAACGAATACACGAAATCTCTCTGCTTCCTGCTTTCGAGTTCCTGCTTCATTCCAGTCGCTTGGTGATTTCCGTTCCGGCACTCTGTTAGTTCGACTGCTCCGCTGCAGTTCACGCCGCTGTATCCTGGGAAGCAACCGCTCGCAACACTTCGGTGAGGGGGCGAATATTGCTTTAAGGACACTGTGTTGAACACAGGCCTCGGCTCCTCCAAGACATCTATCTTTATTTTCTGCCAGCTGCAATATTGTTTCTACCGTGTCATTTTCTGTATCGAGTTTATCAGTTTATCTGTATCACGTAGATTCTACACAGAAAAATTCCCATACACGTGCATGTATCCACTAGCAACCAATGCCTGATCTGACTTGAATCTATATATACATGGAGTTCATATTCTAGAAATTCTTTTATTCATAAATTGTTGTGACAAGGCATTCAATAAATTAATCCATTAGTTGCACTCGTAACATCTAAGATTATGAGATTTCATTCACAATTTGTTTAATGCCATTATTTAATTTATTTCAAATTTCAACCACAATGCTGTAGGATTTAAGGCAAAATTGCTCTACTAAAATAACTTAGTCACAACTAGTTACATTACAAGCAAGTCATAACAAGGAAAAGAAGATGAAAGACAATGTCCTTCATTCTTCATTTGGTTAAATCACAAGAACAGTTCACTATATGGAAGCAAAGCATAGGTCAGGCTGGTTTGCATAGGATTCAGAGGTCAGATGTAGTAGTCAATGAACAATAACTCATAGTGTAGCGATCGAGAATTTTAAATTATTTTCTTGAAAAACATGTCGCTAAATCCTAACCCCGAGTTTTAAATAAAAACGTGTTCGTCTAGCTATTATTAAATTAATTTAAATCGAATCCAATTTCGAATATTTTAAATTCCTTATCGTTTAAATCCGAAATTAATACGATAGATTATTATTTCGGGTCCAATAATCCATTAGTCCAATTAGGGTTATTTTAGCCCAATTTTTTAAGTCCAATTAGAAAATTCTTCCGGCACAATTTCACGCCCAATTACTGCCCTAGGGATCCGTGCCCTAGACTTCTACTGTTTATATACCCCCATCTCCCCCCTCAACCTCACTCACGCAGCAATCCAACAAGGGTAAGACACTGCTCCAAATTTTCAGCAACACCACCACCCCCAAGCCCCACAGCCGTCCAACCCACAGCCACCACTAACATCGACTGCAAACTCACGAGCTGCAGCCATCACCCCACAACCCAGCCAATCGAACCACCACCATGACCACCTCCTGCAAGCCACCGCATCAACACCACCAATGCCCCACCGTCGAAAACCCAAAATCACCTCCAACCCACAGGCTCCACCCCGCAGCCACCACACACGGCCACCGTTCAACCCATGGAACCACCTCCAACACCACTGCAGTCATCCACACCCAACGACAGCCCCTTCAACCCAAAAATTAGCCCCCAAACCAACCCCAAAAAAAACCCCAAAACCAAGAAAATGAGAAGACCACAACTTACCTTATTCTCGACCCACGTCCTGGCCGGTTCGCTACCGAGAAATCCAAGAAAATCGAATCCTATTAGCCTCCACCCGACGCCGAAATCACCCCACCACCACCTCCACACGGTCGGCGCCACCACGCGACGGTGGCGCTGCCACTTCGCGCTGGTCGAATCGGAGGAAGGGGCTTCGCCCTTTCCCGTCGCCTCCTCCCCTCTCTGCTCTCGCATTTTGTCGAGAGAATGAGAGAGTGATTTTTTTATAAATTTTATTTTTCGAAAATTTTCGATTTTAGCCCTGAAGTTTAGGAGTTAGTTTATTTTAGTCCCCCATGTTTTTAAAATTATTTATTTCAGTCCCAAAATTCAATTTTTAATGAAAACAACCCCAGAATTTATGTTTTAAAACAAATCAGTCCACATATTTCGAAAAAAGTCCATTTCAGTGCCTGAATTCTTAATTTCAGTTTTAACCAATTTTCAATTTAATCCCTATCTTAGAAAAGTCCAATTCTAGCCCTTAAACTTTTAATTTCAGTTTTAATAAATTTCAATTAAGTCCCTAAACCTTATTTTTATCGTTTTTAATCCTTAAAAATTTCGAAACACTAATTCAAAGTTTATTTTCTATTTTTTTTTTGCTAGACGAAACGTACGGACGATAGAGTTTGAGATTTCTTCCCGCTCCAATTTTTACGACTCGAGATAGATTGAAGTAGACTCGCCTCCATTAATTAGTTTAAATTATAATTGCATGTATTATGTGATCTTATGTGATTTATATGCTTTAATGCATAAGATAAGAATCTCTTATGAGATAGATTATATTGTTATGCTTGTCGTAACTTATGTGCTTAATTGCATGAGAAGAAAGAGAATAAGATGATGTTATGCATAACTTACTTGCTTAAATGCATGAGACAGACTACCCACACCCTATGATTTTAAAGAGCCTATGATTTTTCAAAGAAAATAAACCCATGAGAATATCACTGTATAGATTGCATAATTATGTGTTCAATTATTCTGTAAATTAATTACTGGCGATGAGTCTACTGGGTATTTCTTCGAAATGCTCATTCCACTATTTTTAACAATATTTGCAGATTTTGGAGATGGCCGAGTTTGATGGGCAGTGGTGATTTGAACGAATAAAAGTAGTTAACTGTTTTTATTTTACTTTTAAATTTCACTCATTCGAACGTTATGAACTTACGTTGTCGTTTCCGCTATTTCAAACTTGAGTTTAAAGTTTAATCAATTTTCCTTAAGTTAATTCAAATGAAATTTATTGCCTTTAAGTTCACAAATTTTAAATGTGATGTTTTTAAAAGTTAGTTATTCCGCCAAACCTTTCAGTTAAATTAGGGCAAAGAGATGATGACGTAGCGTTCCGGGTCCGCGGAACTCGGGGCGTTACACATAGCCCCAATTAAGTTCAAAGAAACAAGCAGTAAGGTCCTCAAAAACCTTGAGCACTATATGAAATAAAAGGATATTGTTTAATCAAATCCCCGTAATACTTTTTCCCTTCTTGTAGTATAGATCTGCTCCTATTCCATTTGCTTATCTCGTATTTTAGATTTTTATAATTCTCCTTCCAAGTACAAATTTAGGCATGTTTATATACTGACCATTTTCTGTGCAAGTTTTGCAATTTCATCATTTCATTGGAAATATTAATTTCAGACAGAGGAAGAGATGTGAATTAGAACCTGAGCTCGTAGAAGCATTGTTCCATTTCCATCTTTCAGGGCTGCATTTTTTTTGCCTGTCTGAAGTTCCACCTGCAAACCTTTGGTTTCCAAAAAGCGTTGTGAATGACTACTCAATGGGCTGCAGTTTTTCTGTTCTAAAGTATCAGAGAGCTGTTGTCTCAAGGAGGTAATTGTTTCCTGTACTCCTTACATTCCAAGATCTAGCAATAAAAAGTTATTTGTAACATCTCTAACCAGTATCATGAGAACAAAATCAATGCTTAATTAGGATAATTGGTCGAAATGAGTAACTACCTTTTTGTTAAGTTGCTCTTGGATTATTCGATTGTCTGCAGCTTTGACCTGGAAACAACAAAAGGCATATTGAATGTTTAGAAAAGATTTTGTAAAAGTTTCACACCATTTTCAGCTCTTCCTCATTATATTTTCATTCAAATATTAGTAACTTCAGGTTCAAGTTGCTTATGACCAAAACTATGCAGCGAGGACTGATAGAGAAAAGACAATTTTCAACTTCAATTTTCAATCTCTGACCAAGTTTTTAACACTAAATGACAACTCCGTTTTAAATCCGGTTAGCATTGCAGCAACAGAAGATTTTTAGCGCAGAAGTGTATAAAGGATGGCTCGAACATACACTATGAAGGCTTAAGATAAATCTAAACTGAAATTGATTCAACACATGGTAGTCTCTCAATAAATACAAAAACAGAATAGGAAACCAATTCTATGGATAAACGTGCAAGTTACATTACCTCAAGTTCAAATGATTTCTCATTTAGCTGTTCCATCAGTACAGACACAGACTGCAGATTAAACAGCAATTACTACTGAAAGATGAATATAAGCATGTAACTTCAAATTTAAAAAATAAAAATAAAAAATCCAGAATTACTTGTGATTCTTGGAAGTTGTCCTTTTTATCATGAGAAGAAACAATACAATCTGCAATTCTCTTTCCCAGAGAAGCTATTTGTTCATTCTTTCTGCGGATTTCTTCATTCAATTTGCTCATCTCCGCCTTAAATAAAGAAGGATAAAACTTAGGATATAACAGTAGAACTTTGAAATTAAGATGATAATGAAGAAATTTACCTGGGGATGCTCTTTCCTAGGATTTTGTGCAGCCTCCTCAGATATACGTTTTAGAGCACTCGTGTGAAGCGCCACTTCACCAGACAAGATCTTTTGTTGTTCTCTCAGAAGGTCAATTTGATCCATAGTCTTTATGCTGGTCTAATAAACATTACATAACACAAGATAACTATATCGTCCATGAAAAAGTGAAATAATCACAGTTCTTACTGCAATCCATGCACCAAAATACACATGATTTTCTGAAGCAAGCAGTGGCTTTTACAACAACAGTTAAGGCATGATGGATGACCAATTATGAGAACACAAACATTTTAAGGCATTAATCATGTTAATCAAAACTTAACAAGAACAATTATGACACGTGCAACTACATGAGTGATTTGACTTCACTGCATTATATCCAAAACACATGATGCAAATTTGCAAATACAAGACAAAAAACATCTCTCATTATCTCATACCAGTGGAGACTCTTGTCCCAAAAAGTCGTCATCAGGGAGGAAGTCTTCATTCTCTCTGGCATCAGACAAATGGACAGCAGAAGGAGCAGTTTCTACGAGTAAAGAATGTTGATGTCTTGCTTCCATATGATTATTAATACTTTCAGCTTGAGGCGTTGAAGGTATACTTGTTGACTTCATTCCACTTGATTTGTCACTGGAGCTTGCAAAGGTCCCAGTACCACTCTCTCGTTTCTGTAATACAAGGACACTCATGAAGATCAGATAGTGAAAGCACCATACTTTGACGGCATGTTCGACCATGTAAACTCTTTAGAGATTTGGTCACTAGTCCCTAAATGCCATTAACAATTTTCACCAAGTAACATATTCCAGTTATTTAGACATCAAAGAAAGATTTTTTATACAAAAAAAAATCTTCACTACCTGCTGAACTTACAATTTTTAATAAATATAAATTTCTCCCAAAGTCAAAACATCTTAAGGTCTGAGATCAGACATTTTTTCATTAATAAATAAATTCCTCCTTCCTGGAACAATTAACTTTTAGATGAGGTGGTAACACTCATTTATTTATCTACAATTGTATCTCCCATACTGGATTCATGCTTTAACCAGAGGTCTCACATGCGAAAGTTTTCATAAACGAGTGGCGGTGAAATTAGAAATCAGAACAATTTTATACACCGATACCATGTCTTGATGAACCAAGAGTCCATAAACTTATTTATTTATATTTATATCTTCAACATTATCTTCAAATGAAAACACAACCACAAAAAGAACTAATCAACACTTGAAAAGATGCCTAGAACTAATTTCTGATTATTAATAAGCTGGAGTACAGCCTTTTCCAGTAAGTGAGATGAAGCCGTACCCGTAACTTTAACCAGTTGAGCAATCCATTCTTCTTGGCACGTTTCTCTTCTTTTAATGTGTCATCAGTATTTTCAGCACTGCCATCAAGAGGATCATTCAAGTCATTTTCATCATCCAAGATCAGATCTCGTCTTCGATGTGGAAGATAAGCAAGCTACAAGACAAAGTACAGTCACATCAAACCAAAATAATAAAATTGTCGTATGAGTTGGCCATTACATGATGTGCCATTATAAAACCTTACAGTGTATGCTAAATGAGTCCCTCCACTCCCATCCAAATGAGAAGGGAAGAAAAGAAAAGGAGGGGGAGAAGACAAATTAGCAACAAAACATATAAAAAAATTGATGGCTTAATCAGTGCACCTCTTCTTCTCCGAAGGAATGCCTTCTTCTTGGTCCTGGGCGGTGAGGAATTCTTGATGATGGTGAAGCTTTTGTTGATACAAGAATCAATTTTGTAAGCCGCTGTATCCTGCCCATTAAAGCGGCTTTAGCTTCTTCCTCTTGTTCCAATCTAGATTGCAATCTGACTTGACCATCTTCTAGCTTTAGAAATCAGGCCACCACAAGCATTGCATCAAGTGAAGAACAATCATACTGAGTGTCAGGAATAAATTGTAGCACAGAGGGCCTAACATGACAGTAGATACTCCAAAAGAAGAAAACAAATAGTCATAAGATCAAAGGTTCATTAATTTAACCACCGGAAGTCACAAATTGTACCCAAATGCTCCTAGTGGTAACTCGATGCAACATACAAAACTAATGGAGAGCACAGACAATGATTAATTCATGATCACAATATCCATAGAAAGCAAGGAGTTAGAAAGTAGAACTGATTATAAGACCTTCTTATCTTCTCGGTTGTAATGTACCATCTTCAACCATAGGGTGAGTAAGACTGAATCCACACATGAATCTTATATAGTTTCATCCTCTTCCAATTTTACTTTAATAGAATAGGCATTAATCACGGACAAAGCTAACAACTTTTTCACTAAACCACAGTTTCAATTAGAAAGGTAGCTTATATAATGCTTTTACATGATCCTTGTTTGATTTTGATTTTTTCAAAATCAATTTTCCTCAAACTCATTTTCATCCACACATTCTTCCAATAAAATAATTTTACACGTCGACCCATGACTTTTCCCTACTTTTTAACCACACATTCTCCAAAAATAATTCACTTATCACAAAATCACTTCTCAAAGAATAAAAATCAAACAAGGGCTTAGGATTCATAGAATCTTTACAAACAAAGAAATTACTGAGAGAATGGTAAAGGAATACAGTTTTCAAGGGTGATCTTCCAAATCCTTGTTAATTGCCAAAGGTGATTGATGCAAGTGACAAAACTTGGCATGTAATGCAGCATAAAATGTCATGTACCTTTTTTTTTTTAAATAAAGCCAAAATATTGCAAATTAAATGAGAACTTGGACTTCAAGGAAAACCTATTGAAGACATCTTCTCCAAGAATACCTTCTGTTTTAGGAGCAAAATATCATCTCCTCCAGTGTCTTTTGCTTGTGGAACTGTGACTATGCCTCTTCTCAGTTGTTCTAATTCTTCCTTCAAACAACGAATTTCAGTTTGGTATTTTTTGATAAGTGACTTCTCATCGATTATCTGCACAATCAGAAGCTTACTTAAAGAATTGTCAACAAATGGCATATTGTACTATGGATATCTCTAGAGATCATACCTTGTTTTGTGATGCTTGAATTTCAATATGTTTTGCACGGTGGGCAAACTTCAATGTGTTGTGTGTTTCTTCTGAATTGCTTGAAGAGGGGGTAACAGTGCAGATTAGCTGGTTTTATAAAACAATATATTAACAGATTATACCTCTAATTTCATAAGTCATAAAGAACGTTTTTTGACACCCTAACATACAAACATACGGATGTATTCAATTTCATTAAGTTGACATCACGTTATATATATAGAATTGTATGTTTATGGATGAGTTGTATTCGATTTCATTAAGTTGACATCACGTTATATATATAGAATTGTATGTTTACGGATGAATTGCATTTTTATAGATACAGGACACTTGCATGCACATGAACACATATGCGCACACCCACAGACACAAAACGTGTGCACATGGTAAACTCATACAGATATGCGCCCATGACCACTTAGTGAAGATTGAAGAAGCCTCGTCAATTTAGAGTCCCTATATGGTATGTGTGAAGATCTCCCATCTGTTAATTTTGAAATGACCTGTTAAATGAGCACACGACATTTTCATTAGTAAAGTTTAACATGGTTACCAAAACATGAGGAGATTTAAGGCATGAATTGGTGTTGCCAATGATGGATGCTCAATATCGGAGAAGCAAATCAATAATCACACAATCGTTGGTTTTGCAGCAACCTCAATTGCTATCCAGAACTCAAGATAAACCCAGGAAGTGAGCAAAGAAGCTTTTACATTATATTGATAACGGTAGTACCTTATAAAGAGTGCATTCAGAGCAGATATAAATGAACCGAAGGTCATATTAAGGAAAAAACCAGGGCTGATATATTAGGAATAAAAGATCACATTCCTAATGAAATTCAATTGCATTAATCACAAAAAGATAAAGGGAAAAAACAGATTTAACCCACAACAAATAACAACAGGTTCACTTATAGCTACAAATGAGGATCTTTTTCAGAAACCAACAGATTTTACCAGAACGATACTCAATAAAATAAATTCAATAACCTTAGCTTATAACAATTATTGGGCTGTCTTTAAAACTACTTGTAGACACAATCAATCCTTCAGTGAAGATTTAATATAATCTTCTAATGTTTGTTCAACTCTCATATTTAGGGTTTGCAAAATATTTATTTAGCTCTTTGAGGTTCTTGATCATTAAGTTTGGAGTTTGCATGCTTCAAATCATGAGTACTGTTTTATTTAATCACCCACAAATTTCAGAGCGCTCTTCAATACCTTATTAGATTACAGAATCTGATATCTCAAACAAGAAATTACACTAAACGCATTACATCATGTCATTGCTCACAGTTACAGTAAAATTGTATTTATCTATTGGGTGACCCCAGTGAGAAAAACTTGGTCCAAGAGCATCTTATAGAAATCCTTCTCTAATTCCCTTAACTAGCCAAAATATTTTTATATAATTAGTAGATTTAAAGAAAGATTCAAAGATCTGCACTGAGTGACATCAAAAATGCAACTTTAATTTTAATAATAGAAGATTTCTTGGTTTTCAACAGAATCATATGCATTTCAAATGACAGTGAACTGGAAATAGGACGGTTTTCAAGATTGTACCAATGTTGCTTTGTGGTCTATTTAAACTAAAAGAGATCATTTATTGAGTAAAACTATTACACAGGTAATACAATCACAATGATAGAGTTCTCACAGTTCCAAGAGTTAGCAAGCTTTTATTGATATAGGATCCCTCCTTCCGGCGCACACCTGTTGTTTCGGCCTTTGAGCTCTCAGAACCTGCCAAGTCAATGAGGTTCTGCAAGCACGAATTTAAAACACAAGTCAACAATTATTTAACCAATCACTTTCGCTACAACAAAGAGTGAAATGTACCAAAATTGAGAATTGTCAGTCATGATGAAGCGAAGACAGACTCGAAAGATCTCAAATTTAACGACTAAAAAGGAATTCAATTGAAAGGATTTTAGTGATCGGCCAATGAAAGCAGAATATTTATGAACTTGAAAATATACCAGGTGTGACAAGGTAAAACAGCCTCGCCTTCACAATTTTCACCATAAGGGCTACTCTCTATTGTCTGTAAAAAGAGTAATAAAGTGAAATTATCAACATAATGAAGGAAAAGTGCAGAAACAAGCCTTCAAAAAAGGCAATTCAGGTTAACTTCAACTCAAAAAAAATAAGAAGCTACCTACCAGCGTGAATATTGTATGACTCCTGCTGCTGAGTAAGTTGAAGTTTGTTGAACCAACATGCCTGTGCTCTGTGGTTATCAATTAGATTTATCAAAAATTAAGAAAGAGGCAAAAACAGATAGTAATAATATTGTTCAAAGATTTCATCACTAATCTTTCCAACATTAGCAATCACAAAAAAGTAACAATCGTCAGAGCCATATTAGCAGTAACAACAAAGTAACTGTAGCAGTTATTGAGTAACGTGGTAGTGTGGTTGCAGCAGCACTAGCAACAAGATTTTAATCTAGCAGTGAATCCACTCATTAGGGTTGCCTATATCTTAAAGAGGCAAGTAATCGATCCTAAAAAGGATCGCAAAAATGGTACTTAAACAGGTGTATTTCGTAGCATGTATATTATTACAATCTATCTGGGGAAAGTTCTTCACTCATTTACACTTAAAATGATATTGACCTTGTTTTCTAAAGAAGGTCATTCTTACATAAAAATAAATGCACACTGCATGCCTCATCACCTGATAAAGGAATATGCATCCAAACAAAAAACTAAGATGGTGATGAAGCATAGTACCTTCTCCCGCTGCGATCAGGGAGAGGGCATGAGCTGGGGACAATACAACTTCTTCCTTTATTCCTTCAACAAAGGTTCCCTGCAGCAGATCATATCCCAGGTGCAATGATTGTTAAGATAATTTAACACAGAATTCCTAGAATTATTATTATTCTCAATCCAAGTGGACCAAATGTAGCCATCATAGCTTACTTTCATGAAACATTAAACTCCTTTTCATCTTCCCTTCCTACATCAAAATTAAATGAAATCTTAGCCCATTATCCTCTTCTACTTCCTGTTACAGTCATCTCCAGCAGTTCTCTCGCTCTATTCAAATTAATATTGCATCCATTTATCTCATCATCTTTGTATCTCAAAAGTCCATATTGTTTTATTTAAGCCCCATAAGACATTATATTCCCCATATATCTATTAAACCATCCACAATATATAAACACCCCAAATTCCCTTTACAACCATTATTTTTTAATTTGGGCCTTGCTGCAAAATATTTGAAAGTTCAGGGACCAAAATGATAACCTTCTAGTTTTGGAGGACTAAACTGCAAAATTCAAATATATATATTGTCTAGACTATGAACATTGTTTTGGGAAGCTAAAATGAAACGTAGAAGAAGTAAATTTAAAAGGTTGTTAAATGTCATTTCGGAATGAAAGGGAAGAAAATTTGGATGATTGGAGATTTTATCTTGTTATGATGGAAAATTTATGTAATTTAGGCCAAAGAAATATATAATTACAATACTTTTCAATTTCAGATTTTTTTTTATTGGTTCTTATGTTACTGCAATCAAATAAAAGAATCAAGTTTCAATCATATTGAACTTAAAGTATGAATATGATAAATTAATATCTTTATTTCCATTAACAAGGAAATGATATATCCGATATTATACTGATAGGAATGTAAAATGCATATTTTTCCCTCCTTATTTTATTGCTCGTATGATTATTTTGTGCCAAAATATACTTTTTAATCTCATATTTTGATTTAGGTGGCAATTTAATGGAGATGGCGTAATTTGGAAGAGTTATGCACCGATTTTTAGCCTCATATTGAGATCCTTTTTGACATGATAAACGATTGAATTGGAAGATAATATCTAAAGCAAAGTTATAGCCGTTTGAGTTATCTTTCTAACACACTTTGAATCACTTCAATCAGATATCGGTAAAGAAAGATATGATCAAAATACTAAAAACTGTCCGGCAGAGAAAAATGCAATAACTATGCGGTCGCATTGTGTTAATTCCTTGCGACCGCACAGAGCACTTCCGAGAGTTTGAGGGCTGAATTTATTTGTTCTATGCGACAGCATGACTTTCTACCATGCAGTCGCATAGAAGACTTCCTAGGGGAATTTTCTGATTTCCTAATTCCAATCAAACACATATGAAAACAAATTTTTCTACACTTTATAAACCCTAAAAGACATCTAGAACGAGGGAGAACGTCTCTCATCTTCATTCTTCATTATTTTACTCTTAGTTACAAATTTACACTTGGTCGAAGGAAACGGAAACCTCGGAACCACAAATTTGTGAGATCTAAATTGTTTTGCATTGTTTAATCTTTATTTTGAGTATTGAATGTTCTCCTGCATTTATTTCTATGATTTGTTGCGTTTAATTGCTAGAGGTACCGTTAGTTTATTGATTGTAACAATCCACCACTAAGTTAAACATAAAATCCGTAATTGTTTGATTTCTTTAACTTGTGAAGCAACTAAGATTTAATGATTTTCTGCGATAGAGGTTATTGAATCTTAGGAAGAATGTTTGAATATGCTCAATGCAACCGCTAGGCTTGTATTAGAGTTCATCGATTTCTCTATTGTGTAAAGCTATTATTAAATTGAATCTTGAGTGTTGGTTATTTAATATTTAGGGTTAATTAGAATGATGGTTTCTAACTAACTAAAATTAAAGAGAAATAAGAATTAAATCCAACGGTGAATATTCAAAATGTGAATTGAATTATCGTTGCATCTATGATCAATTGTGAATTTCCGACGGTGAATGTGGACTTAAACCAAGGTTCGTTATTTGATTGATTTCGTTAATTCCACTTGTGTTGTTATTAATTGCATTATTTATAATTATTTTTGTTGCATACAAAAATTTCCCCTCCAATCATTGTACACGAGGAATAAAATTTGAATTACACTCTCCGTGGGATCGACCCTTGCTTCCATTACTGCATTAGTTATAGAGGTTAAGATATTAATTTTGGGTGTCGACGATAGCACACCATATACAGATATCTTAACTTGCATATATGATTAAATACGAGTATTAAATCATATATTTAATGAGGAAAAGATTTTGTCTTGCATTGAATTAGCAAAACAATCAAATCAATAGTTAGTTAGTTACTATGCACAAACCAAGACCTAAACCCAAACTACATACTACACATGGCACCACTCAAAACACACCTACTCTTTTATCTCTCTCACACAACATATATAGCCACATTCAATTTTAGGGAGTTAGCAGAGAGAAGGAAAAAAAAAAGAGGGGAAAAGCTTTCAAGTTTCTTCAAAGAGGTCATCTAAGAGTCTAATTTCCACACCATTCATTTCAAAATTCAAGCAAGCACCTAATTTGGTCTTTTGTATAACATTTTTGTTTTATATATTAATACGTTAATTATAAGAGGAACGGAGTTTAATGGCGCTATACACAAGAAATCTCTATCACCTAAATTTTGATTTTTTTTTCTTGCATCTCCTTTTTGTATGATATGATTCATTTCGAAATTTAAACACAACTTACAAATTTATGGAGTACACTTGTTGAGTAATATCTCAACCCTTCATTTCCCATACAGGAAACTGGCGGTTCAAGGCAGTCGACACAGAGATGGCTTGCAACAACGGGATATATAATTACGTCTATAAAATTTATTTTTCTAATTTTCTTTGAGTAACCTTTTCATCTTTAAGTTAAAGTAATTGAACACGTGACTTTGCTTTGAAAATATTTGTTTATTATTGTGAACATTTTTAATTATTAATCTTTTTATTGTTTCGATGATTCCATAAATTTTTTACATTGTGTTACTTTGAACTCTTAAGTTTTAGTGGCACTTGGACATTTAAGACCCAAGGCACCACACCATATCTTTCCCGTATATCTCCTAATCCACCCCTCTACATGAAAGTCACTTGTCCAGGACAATTCATCATTATTTGGTAAAAAAACAATAAAAATTGTACCTGAGAGTCCTCTCTAATTCTTAAATTCTGTCCAGCTGGATTCAACAAATCATTAACAACCTGAAATCAGAGTAACCTTAAAGAAATATAGATAAAGCTTCTTTTTCTTGGATTATGCGTCCAATAATATCCATACAACTAGAAATGATTACTAGTATCACAAGTAATAGATATTTAAACCAACCAACATCCCAAAAGAACAAAGAGATGAGGAGAAATTTCAAGCAGTGGTACAAATAAGAGCAAAATAAGAGACAGGGACTCTGGGGAGGGGTCTGGAGGTGTCTACAAACCCGCAGATTTATAAAATAGTTCAACCTCGAGCAGCAGTACCAAGTCATAAACTGCTGGGAAATAGTGGGAAAAGAGGGAAGACTGGGAAGTAAAAAGGATGCATATCGGCCAAATTTAATAGGATTACAGAGAGCACTATCACAGGGGATCCAGAAACAAACAGTAGGGTTGGACAATACTCTCGAACCAAATTGGACCAAACCGAACCGAACTAAACGATTCTTTAAGTTGAGTATAGAAATGGGTATTTAAATCGAGAACCGATAAGTTCAATTCGGTTCTCAGTTCTAGATCAAGAACTGAAAAATCGAATAAGAACCGAATCTCCCTAATTTTTTAATTTATTTATTTTAAATAAGCCAAATTATTTTATTTTTTTCTAAATAAATTTGCTAACTAATTAATTTAGCTCAAATCAAAAAATATTATTTTCTCATTTCTAATTTTCAGTCCAAATTCAACTTAATCAAATTGACTCAAATCTGTTATTCTACCTTTATGCCAATTCTATCGTTCTGAAAAAATCCAATTGAAACTCGATTACCTCTTTTATTTATTGTGAACCCGTTATCTTCCTCTTGTGATTTTAACAATCAAATCTATGAAGAACTCAACAAATGGAGATGCAAAAGATACATAAGATTGGACTACGTTATTTTGTAAGAGCTAAAATTGAACATGTTATTAGTTGAATTAATGTAACTTCGTAAATATTAAAAAATTTAATTATAATACGGAACCAGGGAACCAAATAGAACCGAACTTGAATGGTTCTATAATTAAATTTAGACCCGACGTTTCCACTTATTAAATACCCAAAAATTTCAGGTCCGGTTCGACCATGTCCAACCCTAACAAACACAACCGGATAATTATGACTCGAAAGGGATGGCAAGACACTAGCCACTCCAATTTCTCTTTGATACCTGATATGGACCCATAATGTGTAACAAGCTTTGCTTCACAATATAAAGAGCTGAAAAATAGCAAGAGTCTTACCTCATTGTAGATTTCCAAATATGAGACACGGAGGAGAAACTCCCGACTTGGAGTCTGAAGCAGTCACAAACATAATGGTAAATATTTATTATCAGGACATAGTTTCTACTGGAGGAATAATGCAGGCTAAATTGCTTAAAGTACCTCTTGAATGATGCTGAAAGCATCTTTTACAGCTAATGGTATAACGCCTGGGGACCTCTGATCACCCTGCAGTGCAAGCAAAAAGCTTAAGGATATCGAGTTGATCTGATTTCAGAAAATAATATCTTCAAATATCAGTAGTTAACATACGGTACATCATGGCTATAACTGATAAAATGAAGTGTATGGAACATGTGCTCTAGAAAAACAAGAAGATGCCAAAGCAGTTGGTGGGAGCAATAACCAAGCACAAAAATGGAGTTGATATAAACTTTGGGTAAATGTACAATGTACTGAACTCCCTTCCCAAATACTAAGATAAGTCGAGATCAACACAGCAAAGCAATATGATTCACAATTACTTTTCTCCATTTCGAATGTATACCAAATTTTAGATGGCCCATTGATAACTGCAGTTTGGTTCGTTCTACATATGGCAGTGTGCAGAATAAAGTGAGTTAATTTTGACTTATGGCCTGTATTGTGCTTTTTTCTTTTTCCCAAAGGATCAACCTGGCTGCAACAATTTCAACCACAAGCTTCGAAAATAATATATGAATTGTAACTGCAGCTTCTTGTACAAATTTCTCCTAACACATTGCTAATAGTCCTGGATTCGATCCAACTGTTGTTTTTTCCAATAGATAACTAAAAGGTGAAACTGAGGGGGGAAAAAAACATGTATAATTGTGCATAAAGCAGGACATTGTGATCACACGCTCATTCGTCACTGAAACAAACCAAGAGAGGTTTTCTTACATGCATGGTGTGAGTCTTCCCACTGCTTGTAACTCCATATGCAAAGATTGTACCTGAAATAGGAAAAAAATAAATAACGAAAACCTGAAAGATGAAAAGAACGGTACTTAGAAAAAAAAAACACTATATAAAATGAAGAAAAATCATATTTTGAAAACACTCCAACTTTTGTCCAGTAGTTAAGATATCATAATATCATTTTGAGCAACTATTTTATAGCAGAGGCCATAAAAAAGTACTGTTTGCTTTTTCGAAAACTATTGAACCACAAGTATTCCTCAGTTTTTGAAGCACTCAGGCAAGCTAACTTATTTCAAAGATGCTGATATACAAAGAATAACCCAATGACACAGTTCTATACAATTTCTGAACAGCTTTGAGCATGCTTGGGTCCATGCTGTCATTCAAATGTCCAAGTCGCATCCCATATAATTAGGATAAACAACTCCATGGCCTCACTTTTATCTTCTTATCATCTTTAATGATTTCTTCACTGCGAACATGCAAAATTTAGTCAAGTTGTCCATCAGCAGTTAATCAATCGCTCTTGTTTACTACCTTACAAAGAATATTTAAATATTAACCCCATAAAACTCTGTCATGACTTCGACTTATGAAAGATGTATATATTTTAGAAGAATGCTAGGAAGGTAGTTTCATCACTAGCTTTCAGTGTTATCTAACAGAGAAATCTTGAAGGCGGTGAATCACAATAACCAAAAGCTGTAAGAGATGGCAAAAATACAGTACGTACCATTGATTCCTCCCATAGCACCACTGACAACATGCTGTGAAGCAACATCATACACATGTCGTGTTGTAGTTGTAGGGCCAAATACTCGATCTGGAAAATATTAAGCATATGCAAGAATCATTTAAGCATTCAGAAGTTTACATTAGATATATAAAAATTGAAAATGAGCCGTGGAAAAGTTTGGCTTTTTTGCTATGCAAAGACAATGATATTGATGCTAGAATATTATAAATTTTATATAATTCACTTGTGTTATGATTACAAAGTAAAATATCCTATTTATAGGACTACTAGTAATACTAAAAGGATTAACTATTTAGGAAAATATCATGAAAAATAATCTTTACAATATTTCCATATCTTCAACATCCCCCTCAAACTCAATATGGTGTTGGTAGAAACCAAATTGAAATTGAAATTGAAATTGAAAATTAAATCGGTCCATTCAAATCACCCTCTTCGAAAAGTCAGAGGATACTTAATTGTTTGCACGCCAACCAAGTCAAACAAAGAACTCGAAACTGGTAGGAAAGAAAAATCATCATCCACCAACCTAACCAAACCATCAACAAGACTTGAAGGAGGTCCCAACAAGTATAATGAACAAGGTCAAAACAAGAACCTCAAACAGTTTTAATAACTAGACTTGTCAAGAATAGACTATGTTTAATAGTGGCACTTTGAAAATTCATGAGTAGCATCAAATTCCACTCAAAGATGACGGAGATGGACACATCAAACAGGAACCTTAGCACACAAGGAGGCTAAAACAATATATGTGATGGAATTAAATTCAATGAAATAATAACATGTTTTTTTCTTAATAGTTGTAGCATCAACATATAACAACTACAGCTAGCTGTAAATCCCAATCAGACACGACGATGACCATGACCACGCTGTAAAGCAATAGTGCATTCAGTGTTTTCGTTGGATATAAACTAACAACAATCTGTGTGGCAAAAGACGAATAAGCCATAATCCAACAACAATTGCTGGAATCAATGGAAACTGAAGGCAGCACAAGATGTTAATTAAAAGAAATTGAATCAATTCCTCAAGTGAAGCAGGTATAATATGTTCACAATTTAATTGCAATAATAAGTGATTAGGACAGAAAAAATCCAAATAAACAAATTTAGAGCACTTGCACTAGTACCCGATTATGGATTGTGACGAAAACAAAGGCAGCACATGAAGCTGTAGAGTAGTCGGCACAAAAGAGGGGAAAATTAAGGTTTGAACTTCAGGAAAAAAAGATCAATATAACAAAAGCTTGAACAGACAAGCATAACTAAAGAAACCAGAAAAATTTTGGCCAAATGAGCTGCACAAAGGCCGCTCACTGGAAAAGGAATTTAATTTTCAGTGTAACCCAAGACAAGAGGCTCTAATACCATGTTAAAATATTATAAATTGTATATAATAAACTTGTGTTATTTTTTTTTAAAGTAGAAGACCTATTTATAGGATTACAAGTAACACGCACAATCAATTATTAAGGAAAATAATCCCACGCAATTGGGAAAATATCATGGAGAATAATGTTTTCAGCAAATGAACATGTACAAACAGTGTAATACAAATAGAGTAAGCTAGCTAAAAGTTGTATAGTATTCACAGAAAGCCAACTATGATCCAGTAAAAACTACAGTGACAATAGAACAACTGGATGACGGGAAAAAATTAAAGCATCAATAGAAACAGTTACATACAATTCAAACCACTAATTTAGAACAAAAATCTTAGTTCTTTCGACATATAGTTTTATAAATTCAAAATCCACTCTTTATAATACGTCTGGGTTTCTCTGTTTTGGTTTTCACATGCAGATTCCAAATTTTGACTATACAAATCCATCAAATAAAAATAGTGAAGTAACGTATTGAATATACCATATGCATATGCTATTGATGGATTGTGCTCATTTCTTGCTATAGTATCACCATCTGCGTACCATGCAATCTCGTCTCCTTGACGAATTTCTCTTGGACTGAACGAAGATCACCAAAATTACAAACAAAACTACCAAAATTGAGTAAAACTAGGTCAAAATTTAAGAACATTTTCACCTTAGAGGGCGGAAACGCACTGTAACCGTAACATTCTCTTTGGATCTCTCAGCATCCAAAGACAAACTTTCCGAGTAGAAGTAATGAACTTTACTTTTTGTAGATGATGATGCCGGTGAGCTCAGACCATCAACAGAAGGTTCTAAAAATTGCCGCGATGATGACGTGGTTGATGATGATGGTGAATTGTTACTGGCTGCTGCTCTTGGACTAGGTCTTTTAGATTTATATCCATGTCTTGTAGCCATTAATGTACCTTTTAGTTTAATTATCACGAAGAAAAGGAAAATTAGAAACAGATAAAAAAAACCTCGGGCAATCAAAAAGGTCAAGAGATTGCGGTATCTAGTCTTTCATTTCTTAGGCGTTTCATTGACCTTTGAACTTCTACGATTCAATAATCATATATAGAGAACTATGTAATTCCAATTTTTTGTCAAACACTCATCAAAGATTTTCAGTCATTCAAGGTTGAAACAATTAATATTATTGATTACACACAACAGAATAACAACATGGAAACTGGGGAAAAAAAGTTCAAAAACGCCATTGTATAAACAAAAATTTACCTAATAACTACTTCAAGATTTGGGGAAAAATCTGAAAAGACCGAACAAAAACAATATAGATTCAAAAATCGAGCTAAAAAGTCTCCAACCAGGAAAAAACAGCAAAAGATGACATTGAGATTCGAAGAATACCTTAATTAACACTTGAAATGAACACTAAACATAGTAGAATAGATATATATGTCAGTCAGTATAAATATGTGAGTAAAATACTGAGTGAGATGCTGTTAAAAGATCGGAGAGGTGCTACAGAACAACATCATCATCGCCATCATCATCGCCATTCACATTTTTCTCCAAGACCGTGTGAGTTGTAGAGAGAGAAAGAGAGGGGCCGGTGTGGTAATTTTGATAGGCGTTTTTAGGTGGGGGACTTTTATTGCTTTCCTTGGAAGGGATGCCGTTTTATGAAAGGCATTTATTACTAACGTAATTTATTTTATATCGTTAAGCTGAATGATCAAGCCTCTCTTTATTAAAGTTGCTAAAAACTGTTTTTTTTTTTTTTTTAATTTAGTCAAAATCTAATCATTAATTCCAACACATATTCATAATTAATACCCAAATATTTAACCTATGTTTGACGACCATTATTTTAAAAAAATAGAATTTTGAATAATAATTTTCTGAAAATTTTGTAATTAAAAAAATAAGAAAAAATTTGAAAATAATGATTGTCAAACAGGAGGCTTACTACACATTGTTTACACTAAACAATTAGAGTGTGTTTGATTCAAAGCATGGAACTTACATGGAAAGAAAATAAGTTCTAGTCAATTGAGAGCATGTTTGAACCTTTCTTTTTCTTTTTTTCCCCAAAATCCATTTTGAAATTATATTTTGATGGAGAATGTATAGTTAAAATATAAGAAAATATTTCAAATTTACGTATAATATTATTTTATTGAATAATGTGTGATAGAAAATAAGAGAGAAAAATATATTTTAAAAATAATGGGAATCGGACAAAGACTAAATTGTCTAGAACTTATTTTTATGCAAATTATTAGTTAAGCCCCTATTTAACAACTACTATTTCAAAACTTTTTATTTTACATATTCATTTTTAAACACATATTCACACAATAAAATATTCTAATTTTTAACCACACATTTTCCAAAAATTTACTATTTAAAATATTATTTTGAACAAATAACGACAATCAAACAAATGCTAAAGGTGCTTGATTGATCTAATTTTCAATCTAAAAAATATTTTACTTATCCATTTTTTATTGGTGGATAGATAATAGAAATGGGTAAATGTGTGAGAGAGAGAGAGAGTGTGTGTGAATTGTCTGAAAAATAAAAATTTATCTCTTTCGAGAAAATATTTTCCTTATTTTTGAAGAAAATATGGTCACGTAATCAATTTTTGAAAAATATTACAACTAATTTGACAATCTATGAGTTAGCGGACAGTTTGGCCATCGATTTGAATAATGGCCAAACTGCATGCTAACTTATGAATTGTCAAACTAGTTCCACATGTAACAAAATTCACACAATTAATACTAATATTATAGAACTCTAACTAATGCCTTGTTTGATAGCCATTTTTTTGGGAAAATTGAGTTTTTGAATAATAATTTTTTTTAAAAATATGTTGTTAAAAGTAAGAAAAAAAATATTTTATTGTGAGAATATGTAGTGAAAATGAGTAGAAGAAAAAAAAAATGAGTTTTGAAAGAATGATTATCAAATAAAGGGTTAAATATGTTTAGTACAGATCAATTAATCATACATTCATTTAACAGAATAATTCTATAGGTGGACTCATAAATTTTTCATATTTTTAATCTCACATTATCAAACAAAACAAAAAAAATACTGCAAAATTTATTCTCAGGAAATTACATCAAACATGAAATGGTTAGCTGTACAATACGGAAAATGAGTTCATTGATAACGACTCTTCCAAGTGTTATTCTATCGAGTTGTGCTATAGGTACAGAAATTCAAAATTTATGTGCCTACAGAAGAGAGACAACATTGGGCGGGAAGGGATTTTTTTTCAATATTTTATACATGGGTCCCACTCCTTGTGCCTAAAAATCCAAATTTCTGTCCAAAATCTGTAGATAAAATCTGTACTTGCAGATTAATTCTATTCTATCACTATGTCCTTGTTTGACCCAATTTTTGAGTTAAAATTTATTTTAAAATAGTATTTCGTGGGAGAATGTATCTAACTTCTCTTAAAAAGAGCAATAAGATTATACTGTAGATGCAACAGTAACGATGCATTCTACTGTGTCTCCATTATTGTGACGTAATCTTGCATATATTTTATGAGAGAGAAAATCATTTATTATTAATAATAATAAAACAATTAAAAATTTAAATTGACACTGTACCTGATTGTAAATAATTTTATACAATTATTAAAATTATGAATTAAAATCTTTTAATATTTTACGATTTACTGTGCCTTAATATAAAAAAAGGTTTCTCCGTGACATGGTGAAAACTAATGATTTTATATATAACTTATGAAAATTATGAATCCAATTATATTCAGTTTAACTCACTAATTAACCATTTTTAATTTCTCAAAGCCAAGTTTTACAAATATATTTCTTTAACTTACATGCATTTATAATTTGCTCTTTTACCTACATGTGATTATTAGTTAGTAATCAACCCTTGAACGAATAATTATTTCACAGTTACTGTGCCTTAATAAAAAATAAAAAAAGTTTCTCCATGACACGGTGAAAATTAATGATTTTATTAGCATATATATAACTTATGAAAATTAAGAATCCAATTGTATTCAAATTAACTCACTAATTAACCATTTTTAATTTATCAAAGCCAAGTTTTACAAATATATTTCTGTAATTTACATGCCTTTATAATTTGCTTTTTTGCCTACGTGTGATTATTAGTTAGTAATCAACTCCTTGAACGAATAATTATTTCACGATTGTTAATTTATAACTATCAGTTGTGTTCCTAAATCCACTTCAACTATGTCAGCGTATATATCGTTAATTAGTGAGTTAAATTAAATACAATTGTATTCTTAAATAATTTTCATAAGTTATATGCTAATAAAATCATTAGTTTTCTCTGTGTTGATTTTACCGGATTTAAATCACACTTACCGTATTTGATATGCTTACCGGAATCGTTCTTACCGTATTTTGGTTGAAGCTTACCGGATTCAATGAACGCTTACCGGATTTAATGAGCTTACCATATTTCAAATTACCGGTTTAGAACTTACCGTATTTCAGCTTAGAAAAAATGAATATTCCTTCGCTTACCAGTACTTGATTTAAGTTAACGGGTAAGTTACCTTTTTTCCTACATTAATCTCCGTATCACGGAGACAGATGGCTCTCTTCGTGTCACGGAAAAACGTTTTACGTGTCACGGAGACAGTATCTCCATGATACGCCATGGAGAAATTCAATCCCAATTTACCGACTTATTGGTTTTATATATGATTTTATATTCTTGCATACTGGATATTGTAAGACATCAGCAGCTAAATAACAAATTGAGAAAATGAGTACATCAAAAAGTAAATTGTAGAAAAACAAACTTGCTCCTTAGACACCCCAGTCCCGACGAATTCATTTATTTAGGATGAAAAAATTAAAAGAATGGCAGAAAATTATGGGGGAAAAAAATAAAATCACATGACAGCTTTTTAATCTAACTTTTTGAATTTAAGAATTGTGAAGCAATATTTGTATTGGATTTAGGTTTTACAAGTAGTTTTGAGAAAGCTTGTGCTATATTGAATTTTTTGAAATTAAGCTATGAACGTAATGTTAATGTTAATTTTTTTTTGAAAAAAATTGATCAAGATATTGATGCAATGAGAGAGTCAAAAAAAATTCAGAGTTTCATATTTATAGAGTTAAACATATGAACCACCAAAGAAAATTTAAAAACATGAAAAGAAAATAATCAATGTTATATAATTTGTTGGAATGTATAATGCAAATTATATACTTACCGGATATTGAGATAAGTGAATACCGGATATTTATATACGATAAGGGAATACCGTATATTGAGTTGCTAGAATACGGTAAGTGAATACCGTATATTGAAATACGATAAGTGTTTACCGTATATTGAAATACGGTAAGTAAATACCGAATATTGAACTCATTGCTTCTGCCATTGGAAATACCAAATATAGTGATACCAGTAAGTTCAATTTATTGAAATCCGAGAAGTGTAAAACAAATTCGTTAAATTCAAAATCTCTACTCCTTTTTGAATAAAAAATTCCAACATATTTTGGCTATTTACATTTTGGCAAAATTTAAAAAATAACTTGACACGGAGAAATCTTGAGAAACTTCTCTTTCTTTGTTTTTTATTAAAGGTACAGTACTTTTCTTGCATTTTTAAAATATATTCTCTTTAATTGGAACAAAGAATTAAACCTGATTTTTCGTGTTCATCTTACCGGATTTAAATCACACTTACCGTATTTGATATGCTTACCAGAATCGTTTTTACCGTATTTTGGTTCAAACTTACCGGATTCAATGAACGCTTACCGGATTTAATGAGCTTACCGTATTTCAAATTACCAGTTTAGAATTTACCATATTTCAGCTTAGGAAAAACGAATATTCCTTCGTTTACCGGTATTTGATTTAAGCTAACCGGTAAGTTACTCTTTTTTTCCACATTAATCTCCGTGCCTCCGTAACACAGCGTATATGTTTTTTTTTTTGGGGCGCTGTCCCCTCGACCCCGTGATCTCTACTTATTTTTCTTAATTCTACCTGTTGCGTTTAAGTGTGCGGCCTTTAACAATCCCTTGAAGATCCAATCCCAACTTTAAACTTCCTCCAACAATTGCCAAGTTCTCGATGTTTTGTAACGTAATTCGGATCATATCAATAGGTAATTCTTGTGTGTCTCAATAATTTTCATTTTATTGTAGTATTTAGTATTTACTATTTTTTCTACTTGATAAATTGTGGGCACATTAGATAGGTCCAACTATAAACACCGTCACATGAGTTTTGTGCCACTTTAAGGGGTGAAAATTGAAACTTTGGCACCCAACTTATGAACATATGGCGGGGTAATACCCTAAATGGTCATTGAACTTTGTCCAACTTCTCCCAAAGGGTCACTGAATTTCAGAAATATCCTATTAAGTCATTGAACTTTGGAGGTAATACCCTAAATGGTCACTAAACTTTGCCCAACTTTCCTCAAGGGGTCATTGAACTTCAAAAATCCCCTATTCAGTCACTCAACTTTGCCATTTGGGACATCCATCACTGAACTGACTACATTACTCTTACATTGAAATACACAACAACAACAACAGGAAAATGAATCTTACATCAGGAAAATAATATCATCCACACTGACTACATTACTTTTACATTGTTCAAACCAGCAACTGACATACAGTACTCACAATAGAAAAACTAAAAATTCAATCGAAAGTAACGTGTAGAATCCTACGAGATAAAAATTCTTATCCTGACTTGACTCTGCTAGTAAAATTTGACGATTTTGGCCACGTATCTAACAAAAGAGTGACGTGTGCACGTTGTCCACACAAATTCATTGTCAATTAAGAAAGTTGTTAATGAGATGAAAAAAATTGTAAGTTGCAAAGAGGAAAAATACGTTTTTAAAGTTGGACAAAAGAAAGACGGACAAAAATTGTTCATCAATTAAACACCTCACAAACCCTTATTTTCCCCAATTTCGAATTCGTCAAACCCTCTATTCCCGTCGTTGGCAAGCAGTGGCTCCAACGTGCATACGTCACTCGTCTATTAGATATGTGGTCAAAATTGTCAAATTTTACTAGCGGAGTTAAGTCGGTGATGGAAGGACTCCCAAATGGCAAAGTTGAGTGATTGAGTGGGGGATTTCTGAAGTTCAGTGACCAATTGCGGGAAGTTCGGCAAAGTTCAGTGACCATTTAGGGTATTACCTCCAAAGTTGAGTGACTGAGTAGGGCATTTCTTAAGTCCAGTGACCCCTTGGGAGAAGTTCGAAAAAGTTCAGTGACCATTTAGGGTATTACCCCACATGTAGCAAATTGGTGTCAATTGCAAAAATGGTTTTCATATTTTTCTTTTTCGACTTCTAAACCTAATTTATTCTTCTCCCAACCATCCACATTCCTCAATCCACTACAACTCAATTTGCCATCGGCATGTAAGCCGAACCTCTGCACGCTTCCCCATCCCCCACTAACGTTTCCTAGTCCCCATGGTTAAAAAAAAAAAAAAACACCCTTATCCGCCAAGGCCTCAACTCCCTGAACTCCTCCCTTGATTTGGCCCTCCATGCCCTAGCCTCAAAGTTTGGACCCTCAACTTGTCGTTGATTTCATTTTTTCATTCTCCATTCATTTCATTTTAATGTAAAATAGAGATATAAGTTGACTCCAATGGTAAAGTTAACAATTTTGCCATATGATACTAGTGTTAAATTTCACAATTAATCTCAAATGAGTGCCTTGAGTTGTCTTTCTTTCTATATAATACGATGCAACTGGATTTGTTTGGCCTCTTCATTAATCCTTGCCGTTAATAGGTCATGGTCAAATCAGAGTAAACTGAGAAAGAAAGCTTCTCGAAAGACATTTTCGTAATCGTTAATTTTGAATATGTAAGTCTATAAAGTCACGTTATACTTTGGGGGATCTATATGAAGGCTTATGTTATGTAAACAAATACAGTAAGTACAAAACAGACAGGTGCACTTGCATGCATGTCAATGCGAACATTAAGGGGGCAAATATAAATATATATTAGTAAGGCAAAAGTGTAATTCTACATTGGGTTTAAGGGGAAGGGAATTTTGAATAGCAATAAGGTGCACTTTAGTGATGGAAATAGAAATATGTAAACAGACTTTCTGACACTGAAACATACATTTCAACAAATCCACATAGGAGTGTGACCTATCTACACTAAAAAATCAATTTTATGCATGAATTGATTGAGAGTTTGTTGGCTCACTGAAAAAGACAGCAAACTGTTTACATATTCACTTGTCTGCCCTTTGCACCTTCATTCGCTAAATTATACCATTCGTTCCATAAATATAGATTACTTTCTTTTCTTTTCTTTTTGTCCTAAATTATAGACTACTTTTCTCGTCCAGAGTATAATTTATTTTTTAATTTTCTAATTTACCACTATATAATATATATTATTATCAATAAATATGAACTATTTCTATTTAAATTATTATTTAATGTAAGAATATATTAGAAAAAGATGTGAAAAAATATTATATTTCCAAGTATATTAATTATATTTTCTTAATCTGTATAAAATGAAAATAAGTCTATTTTTATGGGATAGAGTTGGTAATAAGTATATCTTCTTCATTTGGTGACTTCTTTTAACATTCATGTAAAATATATGAAATAAATCAAACATTTGCAGACAAGCTGCTTGAATTTCCTTATACACCTTTACAAGAGTACAGACAATTCATTTAAAAAACGATAAATATATTCACACCACGAATGTTATTACTTTGCAACACATTTTAATTGTACTAAAAATCCTCAAAATTTTTGCATTGTAACACTTATTTCCTTAACTTTTTTCATGAAACATTTATCCTCAACCATTAATAATTAGCACTTAGTCTTTGATAACAATTTTTGTCAAATGTGTCTGTTGGGAGGGCGTGAAAAAACTTGTTTTTCCCATTATATTTAAAAAAAAAAAATGAACGTAAAATTGCAACAATATATTTTCCCTAATTTGAATGGAATATTTTGACAAAAATCATTATCAACAACAAAATATGCTAATTAATGAAAGTTTTAATATAAAATTTGACGAAAAAAAGTTAGCAAATAAATAATACAATAAGCAAAGTTAGGGAACTTTGAGTATAAAAAAATATAGTGCAATAAATAAAAATTATAGAAAATAATGTGTAATTGACACAAGAAAAATTCTGATTGTACAAAATTTTTATTGTTAAAAAAATCACTCATCCAGTCTCTTATTGTGTCTTGTATGTACAAATTCTGTACAATTATTTTCTGTATATCAAGTCTTGCTGATTGACACAAATAAAGAGACCATCTAGAATTATTTCAAGTTGGTTCAGTAAGGCACCAACCACTCTCTAATGATCATTAATCACCACCTACACCGTTCCCACCCGCAACATGATAGATATTTTGCCATTTTGCCGTTTCCACAATTTATCTTTTGATGTTGCAGTTGGAAAGTGCGAAAAACAAGAAATACAAATCAAATTTCGTTGATTTATGCAAATTAAGATAGATTTATTAAATTGGGAGAAATTCCACAATCCTAATTTTAGCTTATAAAGATAAACAAAACATCACAATCCTAATTTTAGCTTATAAAGATAGGCAACTTCTATTATGTTAGGCAATTTTTGCTATGATAGGGCGACTGTCATCATGCCAGTCTGATTGTTATTACGATAGAATGATTATCGATATGTTACCATGACTGTCGTTATGGTAGAGCGACTATTGCCATGTTACACTAACTTTCACTATGGTGAAACGACTATCGCTATGCTATGGTAGACAGACTACCGGTATGCTAGTTTGGCTACTACTATGGTAAAACGACTATCGCTATGCTATCCTAAATTCCGTTATGCTAGATGCCTTACTCTATGCTAGACGACTCTTGCTATGATAGATCGATCATCACGATTCTCATCCGTCGGAACATATTTTTTAGTTGAATGATAACTGTTTGATATCATTGATCCCACTAAATGTCTGGTATGTGGAAACCGTCCACTCAGGTCGTGGGCGAAAAACTGTCTTGTGGATGGATATGCTACACTATACAAGTGGACAATAACAGTCTGGCGGTTACACGACATCAAACACTTATATTTACTCAAAAGGTGTGTGAGGTATCGGGGTCTAATTTTCTCTTTATTTCCATAAGTCATTTTATTCAAACCACAATACTAATTCTTACGCCAGAGATACAATGAGAAAAAAAGCTCCAGCCTTTTTTTGGCAAGTGTTCAATTGCTCATCGGAACAATAGAAGTCTTGATGTGAACCCGCGTAATAATGAACCACGAAAACCCACAAGAAGTTGATTGAGAATCCAAGAACGCCAAAGTAATCAAGTTTGGACTTGATTCGAAAATATCAAACCAAAATAACCAACAAGCGAAATAATGCGTTGACCTTTTTGATTGAATATTGAAGAATCTCACCCGATTGATTTGAACGCCACAAAATTGAAATCTCGATAAGATCGCAATTGTCCAACGAAGAACAAAAGTTGAAAGCAAAATTGTCTCTCGATATAATTAATGTCAAAGTTTTTACAATGAAGTAAGAAACTAATATTTATACTGCACCTAAAAACCTAGTAAATTTCGTCCAAAATATCAAGAATATCAATTAGAATAAAAGTCTAACAAAACTAGGAAATTTCCAAAATTGAAAAAAATTCGCCCCGCACTTGAACTATGCGATCACATAGTTCTTTTGTTGCGGTCACATGAAAGCCACTTGAAATGTCAACTTGGTCTCAGCTTCTTGTTGTGCGATTGTAAGTCCAATTGTGCTATGTGGTTGCATGACACAATATTAGATCTCCTTTTTCGCCTACTTGAATCAAGTTACTTCAAACTGTTTCGGCCTTTGACCCTAACACGGAACTTGCTCATTTCTTGTCCAATATCATCATTTTATCAACCGTAGCTTGAACGAGCAATTCCAACGCCTCTTTCACGCGCTTTTCTCTCGATCGTGTCATCGGCCTGCCCTCGACAATCAACGGATCTTTCTCGGAGCTTGACTTCGACGTGCTCGACTCCGTGCTCACATCAAGTCTCTTTGTTCCGCTAAGGAAGTCCAAATGTCGTTTTAATATTATTTCATTGACGCTGTCTGTGGGGAACCATTAAACATAAAAGATATGTCAAAAAAACGAACTAGGAGTGATAAACGCTTGGTCGGAAATAAAGCGGAGTCAAAATCTGTTGCTAGGGGTCAAGACCCGTCTCCATCGCCTCAGTATGTGATGTAGAGTTAATTTAGCATCTTGGAGACCCAGTTGGTTGCCATGATGACCATTTGCAAAGTTAGACACAGAAAGTGGATAGTCCATCCCTTAATCCACCAGAAGTTCCACTATAGGATACACGTGGACAATCGCTCCAGGTGGCTAAAACGGTTGCCCCCAATTATTCAGGAGATGGTTGCAGACCAAGGGTCCCATGAAGTTACTCATCCGCGAGTTCGCAAAATATGATGGCCCAAAAGATTGACGATATATTGTCAAGAATAAAAGATAGAAGCAGGCACATGGTCATAGTGGAAGATCCATTCACTCCGAAAATCATGACAGTCCTTCTACCAAAAGGCTTCAAACAGTCGATGATAGAGTCGTATGACAGAGTCAGGATCCAGTTGATAACCTACAAACTTTCGTTGATTTAATGAGACTATATGTAGCCCCAAACACAGTGACGTGTCAATCCTTTCCACCGACATTGAAGAGAGAAGCTAGAGAGATTGGGTAGCAACTCTAGCTCCCCGGTCTATCAAAAGCTTTGACAAGCTCTCCAGGAACTCTATGGCCTATGTCTTGAGTAGCAAGAGAAAGAGGAAGACTGCCATTGAATTAGTAGTTTATTGTAATGTTGAAAGACTCACAATAAATTAGAACATTGCATATTTGACACATGGACAAAAGGTGTCAAGAATAACATTTAAGGTGTATGCAATCTATAATGATAATCATGTGATGCAATTCTTTCTTTAAATATGAATTCGAACTAGGAATAGAATCAGGTCCTGCTTAGGATATGTTTAATATATCTTGGAAAAAAATATAAAACATTAATGAGATATCAATTGTCATGAACACTTTGAAGAACACTAACTTGTATAAGTCAAGAATTGGAAATAGAGATCAATAGGTGGATTCTAAAATATAATACATGCATCCCATTTTTTGATAAAAATCAATCTTTTGCATTATTCTTAGCTTAATTTAGAATAATTAAAAAGAAAATCAACTCTTTTTTTGTTACATTACATTGAATTTAATTATAACTACTAAACTATGCCCTTGTTCGAGCCTCATTTTAGGGGAAAAATGCATTTTAGAATAGAAGATTGACGGAGAATATTTGGTTAAAAATTAAGGAATTTTTTTTTTTGAATTGAAGTGTAATATTGTTTTATTAAAAAATGTGTGATTGAAAATGAATTTTTAGAAAAATGAAGCTCAAGCAAGGCTTATTACTACAATTATTTCCCGTGAGATGATACTTTTAACTCACTAAATATATTACTTGTCAACTATCACATACACTTGCAAATTTTGTCCAAACATAGCTTATCAATCCTTTCGGATGACTCGTACTTGGTGTACATGGTGAGGAACTTGGAGAAGGCCTCCTAAAGCTACAAAATTGAGCCTGGAGACTGAAATGTGCGCTCCGAAGCAAGAGCAGTCGCTCTCAAGAATTCTCTCTAGGCATTTAACCCAGCAATCGACCGGGATTGTCCATGATTTTAGACTCCGTGTCTTGGGACATAACAAGAAAATCATCTTTAGATGCCTCCTCAAGAGCCTTTGTAGGCTTGTGCTCTTGCAATTTTCTTAGAATTGATGGGTTTCTCCGAATGAAAGATACTAATCCATCAATCCCTTAAGAAATTTCTTTGGATTTGGTTTTATTTTGAGTTTATAAATAAGATTGTATTTCAAGAGGTAGAGAGAGAGAGAGAGTTGCGACAGACGGCGATAAGCAATTTGTGGTGGATAGGACTGGTTTTACTGGTTCGATTTTGTTATTGGTACATAAAAATGTACGTAATGAATTACATAATATGATGTGGAAAGAAAAAAATGGATGAAAAAATTGATTTTCTTTTAGACTGTTAAATGATAGAATGTCATGTAATATTATATAATCCATTATATAAATCTTAATGTACATGTAACATGATCCTTACTAGTTTGGTTGTGGAGATGGTATGGGATGGCGAAGAGTAGAGTAGGGTGTTGGAGAGGAAGGTTCCTTTTTTATTTAATTATTTTTATTCTTTAATGTGATAAATAAAAAAAAAAAATACTATATTGCCCCCTTTGAAATTGTAAAAAATTTGGTCAAACTTAATTTTCTAGTCAACTAACGAAAAAATGGATGAATTTCATCCATTTGTTCTTAGTCGTATGTAGGGCTAGACAAAAGTTCCGAATCGAACCGAATCGAACCAAGTGGTCATTCTGAAATTAACTACCCGAACGGGTACCCGAATCTAGAACCGAAAGTTTTGGTTTGGTTCTCGGTTCTAGACCAAGAATCGAAAAATCGAACAAGAACCGAATCCTTATAAATGTTTTATTTTTTTATATTATATAAATCAAATTATTTAACTTTCTCTAAATAAATTAACAAATTATTTTCAATTAACAAATTAGCAAATTAATAAATAGTTGGTAAGTATTAACAATACTTTAAAATATTTTTATCTCTATGACTTCTAATTCATATTTCTTTATTTTATATAAATTTAAATGTTTGAAGTAAATGAATTATTGATATGGAATGGATCACCGATATTTTAGTATTAGTATATATTTTTTAGTATTTGTATACATTTGTAAATTAATCTTATTGTACAACTTATTATTTATATGTTATTAAATTGAACTACTTCAATTTGTAAAATTAAGATTGAACGTGTTATTAGTTATTTTTATTATAAATGTTAAAAAATTTAATAATGGTACGAAACCAAACCGAACCCGAACGGATCTATAATTATATCTGAACTCGATGGTTCTATTTACTGATTACCCGAAAATTTTTGGATCGGTTCGATTCTTTTCAGAACCGAACCCAACCAAATCGAACCGGACTAGACCATGTCTAGCCCTAGCCACACACACTTGAAATGTTTGGGATCATGGGTGTAACAAATGAAAGGTATGATTCACCATCACTTTTTATCCTTCCTATTAAAAAAAAGAAAAAAAAATGCTAAATAGAATAGCAAAGTTGGCAAAGCATATGACACGAAAGAAAGTGATATATTCATATGATACAACTCATCACATTTTAATTTCCCAATAAATGCATGCGTATAGCGTATTTTCGTGAAATAGCATTTTGGAAATCATCTGCAGCCATCTTTCTCGTTGCACTTTTATTTTATTCTCTCGGACGTAAATACTCTCCCTTTATCCATGGCGTCACAGTTGAATTCAGTGCAGCTTGGAAACGGAAGATGAGTAATACTAATTCGGTTTGGATAAAATGGATTCAGGCATCAAATGCGAGTTACCAAAATGTTAACAGGAAAATACAGAAGTCATTGCATCTGCACAGATTACTGCTATCATCCTCCACAATATAATTCACCAACTTCAAAATACCACCACTGTTCTTGCGGTGATAAGACTTTTTATTTTATTTTTGGCTACAATTTATATTTTGTCATTTTACGTGGATTTCTTTTGTTTCATAAAAATTGCCCTCGGGATTAAAATTAGATTTTTTTTTATAGATTTTGCTAAAAGTTGATGAAATATGTGTTTGAAAAGTTATATGTCCCATGGTATGTGGTTGGAATTAATTGTTGACTTTGATTTAGATTAAAATTTGAATTTTAATCCATACCAAACACGGATACATATGAAGCTAGATTGTTTCTCTTATCCAGGACAATTTATAAAACATATGATCCTTTATTTATTTTTATTTTTTTTAATCAGGGATACAAAAAATACCGAGGAGATATGATAGTTCACCATCAGTAAATAACATAAAATCTGGATATTTGGAAATTTCTCTACTATTGAAGCTCTTAAACTTCTGCAACTATAAAATCTGAACAACCGATCCACGATGGTAAATGATTGCTGGTCAGATTGGATACAGCTAATGCTCTTCACCCCCTCCCTGTCCTGCTCTACAATAACAGAAGGTCGAACAGAAATAAAATTCACTGAAACATGTTTGTTCAAGAGCCCAAGGAAAATTCTACTTTGAAAATTCACCACAAGACAATTTGGCTAAAAAGCGATTTCTTAGAAATGGGGATGCTGCACTCACTTTCACCGAAGAAATCACTATCTTCCACAAACCACAACTTAACTATGTACTCTGAAGCACTTCAGATTTGGGAACAGCTGAAGAAGTTCATCACGGGTTCGTCTCTGAAGTAAAAATGTAGACAGTGTTATGAATGGCGAAAGTAATGGCAGCATATATAAGCATATGGTAAAATTTCTGGATTAAATACAATATGCACATCATCTCCGATGGCAGGGGTTATGCAACCAACTTTGATGATCATGAAATCACCCGTAATTGCCACACTTCATTGAATTACTCTACTTGTTTGTTGCTAGCAGAGAGAGACACAATGCCAAATATTCATTTCTAACAAACGTAGCTCATCTACCTTTATGCCAATGCAACCATTGACATCAAGGGTTGTAATTGTATTTGAACAGAAGCTAGAGAGGGCCTCCAGGCTCTTGTCAGTCACTCCAACAATCCCAAACAAGCTGCAGTATCAACAGTAACAGACATAATATTAAGAACGAGTTGACATGTTTGCTTGAAATGTCCAGGGTTAACAAAATGTTTTCTAGTGGTCAATTTCCAAAGATGCAAAAAAGTTCCAAGAAAACAGCAAAGAACAAACCATATGTTTGTTCTCACAATTGATAAAAATCAGATAGGTCCCATCAGGTGAGCGAGCCATAAGTGCAGAGTTCTGGCTCTTTATGCACATTCTCTTCATTTATTCCTAAGTTCTTAAACCAAAATAGTCATGCTCTCATTTTATCGTTGGACAAAGAGATGACCCTTTTTTTCAATATATAAAGCTATTTTTTACCCTAAAAACTGAACAAAATAGATTCAGTTAACAGAGAAATCTGAATGCACCATGAATAGATCATTTTTGATCATACAGTAATTAAATAACTAGTATCAGAACAATGGGAACCACTCAAATAGCTGTGATTAATGATGTCAATGTTCATTTATTTAATATTCACCTAAGAAATTCAAGAGACCTACAGCCTTTGGCAATGGATATGACTCCCTGATCAGTGATGCACACACACCTGTTAATACAAAAGACAAAGTCAGGTATATTGGTAAATCATGAAAACATGAAGACCACAGTTATTTCCCTACCATGTCAAATTGAGAGATACTAACTCTTCGCAATGAGCTATACAAGAAAGTGCATCATCAGAGAGATTCTGTGTAAAATTGGAGTTAAAACACCAGTGCTATAGAAATAGTTCATTTACTACACGGAAGCGATAGTTCTGGTAAATAATTATGTTAACCATTATCATACCTGAGCACCACAGAGATCTAAAAATTGTAGGCGATTCAAAAGTGAGATCTTTCTGTAAGCATCATCCGTGAAGCTGTATAAAGTAATGACGTGACCCTCAAAATTCTAAACTGTAACCCATCATATATTGTGAGAGCAAATTAATTAATTTATACCTCGAAAGGGCATAAAGATTCAAGCTCTGAAGCAAGGAGCAATAAAGCAATATCTTTTGTAGCCCACCATCTGTTAGCTTGACGCATCTAAACGAATAAAAAGGTCTTGAAAATTAAGCATATTCTGGAAGGCAACACATAAATTTGAAGTTCACAAGAGAAAAATGTAGCACTTTGTTTGACAGATTGCTCTCTTCCCAATACAAGATTAAGTAAGACTTGAGCGAGTCTATACATTGTTCTTAAATAAATGTGTCATTATCTGACACGATTATTACCATTTTTGAAAGTGGCAGCCACTTAATTTGAAATGGAAGAAAAATGGTGTTTATTTAACTGTTTCACACAAGGCTTCAATCTCTTAAATTGTGAGAGACACAACTTATAGTTTCCAGAAAACTTTTTCAGCTAAACATTTCATCAATATTTGCTTAAATTCCTTGTGTTGCATTCAGAAATAAGGAAATACTTGAAGCCAAAGTCTATACCACCTTTAATAGTAATCAGCATAGGAGGAGAATGATTAGATATACAAGGGACATAAGACAGAAACAAGAGGATCAGCTACCCAGATAAGGGCTAACTTCCCTAATTAAATACCGTAAATGAATAGGTGATTATGAAAGACATGTTACCAGACAACTTCACTAAATGGAAAAGTGTTACTTTATGCATCAATAACCAAAACCCTATCCAATGCCATTTATCACCTATTGAAGGAATGGAATCCCAGGATTTTTCCACACATTAAACACACATTCAGCTGTATTATTAGAAGTTGAAGATGTAGTATTGCTGCCTCAACTTGGAGAAGTATTTCTAGACCGCAGCAGAACCAAGAAATGTGTTTGAATTGTGTATATCTAAGAATATTTTTTCCTTCCAAAGTAAGCTTGCTCTATATTATGAAAATGCCAGCCTTGGCTTGGTATGTTGCATCATATGCTATATCAATGCATTTTTCTTTTGAGTTTAAAAAACATACTTATCGTTTGAAGGGTTCTACTAAAAGTGCCACAGAAAGGGTCACATCTCTAAGGAGTTGGGAGTATGCAACTGCATGTGACAAAAATTATAAGGATCATGTTATACTTACTTACACTCTCTTACTAACTTATTTACTTACTACTCACAATAGAGGGTGGGGACCACATTGTTGGATTATTTTATTCACGCGGGGCCTGCATGCAATGTGAGTAGTAACTAGTAAGTAATGCATGTAGTAATCCATTTTGTACATTTAGTTTAATCCAAATTATAATACCCCCAAAATCCTTTATAGTCATTAATTATGTAATTAAGACCTTTGTGTAAGAGAATGAAAGTTAAAGGACCAAATTACATATTGACCAATAGTTGAGGGACTACACGTACAATTTCCTAAACTATAGATTTATATATGGGCATGATTTTGATAGAGAGTATGTAAATACCATATAAGTGAAAGATAAATTAAGAAAATTCCTTCCTCGGTAACTTTTACCATATATGTGCCACTCTATCCATCCATGGTTAAATGATAGATTCAAGGAATGATTATAGAAAAATGATAAATTTCCTTCCACATATATATATGTTAATTATTTTAATAAAAGACATACTAGAGTTAATTAAGGGGTGATTATAGGAAAATGGTTAATTTTCCATACATACATATATACATATATATGTTATTTTTTTAATACATACATACATATATATATATATATATATATATGTATATGTATATGTATATGTTATTTTTTTAATTAAAAACAATTTAAGGAAATTAGCATGAATCAAAAAGAATTATTTTCTATATATATATATATATATATATATATATATATATATAATTACTATAATTATGTGTGTCTATATGTATATAATTATGATTTATTGATTTAAATTATATAATTCATATAATTATGTGCGTCTATATATGTTAATTATATCTAATTAGGATTGATTGATTTAAATGATGTGATTACTATATTTACACGTGTCCATATATGTATATAATTATATAAAATTATAACTGATTGATTTAAATTATAGGATTACTATAATTATGTGCATCTATATATGTATATTATTATACATGATTATGATTGATTTTGGAAATTAAATAAATTTCTATATATATATAAAAGATAAGCTAGAAAGATTTCCTTTTAAATAAGTAAACTATCACATGTGTAAATATATATATGAAAAATTTTTATACGATATAACTTATTACCTTATTTAGTGTGCAATTATAGGGATACCACTATAATACATTCATTTTGGTCCTCCCTAAAGCACATATAAATATTATGCATAAATCACACTCACGTACACACACAACTTATCGCTTTGTTAAAAAAGTTAAATTCTCCTCTACGTATTTACAACTCTTTTCAAATTATCAAGGTAAGTGTAGCCATACGTTGTATGTTAAATCGTTTTTCATACTTTAAAATATAGAATTCGATTTATGAAAATGATATGGATCCTATACGTTTAAGTTCAGTGGACCGCAATTTAGTAGCGCTATGCACAAGAATTATAGGAACGAAGTACAGTTCTTAATTCCCGTGTCTACCTATGCATGTTATGATTATATACGGGGATTATGGCCACCTAAATTCCGTTTCTAATCCTCGTGTCTCTCTATGTACGTTAAGAATTGCTAAATTTTAAATATTGATTACGATTTATGTAGCTCGCTTATTGAGATTTTATCTCATTATTTATGATTTTTTCCCCCTTTTAGTAAATTGAGGTTCGAGACATTGGAGTTTGGAACTGGTATCTGGTCGTATAATAAAGATATTATTAAACAATTTATTATTTTATTTTTATGATTTATTAATTCTTCTTTATCAATTATTGTAATTAGGGCAAAAGCTATATTCTTATGAAAGTTATGTTTTTATTTTAGGATACATATTTAATGACTCAAAGGGTCAGTTTTGGACCGTTACAATAATAACTTCAAACAGTGCAGGAAATAAGACGGCAATCAATATACCTTGTCATAACCAAATCATTTGAACCAGACTTCATCCTTTGTTTCTTAATTCTAATGGACCAAACCCATAAATCAACTAAAATATAAGCCTCTTACCTTGTGAGGTTCAATTCTTCCAACTCTTGATAATTTTCAGAAATTAATTTCAAACTTTCATCCGTGATATTCTGCAATTTTCAGATAAAGCATTGCATATGAAACCATAGTTTTAGTTCTTTTGCAAAAAGCTTCATAATGTTGTCCTCATACAATGCAGTAAAGTGGCCATATTCTTTCTATGAAAGCCCAAAATAAAAACAAAAAATATCAGTTTTTCTTCTTTAAAGACAAAAATGTGGATTTAGCACACTCCACACCCTCCATAAAGAATACAATGCTTGACATTGCTTAAGCAAACTATTGCTTCCAGGATTGGGGCAAGAATGTTAGAAAGCTTTTAACAGACTTTCACTGTGAGGGGCACCATTGAAAGAAATTATAGATAAAACTCATTCAGATGTATAAATGGAGAAATTGACTTTTCCATGGCATTCTTCGTGTTGAAGATCTTATTTATATGGTAAATAAAAAGAAAAGTAACATTACACACAAGGATTAAATAAAAACAGGTAATATATATGTTGCAGTACACGCATCAAACAAATATACCTTGCAACCGCTCAAGTTCAAATCAATCACGTGTTCGCAGTTCTTCACCAAATACTTAATGCCAAGATCCGTAACCCTGAAATTCAAATTGTAACTGAAGACCACGAGTGTTGTAAAATACTAAAATATACTTTCATTCCCAGCGGATCACTAACTGAAACAAAAGCAATGCAAGGATTGAGTGAGGTGTTCCCATCACCTTACATTCCAGTATATTGAAAAAGCCTTCAACTTAGGACAAGCATATGTTATAAATTCAATTCCATTATCAGAGATTTTTTGGCAGCCATTCAAATTCAATACCCCAAGGTTTCCAAGGGAATTTCTACACTGCAAATGACACAAAAAATCACAAAATTATAATGAAAATAGCATCAACAGGTCAATGCATTGAACATGGACGTGTTTCTCCCAATTTAGAGTAAAGGGACCACAAAGTAGAACCACTACGTTGGCAAGATTCTAAAGTGGTGAACTTAAGCCAATTGTCGCAAGAAATCCGAGTACAGCTTGGTCTTATTAACAGAAGATTTCTATATGTTAAACAGACTATGCCATCACAATCCCGATGAAACTCAAGTCCTGGAGACATGATAGCCCCTAAAAGTTCTATTAAAATTACTATTGATCAACATCCACACCCCCTCAAAAATGATTCATATCTTTGGATCCCATTGCATGTTTTTAAAATACATGACCTGTAAGTTCTAGTTTACATATCTAACCTGCAAATAAGATCCTTTAATCCATGAACCACCGAGAGAAATTATCTTGTTATGCTATTTGTCTTCCTCTTCATGTTAAGTTAGTATTCAAAAGCTACCTGATGTAGTTAATCTTAATTAAGATGACTTCCTTATTCCTCTTTTTTATTACGGAATCCTATTACTTAATGCGAAAGGTTCAGCAATTTTTTAAGATTGGTTTATCTCTAAAATTTCAATTTGTAAAGCTCATCTTAAACACACTTGTGATAAGCCTACTTTATAAATATTTCTTTGCAACAAATTTACTTAGTGCTTGTTTGATACCCATTAATTTATTTTATGGTTTGCTACAGTATCATTTTCAACCATAAATTCCAACAATAAAATATTCTACATGTATACCAAAAAACTTTTCCCTATATTTTAACCATACGTTCTACTAAAAATACTATTAAAAAATCATTTTTTTCCAATGTAATGAGAACCAAACAGACTCTTATAGTTGTACAATTGGAAGTTCCATAGCCATCCGAGAAGCAATTGTGATAAGACTACTTTATAAATTATAACCCTATCTTCGCAACAAAATTAAATTACAGTTTGGAATGAAAAAACTTTGAGAAGGACACTGTCCCTATCAGATAGAACTTGAACTTCATACTACAAAAATTGAATGTAGAAGCAGACAAAATATTTAATCAACTATCGTTCTTTGGCTTCAAGTGGCCCAAGAGTGTTGCATATGAATTCGCGTCTACTGTCACAGGAAGCTTAACTTCTCCCTTCTATAAGGACACCCCATTAAATTCTAATACACAAAGACATTTAAAATACCACCTTGCTTTTGACGATTTCAAGATGCTTGTCTTCAACATCGCGTGCAAACTCCAGGTTTATATGCTTCACATTTTGGAATCTCGGCTGAAAAACAAAATAGTACACATTTATGTAGAAGACGCCATACAGAGTGAAATCAAATATCTCAGCATTACTGCTCGGATAAATTTTAAAAAAATGGTATTGCATCGGGTAACCCAAGTGTAATTTATTTCCATTTTTTGCAATTGTGAACCTTACAAAGTTAGTAAATTGAAATACATTCTTTTCTAGCAGTCTCTCACCAACCAACACTTTACCATCAAGAATAACAGATCAATTAAAATAGAAAAAAAAAAAAAAAAAAAAACTAACCACAGAGAGGGCTGCCACGAGGCGATTTCCAGCATTACTCATCTCATGAAAATCAAGAACCTGAAAATAACCCAGATAACAAAAGGGCATAAAAAACCCCGAATAAGAAAAGAAAATAGATCATCTTCACACACTTCTTGGAAAAAAAATACAAACTCAAGATATTTTTTGCTACATATGCAATTGGGTCAGTGTATAAAATTACCAGCCAGAGTGAAGGGTGAGAAGAGAGAGTGCGATGAAGCCAAGGACTGACAAGCAAGAGAGATATGAGATCCCTTTGAGGGAGTCTGTTGCTCACAATCTCCATCACCTTTGGCACTGTTTCTCTGTTCCAAACCTCCATTAATTCTCTTGTTGTGTTACTCGTTAAGCTTTCGGTTCTCTGATTCTCGCTTGCTGTTTCTACGCTAAAAATTGTTGCTGAAGAAGTCGCATGACTAGACGTTTTAAGAATCGCATATTTATGTTTTTTTGTTGAGGTAGTGGGGTCCTGAGAGGTTTTAGGGTTCATGTTTATTGGTCCTCTTTTCTTTTATATTTTTGGAATTTATAATATATTTCATTCGTGAGAAGTAAAGATATCTCTACAATATATAAAAGAGAAGAATGCTTGTACTGTTCCTAACGCGTCATCGTGCGGTCATGCTGCCGTCATATATATATATATATATATATATATATATACATATTTTTTGGAGACGTCCTCTTTCCTCCATTTTACACGCTATCGCCATCCCTCCTTTACCATATCTCTTGCATAGAGCTAATATACCATCATACCCAGCTTTTGGTCTCATTACCACTCTATGTTGCTCGACAGGTGACAACAGGTAGCCATCTTCTCTTTTATTCCCTCTACTTTAGCTCCACCGTGCAGAAATAATACGACCAAAAATTTAGCTTCAATGATTTTATTGTTGAATTCATAATTGAATTTTCTGTGGCTTGAATGTTGATTATGTTGATATGATTTTTGATGAATAGATTTATTTTATTGTGATCGTTTATTGAAGATGCTGCACGTGGTTGTCAATGATATATCTTTCTCGGTGTGTCTCCGTATTCACTTCAACCTCCTATTTATATATCTCTACAATATATAAAAGAGAAGAATGCTTGCACTGTTCCTAACGCGTCATCGTGCGGTCATGCTGCTATCATATTTTTTTTTTTGGAGACGTCATCTTTCCTCCATTTTACACACCATCGCCATCCTTCCTACTTACTCCATTCTGCCATCGCCATCCCTCCTTTGCCATTTCTCTTGCATAGAGCTAATATACCACCATACCCAACTTTTGGTCTCATTACCACTCTATGTTGCTCGACAGGTGACAACAGGTAGCCATCTTCTCTTTTATTCCCTCTACTTTAGCTCCACCATGCAGAAATAATACGACCAAAAATTTAGTTTCAATGAGGTAATTCGAAATATGATTTTATTGTTGAATTCATAATTGAATTTTCTGTGGCTTGAATGTTGATTATGTTGATATGATTTTTGATGAATAGATTTATTTTATTGTGATCGTTTATTGAAGATGCTGCACGTGGTTGTCAATGATATATCTTTCTCGGTGTGTCTCCGTATTCACTTCAACCTCCTATTTATATATCTCTACAATATATAAAAGAGAAGAATGCTTGCACTGTTCCTAACGCGTCATCGTGCGGTCATGCTGCTATCATATATTTTTTTTTTGGAGACGTCCTCTTTCCTCCATTTTACACACCATCGCCATCCTTCCTACTTACTCCAATCTGCCATCGCCATCCCTCCTTTGCCATTTCTCTTGCATAGAGCTAATATACCACCATACCCAACTTTTGGTCTCATTACCACTCTATGTTGCTCGACAGGTGACAACAGGCAGCCATCTTTTCTTTTCTTCCCTCTACTTTAGCTCCATCGTGCAGAGATAATACGACCAAAAATTTGACTTCAATGAGGCAATTCGAAATATGATTTTATTGTTGAATTCATAATTGAATTTTCTGTGGCTTGAATGTTGATTATGTTGATATGATTTTTTATGAATAGATTTATTTCATTGTGATCGTTTATTGAAGATGCAGCATGTGGTTGCCAATGATATATCTTTCTCGGTGTGTCTTCGTGAGCAATGGAGATACGGTCGTGTCTCCGTATTCACTTCAACCTCCTATTTATATAACTTCTAATCAATTAACTTTCGTCTATTTCTAAACCCAGGCAAAATCAATTATACCTTACTTGCTCACCTGTCAAAATACCGGACACGAGACAGCACACAACCGATCGCTCACTCAACAATACACCGGACAAACATTGATCAAGACACCTGCACAACACCAATTCATCTTCATCTTCTTCAAAGGTAAGTTTCGACATCCTCTTCCATACTCTTTCTTCTATATTCTACAGGTAGTTGGTGAATTACTGGAACTAGATTTTAGAAAGTTGGGTATAGATAGTAGTCGATTACTTGAATGGTGAGTATGTTTCATTTGGCTTGATTCATCTTACGTTAGTGTCAATCTCATAACCCAAATACTATGCTTACAAAGTATTCGACGAAATGTCTTATTCATGCGTTTGAAGAATTACCTCTATACTTGGCTTCACTGCTTGTAAACTTCATTAGAGGAACCAATGCAAATGGAAGTTCAAATGACAAAATCATCTATTATCACATGCAAAAAAAAAGTTAGATCTTTTTGAGCATGTTACTTGAATGTTCTATCTACTTAGAGCTCGAAAACACATTTGACCACGTCGTTGGTTAAATTTGAAAATTCTACCAAAATAAAATGTGTTACTTTTATCTTTCATTCTTGTCGTTCCTTTGTTTTTCATTTCAGGTGTTGATTATGACACCTCAAGTTTTGTTAAATGCTTTAAGGAAGGGATTCATAATACTTTTCAGCATATGGAGTGAAGAAGTTGAGGTGGAAGTGAGATAGCAGAGTGGTAGTGAGTGATGCTACTGCGGTACCTAAGAGGCTCCTGAGAGTACTGGTAAGACGCATGAGTACCAAGCTCAGGTAGGTTCTCCTATCTTCTTCAGTATGAATATCATGATTTCTGTTGGTTTGGGCAAAATTGGCACGGAGACACGTTGTGTCTTCATTGTCTCCATTAAGCATGGAGATAGGGGGCTATCTCCATGCTTAATGGAGATAGGGGCTATCTCCATACTTAATGAAGATAGCCCCCTATTTCCATTAAGCATGGAGACAGGGAAAGTGTCTCCATGCTTGGAGACATGAGACACCACGGAGACACGCCGTGTCTTCATGGGCATAGGTGTCTCCATTAAGCATGGAGATATGAGCTATCTCCATGCTTAATGGAGATAACCATGCTATCTCCATGCTTAATGGAGTCTAACAAAGCTTTGAAGTTAGTGGGGTTTCTGGGTTGAAAATTCATTTGAGTTTTTCCTACACTATGGCACCGTTGACTATCTCTATGCTTAATGGAGATAACCATGCTATCTCCATGCTTAATGGAGTCTAACAAAGCTTTGAAGTTAGTGGGGTTTCTGGGTTGAAAATTCATTTGAGTTTTTCCTACACTATGGCACTGTTGAGAGGAAATAAAAAGAAAATGAAAGTCGAGAAGAGGAATGAAGAAAAATCTTTGGTTTCTGGGTCTTCTGAAGAGACTCTTCTAATTGGTGGAATCATTTATCAAAGAAAATTGCTGGTAAATTAAATTCTTCATCAGTTTATTTTTATGTTAAAAATCTTATATTTTGTGATATATTGGATTTTTTGTTGTTTCGTCATCATACAATTGAATATTTTTAAACATCTATTTCTAATGGACTTTAAACTTTGTGTTTGTTTAACTTAATTTGACTGCCATTGAATTTACATGTTTTGTATTAATGTGTTATAGTAGATCCCATGTTTTGATTTTCGACTTTTGATTAAAAATGAATTTGAAAACAAAAAGAGTTTTTAGAGAATTAGGCTCAAATAAGAAGTTAATCATGTACATAGTCACGTTGGGAAAATTAATAATGGAGCACAACTGTGTCTCCATGGTTAATGGAGACATGCCCGTGTCTCCATTCCTAATGGAGACACATCCATGTCTCCCGAGGGGTAATCTTCAACTTTTATCTCAAACATTTTAGCCCTCGAATTTTGACTTTTATTCCGATTACGTTCTTCAAAAATTGCAACCCTAGGTCTTTCAACTTTTGACACTTATACACTTCAGTCCCCAAGTTAAATTTTTGTGCACTTTGGGTCCTTTTTCCTTTCTTCATTTGTTTTCTCCTCCATTGCTTTTGTGAAGTGAATGTGGTCTCAGTTTATGCATTTATGTGGTTTCTTGTGCATAAATGTTTAAGGGAAGTCACATAAGAGTTGCGAGTTGAAGTTGAACGACTTTCAAGAAATTTCCAACATCTGTAAAAAGGTTTGTCAACTTGATACTTCGTTGTATTCATTAAAATTGTTAGTTATACATATTCAGTTGTCGAAATTTTTTGTTGCAAGTGTTCATTTTTCTGTTTAATTTTTGGAAAATACATTTGTAGCATGAACGTGCTGAGTTTATTAAAATAATGAAAATAAAGTAAAGAAATGTCATTTACGGCAATATTTTTTTAACAACTAATGTAATACATTTTTGTTATCGATTTCTCAATCCTTTAAAAATGAACAAATTTTACAAGATAAACTTCTTAAATTATTATGGTGCGTGTGATTGGAAAGTTTGATATTTCTAAGTATTCCAATAAAAGGATTTTTAGAAGGATTCATTCAGCGAAACTACTTCAAAAATTGCAGAAAGAAGATTTCAAAAATTGATGGTTTCTTCTGCTATGGATTCACAGGTGAATGCTCCATCTATCTATGTCTGTACCTGAAGTGTTATCTAAATTGAAGTCTCTTGATTTGCTATTGAGTTTATTGAGAAATCTATGAAAGATGTATTAAATATATAAGTTTTGTTGATTCAGAGAAATTATTTTTAAGTAATGATTAATATCTTTCTTTAGGCACAAATATTTGAACACCCTACATAACTGTCAAGTTTGATGCCAATTTTATTGTAAAATTTATGGTTGTTTTGAATTTTGTGTTATTTGTGAGCAGAAGAGAAAAAGTCGGTATTTCCCATGATTCAGATACCGAACTTGCTCAAGGTACTCATCATGTGAATGAAAAAGTAATCCAAATTTAGTTTCTGGAGTGCTATTTCCAAATGGCACTTGTATAATTTGACATTGGTGAAGAAATTGGTAATTTTCTAATGGTATTTGTTCTCAGAGGATTTGTATCGGTTTATTCATTTCAACTTGTATAAAAATGTGGTAGATGGTGGCCCGTTATGTAATATGGGATTGCACCATGGGCGCTAATCAGTGTAGAATTGATACTTTGTATATATAATTTACCCTAAAGAAGAACTGAAACTCGAGTCCTTGGTTTGTCTTCATTAGTAAAGAAATTCAGTTCAAAATTTATTCTAAAGTTATATTATCATGCATGGGACTCAGAAAACTTGTCGAATCTATGTCACTAATGGAACGTCAAGTGTATGAAAAAGTTTAGATACAATTGAAGATATATTGAGCTTTTGGTTGCTCAAAAAGTTTCTCATTACATGGAAAAAAGAAGTTTGGAAAACTGATAGTGCCTCTAAGAGGAATGCTTCTGTAATCACAATATTTGTGCTGAAGAATTGGAGTCCTTGACATATGTTAAAATTAATGAAGTTACACGTTCAAGAAATGTTCTTTCTTGAGATTACTTCTTGATATTGTATATTTTACACCCACTTTCTTTTTTATAGGGTCAAAGTGAGGGCACTGGATTAGATATTATTTTGCCTACAAGCGAATAAATTTCTCTGAAAATCAGCAAGCCTTCCGTTAAGGGTATCATGTTCAAAGAGCAGTTGACTTGTGAGGGTGACTTTGCTTCAAAGGTTTGTATGCCCCCACTATTTATTGATGTCATGGAGAATGGGTAATTTATTGGGATCCTGGTGTTCCCTGTTCGATCTGATGGATTGTTTACTCAATCAGACTACGAGAACTCTGCTTCCATTTCTCAATTTTTAAGGGATAGTATGCAGGCAGACAATCATTTCCTCGTAGGAGTTCCAACTTTAAATTCTTCCACTTTGGACAGGCTGATACTTCAATTTATGCTTCGCAAAATGGGATGAATCCGATTGATGACAGAGATGCATTTTCATCACCTAACGTGCTTCAATCTATTCACTTGATGCCTCAATTTAGTGCACAAAATTTACTTCATTTTCATCAACCAAAGCCTAATGGAAGGATCAAAATATCCACTCGTGTTAGAGTGCCTGAAGGGGTTGTTGAAGGCTTAACCAGAGATGATGGCTTAATCGTTGAAGGGAAGATAGAAGATATAGACATTATTGTTACTTTGTTGGACTAATCTTCAACTTTTAATGTTACTTTGTTGGACTAATCTTCAACTTTTTCTACATTGTGAATCAATCACCTATGTGACAAATTTTGTATCGTTTTAGTTTAGTGATTGAAAGAGATTATTTGTCTACATAATTTTGTTACACTGATGTCTAAAAGCTGATGTTTAGGTGAATTGTCTTTCACGTTTTTTTTACCATTCTTCAGTTCTAGAATTGTAAAACTTATAATGGTTATCGTGCAACGCACGATTCACACTAGTACTCTTAAAAAGTTAAAACACCATTCCTCGTTACAAGCGAGAGAAAAAAAAAGAAACTTAATTATATATAAAATTAAAATATTTTGTTATTTTTCACTAATTTGTTTAGAATTTTAGACCCAAATAGTACATAGTGTTGTGATATAATTATGGGATAATTGCAATATCAATACCAAACTTTTCAAAAATATGTAGGTTTTATTCAAACTTTTTATCTGTAATAGTGCTAGTTCCAAAATTTTCAAATTGGTGCTTTGAAAAGCCTTTGGACGATTTTCGTTCAAAAAATCGTTAGTTGGCCAAAAGTTAACGTCTACTCATAATTTGACAAAGTAAAAAGAGGCAAAATGGTATTTTAACCTTAAAAAATGACAATTCACATCGCAAGTCCTGATGTGCAACGAATGTCCCAAACCATTAATAAATGTGCGTTGTAATGATCTCTTATACAAAAATCTATCGGTTGACAAAAATATTATCTTTCCTAATCCACACAGCAAGCTAATTAGGACTTTGTACCATCCATTCTGGTGTGGTTGGATTAAAGGCTTCAAAGGTATCCAGGACAAATAAAACCAAGAAGATCCAATGCCTAACCCCTAATCTTCCCAACTTACCCATTGGTAGGTGGAGAAGCCTTAATCACTATCGCTATTGTTGATTTTAAAGAAAATTCATATATCTTTATTTATTACTTTCCAGTTCTTTAAAAAAAATTAGGAAGAAATGGCATTGATGGAGATGAGGAAAATGAGGTCAATTGAGGTGGAGAAAATGAAGCGATGGTGGCAACTAATACTGCTATAGCTGCAGCTCAGGCAGTGATGACTATTATGAGGCTCACTAGTTCTAAGTGTTAGGTTTGAATTGTAATTGGTTAGTTCTAAGTCCAAAATAAAGTTGTAATTAAAGTTAAGGAGTAGAGGGTTTGAAGTACATGTCTTGAAGGAATCAAAGAAGTGAAGGATGGAACAAGGAGAAATCGCCTCAAAATCATTTGAAAAGCAATGAAGGCACCATTCGTTAACCGCGCCTTAGGCACTCGAGGGTGGATGGTCTGCTTGCTATCCACAAGTTCATCGCTCTAGTAGTGGTATCATCTAACATAAATTTGTTCATGATTTTCAGCTTATTTTACAGTTCTATTTAACCTCAAACACTTCATATTATAAATACCAAAGCATTGGTCTATCCCAAAAGTGTGTTGAATCTATTTTTATTCAAGATAACATATTATTGAAGATTAATAACGCATTCCATAAATTTCTTGATTCAACCGCAAGATCAAAAATCAAACAATGAAAACCATTACCTTCACCAATAATACTTTAGAGTTCTAAAGTTAGGAAGAGAAAGCTGGAGTTCCAGAGTATTCTAGAACGAGTTCATTCTTGATGATCCACGCAGAGGAAATAAGAAGTCTATAGTTGTTAGAAAGTGCAGGATGTACAATCGAAGAGGTTTCTTTCCGGTGATTTACAAGTTGGGTGGTCAGATTCTACTAATGTGTAATTGTGTTTGGACCAACTTAAAGTGTCTGGACCAACTTAAAATATCTTTTCTAGTGGATCGTTTTGGCAATGTTTGCCTTGGGATTTTTTATTCCCGTGAAAAGTTCTTCAAAAGGTTTTCCTGCATTATCAAATTTGAATTTCATGCTTTTGATTTATATTGTATGATTGACACTTAGAGTTAAATTTGACATTCAACTCAATCATCTAGAAATAATAAATAAATGACTTGTTACTTTTTATTGAGTCAATAACTTTTCGTTCCTCCTTATTTTGATGGAAGTAATTATACTTATTGAAAGTTTAGAATGAGAGCCCTTTTAAAGTCAATGGATGAACATTTTTGAGTTATTGTAGAAAAGGGTTGGACTACACCATGTATCACTGTTGTTACACTTACTAATATCTCTACTTGGTCTAACGATAATTTAGCCAAATTTAATTGGAATAGTAGTGGTGTCCATACCATCTTTATGGCTATTTTTCCCGAAGAGTTTAAGCACATGTCCATCTGTGAAACTGCTAAGGATGCTTGGGATATTTTAGAAACCACACATAAGGGAATTAAGACCATGAAAAAGTCTAAACTACAATTGTTGTCCACTAGGTTTGAAGAAATTAGGATGAATAATGATGAATTTTATGCTAATATGAATGATATTGTGAATTCTACTTTTAACTTAGGTGAGCAAATCCTCAAAGCTAAGATTGTGAGGAACTGATAGATTTAGACATAAGGTCACAATTATTGAGAAAAGCAAAAACCTAGATGCTATTAAGATCAAATAACTTGTAGGATCTCTCCAAACATATGTACTTAGACTACTACGGTTTGAGAAAAAAAGTCTGCAGTCCTAACGCTGTTAGGAAGAGGCTAGTAATTAGACTAATGATGACACTTTAGAGAATGAGGAGTTTGCCTACATCACTAAGAAATTTAAGATTTTTTTTTTTTTTGGAATAATGGGAGACTTTCTGATAAATTTAAAGGTGACTAGTAAAAATAAGAACAATAAATGAGATAAGAGAGATAATAGGAATGTTTGGAATATGTCTCAATACGTGAGGTGCCATGAGTGCTAGGGCTTTGGAAATGTCAAATTCGAGTGCCGAAGTTATAAGAAAACCCTAGGTAAGGCTATAAATGTTTTCTCACTAATGAGGAGTGTAGCTAATGTTAACCCATGTAGCAATAGTAGCTCTAAAACCTACACAAGATTGAATCACAATCCCAAAAGAGCTAAAATTCCAGTTTGAAGCTTGACCCAATAATTTATTGAATAAAGAACCAAAGTTATAAAGGAACTTAACCCCATAATCACAAAAATTATGAAACTTTCTATGAAGTTATTAAACGCCACAAAGATGAAATCTTTGATAAGTTCGAAATTGAGTTCTATGAAGAACAAAAAGAAACAACATTGCTTTGATTTAATCTCTCAATAATTAATTAATGTTCAATGAAAAGAGTGAGCTTTATATATATATAAGAAACTCATAAAAACCCTAATCAATTCAGAAATAATCTAAAAGTTACCAAAACAAAAGAATTAGACTTAAAATAGAACTCTTGAAATGCGTCAAGGTTTTAACCAATTTTGGTCGCAAGTTATTAGAGTATACGACCGCATGGTAGGGCTTTGTATCATCTCGGGTTGATTTTGAGTGTGGAGTCTGGTTGCAAGCTCAATTGGTCTATGCGGTCACATGTTTTGACGTTAGCTTCTCATTTTCCTTTGTTTGAATCAATTGCACCCATCTTGTGTAACGCTCCGACCCCTAGTGGACCGGAACACTACTTACTTTACTTAAGTTAACCGGTGGTTTAGTAACAAGTGTACATATCTTAGCGGAAACTTAAATCTTAACAAACATTCTTTTTGAAGGATATTGAATTAAAATACTTTATAACTTTCCAAAATAACGAAATATAATTTATTTGATGAAATCATGACTTGTTCAAGATACTCAAAAGAAATAACGTTGGAAATAACATTTGAAACGTTAAAGACTTTAAATCTAAATCACTTGTTCACCGGGTTCCCATAGGCTTATTGCATCTCCTTCCATCTCTTCCATCATCCAACCCGGTGCATCAACATTTAATCTGTAGATATATGGTAGAAACCCGTGAGTTGAAAACTCAATAGGCGTCATAGGTGCAATCGTGATTAAGCTAAGCATTTCATAACAATTAATATTAGAACTTTCAAAAACATGCCGTACCCGTAGGTACCATTTGATATAAAAATGTATGCCGTACCAACGGAACCATTTGACATGAAAGGTGCATGCCGAACCGAAGATACCATTTGACACACAACATTAACCTTTAAATGTATGCCGCACCGATGGAACCATTTGACATGAAAGGCACATGCCGAATCGAAGATACCATTTGACACACAACATTAGCCTTTAACATAGAAAATTACTTGCAAGAAATTATAAGTTAAACACGTATAACAACTTTATGCACCTCTACCTACCTTGATTTGATGCTTGATGAACTTTGAAAAACTTTGATGAACTTCAAAAACTTTGACGAACTTCAAAAACTTTGACGAAATTTGGACGTTTGGACCTTCATTTGTTGTTTGAAAAAACCTTTTGAAATCACAAAAATTTTCTTGTAGAATATTTTTGCCTACACTTAAAACTTCTGGAGAACATTTTGAAAACCACCTTCCTTTACTCTCCCAAACTCTTTATTTTTCTCTCAACTTTGAAAGCAAATTGAAAGTGCTTTTGGTGTGAAAAATCAAATGAGTAAAGAGGGTATTTATAGGTTAGGTTTGGGGTGGGTGAAAGGTCATATTAAATAGGGTAATTAAGTTGTGCAAGTAGTGGCCATTAATTCTCAAAAATCGTGCATTGCAGCCAAGTTTGGTCAATGCTGTACAACGTTCCGTATTTCTATCATAACTTTTTCTCCCGATATCCGATTGAGGTAATTCAAAGTGCGTTGGAAAGCTAACTCAAAGAGCTACAACGTTTCTTCAGATATCATTTTCCAATTCGAATATTTTATATGTCGAAAATGGGTCTCAAAGGAAACTAAAAATATTTGAAGTATACTTTAGCTATAAAATGAAATACTTTGCTTTCCGTCCAATCTTCATCAAATTGTTTTTAAGAAAATACTTTATAAACATCATTTTACTTTTAAACATGTATTGTACTATCTTTTGGACTTATATTTTCTTTATTGGACCTAATGTGAAGTTAATCACACAATTATGGGTCTAAGCCTCTATATCTTGGTTCCTTTTCCATACCCAACATGAAATTTGATGTTTTGCTCTTTATAATTGAAATCTCTGCCCACATAGCTTGAACAAGTAATCATATGGCTTCTTTGATCTTCTTTGCTCATGATCTCGTTATTGGTCTTTCTTCCACAATCAATAGATCCTCACTAGCCTTCATCTCATGGTTCTCATCATTATCTTCCTCTTCAAAAGGATTCGTCCTCGAATATCCACTGCATCAAACAGAGAAAGATTAGAAACATTGAAAGTAGCAGAGATGTTATACTCACATGGAAGATCTAATTTATAGGCATTGTTATTGATCTTTTCAAACACTTAGAACGGTCCATTTCCTCTCGATTGCAATTTGGCCTTATTTGAGCCGAAAAACACTATTTATAATATGCACCCAAATCCAATCACCTAGTTCACACTTATTTGGGCCGTTAAATTTAGATATTTGTGAGTTTTCATTAACATTTTGCTACCTAATATAATTTTATTCTATTTTTGTAGGTATTTCAATGCTAAATCTCAATTTGGAGAAGAAAATGGAAGAAAAAAAAAATGTTACTGTAGTGCCGCGGCGCCATGTGCTCAGGCGCGGGCGCCGCAGCGCCGCGCACGTTATTAGGGCCTGTTTGGCTCATTTAAATTGTTTGGGACCCTTTTTGCAATTAAAAATCACGATTTTGGGTCATTTATGAGGGTTTTGGGAGCTACTTTTCATTCATTATTCACTCTTCCTTCTTCACTCTCAAGAACCCTAAGTTGGGAGAAAATTCCCTTTCTTCTTTCTTCCTTTTTCTTTTGATTTCTTTGGAAATGTTGGGAAAGCTTGGAGCTCAACAATGGTGGAATAGCTTGGAGAAGAAGACCCATTGATTTTGAAGATTTCTCAACCATTCTCATTATCAATAAGCTTTTTTTTCTTTAATCTATTTTTCATTTATGGGTTGTAAGTTTTTATTGGCTATTTGTAATTACTTTATGGATAGCTAAACCTAAATGTGATTGGGGCTAATTTTTGACCCGAGAAATGAGATTCCAATGATTTTGTGCTATATAGTTCTTTTGATTAATGTGATGAATCCATTGAGTTTATTGTTTATATTGTTCTTCTCGATTGTTTAGGAGCGCTACTAGATGATTGAGTTGTTTCGATATTTGCTAATTTGAGATTTTTAGTCCGTAATTGCTAATTTGACCAAACCCTAGTAGCAACTATATTTTGATGGATTATGTGGAATTTTCTATTAAATGTAGGTGGATTATCGCTTAAGTTAACAAACCGAGCTTGTGTGTTTGTACTTAATTCAATTCAACTCTCTTGTTTAAATGCTTTCGTTAAATTTAATCTAGTGATCTTATCATAGGTTGTTTGATGATTAGGGTTGGGTAAAGAGCTTATTTTATTCAACTATAATCTAAGGAGAGTTTGAGGTAATCGAACTTGTGATTATTCTCGAATTGTTGTTAATCATTTGAACGAAAATCTTTTGTAAAATTGGATTGGAAAATCATTCTCGCGGTAAAAAATTATCCCCCGATCACGTTCTCTCTTCCGTTGACCTTTCACCTTTGTTATTTAATTTTTATTGCATTTCAAGCTTTTCGCCATTTCTATTTGTAGTTTGTTGTGTTCTTTGTTTAACAAATCAAACCCCCCCAATTTACATGCTTTCGCCATTCATTTTATTTTGTGCAATTAACGTAGTTGAACCAATCCTCTGCGGGTAATGACTCTTACTTGCATTGTACTACTTGAACGATATTTTTAGCCGAGTAAGGAACTTATTTTTGACGCCCCTTTTGTGGCGATCACACCCAAATCCAATCACCTAGTTCAAATGTAACAAGCCTCCGTCCTTTATTAGCTTGAGAAGCATAATGCTTATTCTTCTTCTCAATTTGACACTGCACATTCTCATGGATTGACTCAATATAGACTACGTCTTTCATCAATGAGCAAAGAAATTAAATCTAAACAAGTTAGTGGATTAAAACTATATACAATTTCAAAAGTAATAAAATGTGTGGCCCTATTATAGGGATGTCAATTCTTCTCACCGACTCAGATGGCTTGTGGCTTGGCCCGTTAAAAGCCCGAGCTAAGGCTTGGGCTGAGCCTCAATTTCAGATGATGGGCTTCGATTTTTTTCTGAGCTTTGGCTCGGGCCAAAAAAGTTCATGCCATTTTTTGCCTAGGTCATTCCTAATCTGCCCGACTCGTTTACATCCCTACCCTATTAAATGCAGACTCTATAAATGACAAGCAATTCTCCCAACTTTTCAAGTTCTTATCGATTATGGTGCGCAAAAGTTGTCTTAAATTCCTATTAACTACATCAATCTATCCATTTGTTTGTGGATGATAAGTAGTAGGAAATAATAATTTGGTTTCCAACTTACCTCCACAAAACCTTTCAATAATGTATAAAGAAACTAACATCTCCATCAGACACAATACTCCTAGGTATTCCATGGAATCACACTATTTCTCTAAAGAATAAGTTAGCTATGTTCGTGACATCATCTGTTTTATGACAAAGAATGAAGTGTGCCATCTTACTAAACCTATCCACTACCACAAATATGGAACCTATATCCCTTTTAGTTCTAGGCATTCCCAACACAGAGTCCATAGACACATTAACCTAAGGCTCACTGAGAATAGGTAAATGTGTATACAAATTTTGTGGTAAAACCTTAGACTATGCATTTACTACAAATGGGATTAACATTTAATTTCATTTTAGGCCAATAAAAATGTTCATTCAACATCTCTAAGGTCTTCTTAATGCCAAAATGTCCCATTAAACCCTCACTATGAGTTTAATGTACTCACAATTAATGCATATAACAATTAGGAAACATAAACTATTTTCCTTAAACAAATATACGCCATGTTTATAAAATTTATCAGTTGCACCTTTATCACATGATATATATATATAAAATCTAGATCATTAGCATACACATCTTCAACATATTTAAACCTAATCATCTTTGCACTTAAAGAAATAAGAAGTACACACCTCCTTGATAATGCATCAACTATTATGTTCTCTTTACCTTGTTTATATTGAATGACATAGGAAAAATGTCTCAACAAACTCTATCCACTTTTCATGCCTCTTGTTTAATTGCCTTTTAGATGTTTCAATGACTCATGATTGGTATGGATTATAAACTCTTCACGCCACATGTAGTGCTGCCATGTTTCCAAAGCGCGAACAAGTGCATAAAGCTCTTTGTCATATGTAGGATAATTCAAAACATCCTCGTTTATCTTTTCACTAAAATAAACTATTGGCCTCTTATCCTGCATTAAAATAGCTCCAATTCCTATACCTGGGGCATCGCATTCAATCTCAAAAGTTTTGTTAAAGTTAAGTAGTACTACAGCAGGTGCAGAACATAACATAACATATCCTTAATAGCATTAGATATATATTCTAGTTCAATGCCCCAATGGAATCCTACACTGTTTTTCACAATCTCAGTGAGTGGTATGGCAAGTGTGCTAATTTTTTTTTAACAAAATGTATATAAAGGCTAGCTAAACCATGAAAAACATCTTACCTCAATTATGTTTTTGGGTGCAAAATCATTTTGGCTCATAAGGTTGAGAGAATGTCACAGTCAGCCAATACAGTACAAGCAAGCAGGTGTAGAACACAAAATATCCTTAATAGCATTAGATATATATATTCTTGTTCAATGCCCCAATGGAATCCTACACTCTTTTTCACAATCTCAGTGAGTGGTATGACAAGTGTGCTAAACTTTTTAACAAAATGTATACAAGAGCTAGCTAAACCATGAATGCATCTTACCTCAGTTATGTTTTTGGGTGCAAAATCATTTTGGCTCATAAGGTTGAGAGAATGTCACAGTCAGCCAATGCAGTACAAGCCAAGCCGGGTAAATTGTGAAGAATGTTGAGTAGATCTCAGTAAAGCACATCAGGCTATCTAATTTTTTCATAAGACACAAAATAAGTTGACTATGTACAAGGAGGTCAGTGCCAACATAATAATCCATATTCTAACATCTACAATTCTGATGGGAGGAAATATATATCCAAATATACTTTGGAATAATCACAGTCCTAATAGACCACATGTTCTCAGTTTCGGTAAACAGAGAAGAAACTTCCTTGGAAAAGATGTTTGAGAAATTCATGAAAAAAATAAATTAGTAAATGAAGGCGAATAATTAATTCATTAGAAAGACTAAGATGACTCTTTAGAACCAAAGTACTACAATTAAAGACTTGGAGACTCAGATGGGACTGATGTCACATGCTATATCAGATAGAACACTAGGTACATTACCAAGCAATACAAAAGTTAACCCCAGAGAACATGTCAAAGCAATTACTACCAGAAGTGGGGTCCGTTAGTTGAGATTCACGTTAAGAGACTAGTTGCAAATAGAGAAAAATTACCTTCTACTGATGAGAAACGTGTGGAACAGACTAAACAGAGAATATAAATATTTGTCAAAGAGAGTTCAGATACACTACAGGTTAAGGTAATCACTACTATTAAACAATACGAGCCACCGATTTTTTTAGAGACTATAAAAGCACAAGTTAGACAAGCAATATACAAAATTAACCATACATCACACATCTATACCTTCCAGTCAGCTGCAGATTCTCAGCATGCTCTCAGCTTTAGAGCTGTGCAAAGATCCCTGAAACAGGCAAGCGTCCATGTAAAATCTAAAAAAAAGAAGCCTAAATGATCTTCCAAACCAGTTGGTGACATAGTTTGTCTTTTGAGTTCAAACCTACAAATGTAACCAAAAAGGTGTGGACATGGGAAGGACAAGCTAAATGGTTGAGTTCAAGAAATCGTGGTCCCCTCTGTATATTTTCAACTACAAAAAGAACATGAGGTAGCTCGGCCATTAAATGAGGAACCACAAAACGTACATAGTCGGGAAAGGCCATTAATCTACATAAGAAAAAATAGCCAAATTTTATTGAAGAATGCCTGCTCTTGTGCAATTGTGTGGAGAGTTCGGTGGGCATCCCTAGCCATGCCTTTGGCATCATCGCAGACATAAATGTAGGCTCTCTCAGAAAGCATCTTCCAAATATTTGAAGCCTACAATACATCAAAACATGTTACTAAATTTCTAAAGAAAAGACTTAAGGAACTCATAATGAAAATATGTTAATAAAATCCAGATACGGAGTTTTTGAGAAAACAAGTAGAGAAATCAAATTAATCAATGAAAACGGTCACATACCTTCTCTATCATCTTGTGTTGCGCGCATTCTTTTGTCGGTCCCTGACGTGAGAAAGCAACTACTAGCTCAGAAAATATGTCGTCTTCGATGAAGTTATTTAATTCATCCTCATATATATAGTCCTTCAAATAGTGCCAATATATTTAGAAACCTCACATTTATATTTTGATCACATACATGGCAAAACATCTAAATAATATTTAAATATCTTATACCTAATATCCGTATTAAAAAGATTGAAGTAAATTTATGAATGATTTCAATAACCAACCATTTTACTGTTCCTGTATCCGAAAAATAATACAATAGGACCAAGTTTTCCTCCTGATTCCTTCAGAGCTAATCTTTTCCATAAAGTTAACATTATACTTGTCCTATCAGCTTGAATCCTATTAAAAGTAACAAGGAGTTGTAATTTGAATTGCTTTAATCCAAACCTAAAGGAACCCCTGAATGGAGCAAAACCAGTACCAGGGCCAATCATTATTATTGGTACTTTAGGATCAGCAGGGAGTTTGAAGTTAGAGTTCCTAACAAAAATTGGTCCCCAAATGCAGTCTGGACTTTGCTCCAAAGGCACAACGTTCTGGAAAGAAGGTCGAAGTGAGTGTTGACATACAAGAGATTCAAGTTAAAAGAAGTAAGCATATCACAACTTTATAACATACATTGTCAAGAGACATGGAAAATAATATGCATGACACATAAATAACCAAATACATTTAAGATAAGTTGTTTGTACTGTCTTAAGAAAAACTAGTGACTTCAAACCTATGACTCACAACACTATCACACTCCTCATCTTTAAGAATTACATACAAAACTAAGACTCACAACACTATCACACTCCTCAACTTTAAGTGAACACAAGCTTAAAAATTGAAACATGATCTTTTATTGAAAAAATTCACCTGCTTGATGTGCCTCTCGACGGACCCACCAACTCGGCTGTTCCAATAAAAAAAGAACAATCCATTACATTGTCCCCACCCTTAGATAGGCTGGTTCAATTTTCATGCACAACTGTTCAATACATAGTTGCATAAAGATTGATTAAATAACTTATGAATGATCAAGGCTTTGCATGTTGAAAATATATAGGCCAACATAAGCAAAAACTAACTTTCAATCCTCTGTTATCTCATTTTTAATATCTGTAGATTTTAGCCTGCTACTTTATGCAAATCAATAATTCGTGGATGGACAACTAACATCTCCATTTCCTCACCACCGGCAATCATGGAATCCTAATTTGATACTTCCTTTAAATTTTATCTTAATGGGGAAAACAATTTAGTCTTCTAATTCCCAGCCTTAGATGACAATTGAGTTTGTTTAGAAAATAATGAAAATATTATACCGTTCTTTCTTCTTTGTCCTTCTTTTCTTCACCAAATCCAAAATAAGAACAAATAAAGAAATCCCCCCATTAAGAGTATTCAATTTCTCCCTAATAGATCATGACTAAATATAAGTGTAAAGTGTTGAAATCAAGTCACTGACTAAAACCCAACAGTGAACAAATAGATCCAGGAAATTAGTTAGAAACCCAGAAAAGAAAAGGTGTGAAAAATAGTATAATTAGAAACCCGTATGAAAGCTCAAAATATGTGTATTTTTGCTGCAGCAACTAGCAATGATTGGCGTCATACTGGAGAAGAAAGTAGTACGACCGACGATTTGCATCAAAATTGATGACAGCTTGAGGAGCAAAGATGCGGTTGAGGTGCGATGACATCTTGAGGCGCAAAGACATGATTGTGGCTTCTGGGTTCGTAAGAGCTGTGGGGTTTCTTGGGAGTTTTGGCTTTTGTTATTGTGAGGTTTTATCGCGAGTGTGGGTGTGAAATTAGGTTTTTAATTTCAGTCGGGTCAAATTAAGCGGGTCAGATCGAGTCTAAATAACTGCAACGTTCAATGTACGTTGCTAAAATATTAATGGCAACGTTCAAAGAGCGTTCCTAAAATAGTTAACAATAACGTGCAATAAACGTTGCGAAAAGATTAATGACAACATTTATATGCACGTTGCTAAAATGTTTAACGGCAACACGCATCGCATGTTGTTAAAAAGTTAATGGTAAAGTTCAAGAGCGCGTTGCTAAAACATCTAATGGCAACATGCATTACTTGTTGCTAAAAGTGAATAACGACAACGCGTACCTCACGTTGCTAAAACATTAAGAGCAATTTAGTCATAAAAACGGATGCAAAACATCTAAGGAATGCTTTACTTGATGTAAAAAGAAATTCAACAACAACTTCGAACGTTGCAAAAGGGTGTATTAGCAACATTCCTCATAAAAACGTTGTCAAAACTCAATTTAGTCAACCAATTGCAACATACACTTGCTGAATGTTGCGATAGACCCCTTTTAGCAGCATACAACTAGTGAATGTTGCATTTTGCATGTTGCAAAAGACATTTTTTCTTGTAGTCACTTAAATGTCCATAAGACAGCGTGTGTAGAAAATAAAGACTTTTTGAGACACTTAGAAATAAGAAATGATAAATAGGAAAGTCTCGTTATGTGAGATGGAAAGGATATTGGAGAGCAATAGCATTTTTTAAACTAACATATATAATATACATGAACATTTAGCAAAGATCTTGAATTAGAAAAGGTTGATTTTGTGGGTAATTCTTGTTCCGCATGTTAAGATTCCAATGTTGAACAAACTTCTTCATCATTCCCTTCTTACACTTGCCAACTTCAATATGCGAACTTTGAGCTTTCAATTTCTCATTTATGCCATCAATACTTTTTAAGCATGTGACTTTGCGATTTTGATGTTTTTGCAGAGGATAACATGCATTCACTTTATTCTTCCAAAATCAAGAAGTTTGTCCTACTAAAAAATATATAAAATCAACCCTTTCCAACAAATTTCCGCATGAATGAAAATTCATAAAATTACACAAAGACTTGGTGAGAAGTTCAATGATCAAAACCTGCAAAGGATAGATAGGTATTATCCTTTTAAATTTTTCTTGTGAAAGAATAATTACTTTAATAGCTAACCAATAGATATTTATGTGTGAGTAACTAGAATAGGTAATTTTTTAATTATGAGTAACTCGTATTATTGACGATTAAGAATCATTAAACCATATTACTTATCCTTTCTCCTACAGACATTACATTACATTAATGGACAGGAGGCAACCACTATAATGATCCAATTAAGTTTTTACAATTATATTGTCCCTTTTAGCCTAGCACTTGTGATCACTATTCAACTAGATTGGGTTTCCATCATACCGATTTATTCTTTTAAGGTATTGAGTCACATTCCTCTTCATAAGTTTCCAACTAACTCTCTATTTACTTCTAGTGAATCTGCAATGTTACCCTTTGACTTCACAAATTAATTAATAAAATTATTTGTTGTATCGAAAATATGTATTTTTGAAATATTCGTAGTTACCTTATTTCTTATAGGTCTCATAATGGATTGTGGATACCAATTTTTCTCAGATAATTTTCTCTATCAAAAGGACAACACAACTTTTCTTTCCAAAATTTTTGAAATAACTAAAACAGTGAATAAAAATCTCTAAAATCATATATACGATATGTAACTACAAATATGTGCATAATTTTGTATAGAAAAATAAATGAAATGAAAATGATTCAAAACAAGAAGACAAGGGAAGTAGTTGGATATTTTTGAAATATTTCCCAAAGCACTAACCCATAAATAAAGCTTGACAAAATCTTATATCTCCCTTCACTTCTCTATCCCACGTATAGGATATTTTTGGTTGGGCTTATGATAAGTGTGTTTTGCGCACTTATTTAAGCTACAAAACATGGACAATTGTTGATAAATACGTGAAAATATGACTCAATTCGATATAAATTGTGTTTGCAGGACAATGTCGATGATACAGCAAGAAATATGTGAAAATGAGCGAAAAAAGATCAAAATAGGAGTAAACGAAAATTCAGAGACCAAAGTGCCAATATTCAAAGGTTGACCTGAAGATTGAATCAAGAATATAATTGAGTTAAGTACCAATTTAGCAAGGACATGAACCATAGGAGGAAAAAGAAGTTGGAGAAGAGATCAAGAAATGGAAAAAAAAAAATCAAGTTTAGGGACCAAATTGAAGGAAATGGAAAGTTAATACTTCCATGTGGTTTCATGGTGTTACTTCCATGCGGTCGCATGGAAGCTACCCAAGAAGTCTAGTGGCCAAAGTGGCTTAACCATTCGGTCGCATGGTACAAAAATTTGACGATTTTTTCAGTTTCCTTATAAGTTTATGGAAACAAATCTCTTGGGTTTCATATAACCCTAAATCACGTCCAGAAGAGGGGTTACACAATTTTGAGTAGAAAAGTGAGTTTTAGGAGCAAAATACAAGACAACAACGCAAAGAAACATCGCGCATTTCAAGGAATTCATTGAAGATTGACTCGGGTGATGACGTTTCTTCAACCAATATTTTGTTTTTCTCTTTTTAGCATGCTAGGCTAGTTTCTTTTGTACTAGGAGATCGATGAGCCATGTGATATGATATTTTAATCTTTAGTTTTATATATTTGATATTAAAAATGCGTTTTTGGATATTGAATGATTTATACGTACTTTTTTCATATAATTATTGTGCACGTTAATTAAATGAATGTGGTAGCCTGTTTTATGTATTCGAAAGAAGGAAAATAGGTTCGACATAGTATAAATTGTCATAAGAACCGATAGGAGATAAAAATTTACTGCTATGCATTGTGTGAATCTTTAAGTGTTCATAAAAGTTCATGCACTCTTTTATGTTAGCATTCGTCATAGAAATATAGTCGGATCGTATATTAGAATAAGTTTAACATTGCTCGAGAGAGATTGTTAAATATAATAGGAACATTGATTTTTCAATATACAATCGTGTTGTCAAATTGTAAAACTAGATTTGAAATGGATTATTGTATGGAGATTCGTGATCCTAGTACATTTGTTATTTATAAATTACATCAAGTTTGCATAATTCATCTATTGCATTTAGTTTAGCTAATCCACTCATAATTTCATACGTATTTTAGTGTAGTCGTAATTTTACTACAAAATCATACAAATTCACTTTTGTTTCGGTTAAGGTCGAGATAAATATTATTAAACTACTCAATCTCTATAGGACGATAATCCGGACTCTAGAAGTTCACTTTATTACTTGTAACGAATCGTACACTTTCGGTGGATTTTAAATCGAAACGTATTTTCGTGAACAAGTTTTTGGCGCCGTTGCCGGAGACTGAGTATTAGTTTAATTTTAGTTATTTCGACACTAATTTGAACATTTTTATCAACTGAAAGAGAAGCTAGAATAGAACAACAAATGGCTAACGAATGGAATAACCCAATCATTCCAACTAATGAAGAGGAAGCAATGGACGAAGGAAACATGCTTTTAGGGGATTTCAAGATCCCCTAAATCATTCAAAATCAGTCCAACATCCTATATTTGTCATTTGGGCAACCAAATGTTCTACTGAAGATCATCGTGATACATTTGTTTCAGAATGGACATCAGTTTTATGGGAGAACTGAGGAAAACCCACATACACACGTCTCTCGATTATTGGAGATGTGCCAACACTTCAGATATCAGAGTATCTTAGATGACGCTATTAGATTGAGGTTGTTTCCACACATTGCGTAAAAAAACAATTGAATGGTTGGATTCTCAACCAATTCAGTATCACCATATGGAATGATTTTGCTCAAAAGTTCTGTACTAAATTCTTCCCACCAACCAAGATTGCCAAGTTGAAGCATGATATCTCTGTTTTTCGTTAAGGTGAGTCAGAATCATTTGATGAAGCTTGGAACATATTCAAAAATATGCTAAGGAAGTGTCCACATCACGACATCAGTAAGGGACTTCAGGTTCAATATTTCTATGCGGGGCTACTTCCATCTTTCAAGAGCATGGTGGATTCATTATCGAATGGTTCATTGTCAACAAGGACCATAGATGATGCGTTGAAGTTGTTTGAAACTGTAGCTACTACCTCAGCCACGTGGGCATTCGAGTGAGCCGTTTAGAAGAAGGCACCAGGTGTATACGAGGTGGATACCTATTCAGCCTTAGTTGCAAAGATTGATTCATTATTCCATAAGGTTGAAAGCATGTCACAGACTGCCAATGCAGCAAATGTCAAGAAACCAAGTTGTGAAGAACATGAAGTTGATGACAATACTGCAAATTGTCCAATTTCTACACAGGGGATAGAACGGGTGGATTTTGTGCAATGGGCTCAACACCAGCAGAACAACCCACATTCTAAGACATTTAATCCGGAGTGGAGAAAGTACCCAAATTCTTGTGAAGTAATCAAAATCAGAACAGACCACAACGTCAATTCAGCATCAGGAGAAAAAGCTACAGTTGGAAAAAAAATGTTTGAAAAATTCATGGAGAAGACTAATTAGTACATGAAAGCCAACAACCAATTTATGAAGAAGACAGAAGTCACCTTCAAAGATCAAAATGCTGCAATTAAAAACTTGGAGACTTAAATAGGGCAGATGACACTCTCTATGACAAACAGGGCACCGAGAACTTTACCTAGCAACACAGAGATCAATACAAAGGAACATGCAAAGACAATTACAACCAAAAGTGGAGTGCAATTACCGGAGATAAATGTTAAAAAGGCCGGTCACTAATAAAGAAATAGTATCTACTTCAGATGAGGAGCAAGTGAAACAGACTGAACAACCAACATAAGAAATTGCAAAGAAGAATTCAGGTACACCACGGGTTAAGGCAACTGCTCATGTCAATCCTTAGAGCCTCTTATTCTATTTTCTCAAAGGTTGAAGAAACACAAGTTGGATTAGCAATATAACAAATTTCTTGAGGTCTTCAAGAAGCTCCACATCAACATTCCATTCGCTGATGTACTCGTTCAGATGCCTAGCTATGCAAAGTTCCTCAAAGATTTCTTCTCTAACAAACACAAGCTGGAAGAACATGAAACAGTGATGGTTACTGAGGAGTGCAGCGCTAGGATTCAGAAAAAGCTACCTCTAAAAATAAAAGATCTGGGGAGTTTTATTGTTCCTTGTACCATTGAAAATTGTCATTTTGATAAAGTATTATGTGATTTAGGTGCAAGTATTAATTTAATGCCACTTTGCATTTTCAGAAAACTTGGTTTGGGAGAAGCGAAAGCAATTACGGTGACTCTACAGCTACAGTTACTCATCCACGAGGGATTATTGAAGATGTGTTGATAAAGGTGGAGAAATTCATATTCCCAGTTGATTTTCTTATTCTTGACATGGAAGAAGATAATGATGTTCCACTCATATTAGGGCGACCTTTCCTAGTAACTGGAAGAGAAATAATTGATGTTCAGAAGGGTCAACTTATATTGAGACTTGGGGAAGAATATATTTCATTCAACGTGTTCAAGACTATGAGATTTCCGACTGAATCAGATAACTGCTTTCAGATTGATGTGATTGATAGAGTGATTGAAGACATTTTTTAGCTACATCATCCAACCGATGCATATAAGACTTGAATTGTACATTCTCAATCTACCCACATTGATTCACTTGAGATTGAGGCATGTGCAAGGCTTCTGGACTCTAATCTACCATACGTGCGCAAACATTACTTCGATGAACTAAGATCTGGAACTACAAAGGCAAGACCATCTATTCAGTAGCCTCCTAATTTAGAACTCAAGTAGCTGCTATCTCATCTCCGGTATGCTTATTTGGGGGAGTCTTCTACACTTCCAGTTATTATTTCAAATTCTATCAGCGAGGTAGATGAGGAGAGGCTACTTTGGGTGCTAATGGACAATAAAATAGCCATCGAATGGTCTATTACAGATATAAAGGGGCTTCACCGTCGTATTGTATGCATAAATACTTATGGAGAAAAACTTCAGACCGAGTGTTGAAGGTCAACGACGATTGAATCCAAATATGAAGGAAGTGGTAAAGGCTGAAGTGTTGAAGTTACTTGATGTAGGTATCATCTATCCTATCTCAAATAGTGCATGGATCAATCTAGTACAGGTTGTGCCCAAAAAGGCATCACAGTGGTAAAGAATGAGAAGAATGAGCTAATCCCTACTCGAAAGGATCACTTTCCACTTCCATTCATTGATCAGACGTTGGAGAGATTGGCAGGGCACTCTCATTACTGTTTTCTAGATGACTACTTGGGGTACAATTAGATTCCAATGGCACCTGAAGATCAAGAGAAGACCATTTTCACATGTCCCTATGGTACATTTGCATACCATAGGATGCCTTTTGGTTAGTGTAACGCCCCCTGCCACTTTTCAGTGTTGCATGATGGCCATCTTCTCTGACATGGTTGAGAAGTTCTTCGAGGTGTTCATGGACAACTTTTTAGTATTTGACTCTTCGTTCGATGATTACTTGGAGCATTTGAGCTTAGTTTTACAGCGATGCATAAAGACAAACTTGGTATTGAACTAGGAAAAATGCCACTTCATGGTACATGAGGGCATTGTTGGGACACAAAATTTTAGCAAAGGGGATCGAAGTGGACAGAGCAAAGATTCGAGTAATTGAGAAACTACCACCATTGAATTCAGTAAATGGTGTTCACGGTTCATTGGGTATGGCAGGTTCTACAGAAGATTCATAAAGGATTTCTCAAAGATCACAAAACCACTATGCAGCCTGTTGTTGAAAGGTGCTACCTTCGAGTTTACAAATGAATGCTTGATAGTCTTCAATATTTTGAAATAGAAACTGATTTCAGCACCTGTGATCATCTCACTAGATTGGAACTTACCATTTTAATTAATGTGTGATGCCAATGATCATGTGGTAGGGGCCGTATTGGGACAATGTCGGAACAAGGTATTTTATGTGATCCATTATGCCAGTAAGACCTTGAATGATGCTCAACTTTACTATGTAACTATAGAGAATGAGCTTCTAGTTGTGTCTACGCCTTCGACAAATTTCGATCATAGCTTGTGGGATCGAAGGTTATAGTTTACACAGATCACGTTGCCAACAAGTATCTGATGATGAAGAAGGACGCCAAGTCAAGACTCATTCGTTGGGTACTACTGTTACAAGAATTTGATTTGGAGATCAGGGATAAAAGGGGAAGTGAAAATGTGGTAGCCAACCACTTATCCAGACTTGAGCCCAGTGAGTAGACAGAATCAGTGAAAATTAACGAGGTTTTCCCAGATGAGTAGATTTTTAGTGTGGAATAAATACCTTTTGGTATTCTGACATAGTTAACTATCTAGCCAGATATATCGTTCCACCGGATTATTCAAGTCATCAAATGAAGAAGTTTTTCTTTGAATTGAAATACTACTTTTGGGAGGATCCCGTTCTCTACAGGCGAGGGACAGATCAATTATTAGATAGTGTGCTCCTGAAAAAGAGGTACCCATAATATTGGAGCAATATCACTCCTTAGCATATGCAGGGCATTTTGGGGCATCGAAGACAACATCTAAGGTTTTATAATCAGGATTCTATCGGCCTTCATTGTTTCGGGACGCCTTTGTGTTTGTGAAAATGTGTGATAGGTGCCAACGAACTGGAAACATATCAAGGAGGAATGAGATGCCTCTTAACAGCATTCTTGAGGTTGAATTATTTGACATTTTGGGGAAAGACTTCATAGGATTATTCCCTCCTTCATTCTCCAATCAATACATTTTGGTTGTAGTGCATTATATGTCCAAGTGGGTAGAAGCAATGGAATTGCCAACCAACAATGCTAAGGTGGTGATTGAATTCTTGAAAAAGTATATTTTCACATGATATGGCACACCTCGAGCTATCATAAGTGATGGGGACAAACACTTCTGCAATCGTCATTTTAAAGAATTATTGGCTAAGTATGACGTTCGACACCGCATAGCCACACTATATCATCCTTAGACCAGCGGACAAGTTGAAGTATCTAATCGGGAGCTCAAGTGGATACTTGAAGTGACAGTGAATTCATCTCGAAAGGATTGATCTAAAAAGCTTGACGACGCCTTTGTGGGCCAACAGAACTACCTTTAAAATACTGATAGGAATGTCTCCCTATCGCCTGATTTTTGGAAAAGCATGTCATTTATCAGTTGAATTGGAGTATTGAGCTTATTGGACAGTGAAAAGTCTGAATTTTGACTTGAAGGCAGTCAGTAAAAAGAGCTTGCTCCAACTGAATGAAATTGATAAGTTTCGCTCGGAAGCATATGAAAATGCCAAACTCTATAAGGAACGAACCAAAAAGTGGCATGACCTGCATATTCAATGAAGGAAGTTTGAAGCTGGGCAGTAGGTGTTGCTATACAACTCTAGACTCAAGTTGTTTCCAGAAAAAGCTGAGGTCAAGATGGTTTGGTCCATACATAATTACACAGGTGTTCCCACATGGAGATGTGGAAATAACTCATGAAAGTAATAGGACATTCAAGGTCAATGGACAACATTTGAAACATTATTGGAGCGATGATTTCTCTAAGGACAAGTCTACCATCTACCTCAAGGCACCAAAATGAAGACCAAACGGTAAAGTCAAGATAACGACTATAAACTAGCGATGGTTGGGAGGCAACCCAACATTTCTACACTTTTATTTATTTTGCTTTATGCATTAACTTAGGAATTTTTCTTAGTTTTATGTAATTTTGGTAATTTTTAGGTCATCGATCACCCAACTAGTTCACAAAGAGTGGTTCACATAAGTTTTGAATGTGTTTTACAAGAAGCACGAGGTGTTGAAATTGAGTTTGGGAGATTTGGAGTCAAAATCATGCATTTCGATGCAAATAATGATTTTTCTGCATTTTTTATGGACAATAAGTGCATTCATGTCGAAAAGTGATTTTGAAGATGATTTCATATCATACACGCACCCCATATGATTTAAAATATATTTTGCTAAGTTTTGGGGGCGGTGGATGGTTGAATGGAAGTATAGATGAAAAAAATCAGGATTTTGGGAAAAATTAACCAAAAAGTAAGTTTTTGGAAGAGTTAAGTGCATTTGGAAAATTTTCATGTCATATACATTCATCACACTCATTTTACCTTGCTAGGTACGAGAAATCATGTTTTGATGGTTAAGTGAGAAAATCATGTATCTCGAGGCAAAAATAGATTTTCAAAAATCTTTTGGGCTCAAATAGTGATTTCGTTTTTAAAATGGATTTTGAAACCAAGTACATGGTCTACATACACCCCCACGAGGCTTAAAATGTGTTTTGACAAGTTTTAGGGACGGTGTACGGTCGGGTAGAGTCGAGTGCAAAAAATTGAGATTTTGAATATATTTGGCCAAAAAAATGAGTTTTTGTCGTTGTGAATACATTCTCCATGTTTTTCTTGCCACTCGCCTAAATGCATTTCTTGCTTTTCTACGTTAAATCCCATTATGAAGGCTAACTTTCTATTTTACACTTTGTAGGATGCTGCCTAAATGAACTTCCAACTGTAAAGAAAAGTGGGCTTTACTTCAGGTACCGAGCGTACACGAGGGACTGAAATGGGCTTCAGGATGTTCTTAAATTCAGAGACCGCATCTCGGTATTCGGACATCATAAGCCATTAGGCTTTACTTGAAGAAAGGTTGGTGAGACTGACTGTTTTTTTGGGAATTGAGTTGATCACACTCATTCAGAATTGTGGCTGGGAGAAGGTGGTAGATAGACCGCACCTTTTGTATAAAGGACTAGCCCGTGAGTTCTATGTGAACTTTAACAGTGAGATTGACACACCGGGATCTAAGCATATACACTAGACTTGGGTATGGGGACGATGGATCATGTTCTCGCTCGAGGTAATCCATGACTACTATCAGCTCTCTTGGGACAGTGTGGTCCCCATCCCAGGAAATTTCCATTGGCCTGAGATGGCTGCGGTACTATTGGGGAGTGAAGATGCTAGCCACTACCGACTGCTGTGTGGCATCAGATCAAGCTCACATCGTTCATAGCCATTCTATGGCTTTTCATATGCCATAATGTTGAGCCCACCACACACCGCACTACCTTCACTGATCATACAACATGCTTTATCTATCACCTGGTCCTAGGAAACAAGATCGATCTTGCCTCTTTCATTTATAAGTAGATACACACATTGGACACATGGGGAGATCGACGCTGCTCACTGATATTCTCCAGTTTGATCAGTGGTATCTGCAGAGCTGCGGGTGTCACCATCCCATCCGAGGAGCTTCCAGAGAGACCGAGCCTTTTCATCAAGCACACTACATGTGAGGTTCAGGAGCGAGCTTGGGTGAAGCATATGGAGAAATTAGCCCAGCAGCAGAGATGACAGCAACAGGCTGTCGCTAAGAAGGAGACAGTCGATATTGATATGCCTCAGGCAGCAACACCGCCACCACTGTCCATTGAGGTTGATACACAGATATTAAAGCAGATCTTCGCCACCATGACCGGCTCCAGCCGAGATATTCAAAGCCTCCAACAAGCCTTTGGCGCTTTCAGCACTGACATGCAGACGATACGGCATAACCTGTAGACCACCCAGAATTTCGCATCCACAGCCAGCAGGGAATCTTTGCAGCTCGCAGAGTGGTTAATACGATGAATGATTGACTCGCATGAACATAGGCCGGGTAGACGGTATCTAGCTGCGGGCTGACGAGATGTGGGACCGCCTGGGCAGTTTTAAGATCGAGATTAGGGGACAGTTCATACTACTCGGGGAACAGTCTGATATGATGATGCATATTCTTGCCCGACTACCACCACCACTAGCCAACGATACAGCAGGACCCAGTTCTCTTTCGCCGTCTTCACCACCACCTCCGTTTTGATCAGGGGAGTCTCCCTTATCTCCCATATTTTGTTTGTATTAGCTTTGTTATTCAAATTCTGTACTGAACTTTACATTATACACATTGAGGACAATGCTATGTACAAGTTTGGGGGTGGTAGAATTTGCATGACTTCTTAGTTATTCATCGATGTTGACATATGATTTACTACTTTTGTGTTCACTATTTTTGTGTGTCTGTTTGTCAAAAAAATGATTTTGTTATTTATATTTTAGTATTTACTTATATGTTTTATTTTGCGTGCTTGTGTGAGTTTAATAGCCTTGTCGGCAATGATGTGACTATTGGGATATGTATGAACTAGGAATAGTGGAAATGTGTATGTCTAGATTAATCTACACTTGTCTATGTGAAACTTGACATTCCTTGCGCACATCACTCATGTTTGGTATGTTGAGATGATGACAGAGTTCATTATTTATAAGAGATGTGAATATGATAGATTGAACTAGAAAAACCTCTATTATACTTATCAATAATCCACTGTTTTAGTAGTTTAGAGATGATTAGTTATTGCGAAGGCGCATTGAGATGAGTAGGGATTCCATGCATGGAATTATATTGTGTGGATTGGCTTAGACCGATGGGACGAAGATGAGGTGAAAGTTTTAAGTTAGAGGTTGATTTTTGAAACTAAATGTCTGGAAAAAATACGGGCATGACATAAATATGTGTGAGAAAAACACTCTTTTCAAAGCCTTTATGACTCGAGCAAGTAAGCCTGAAAGGGTGAATGAAAACCTAGCGCCCTAAAATCAACTGATTTGGGAGTCATCGGCCTAAAGCTCACTACAGGAGTCATATAGAAAGCAAGAGAAAAATAGTCAATAGAAAATAGAGAAAACACATGATAGAGTTCTTTCTACGCACGTCACTTTAACACCTCCACTAATAGATGGGCTAAAGAGGTTCTTAATGGGCATTAATTTGGTGGGCTAACCTGACTTCAACTAGAAGGGCTTCATAATCTGCTACATTGATGGATGCTTTAATCTAAACCTCAATGAGAAGTTGAGCTTATAGCCCTCCATGCTTACTTGAACGACTCTTGCTCTTGAACCCGTCCCTTCGGATGAGCCATCTATGAAAAGACTCCATCTTAGGGACTCAACAGACTCTATCATCACTTTATTTTAGGGATGATGGTGAATCATCTATGAAATTTACAAGGGCTTGGCCCTTGATGGTGCTCTTAAACTTGAAAATAACGTTGAATAGACTCAGTTCACTAGCCTATTTCATCAAACTACCGAAAGGGTCTAGCTTCTAGAGCACTTACTTGATTGTGAAATTATTAGCATGTGGATACTATGGGCCTAAAAGTAGGCATCAAGTTCCTATAGGCGAGCAAACTCCTCTGTATCAGGGTAGTTAGTCAACACTTGTAGAAGTGTGTTGCTCATATAATAGACTTGCAATTGTTAAATGCCTTCTTTTTATACAAACATGGAGCTGATGGCCTCTTCCAAAATGGCCAAGTATAGTAGTAAGACCTCTTCAACCTTGCTCTTAGAGAGGAGAAGGGCCTAGCTGAGGTGATTCTATAGCTCTTGGAATGACTCTTTACATTCTGTAATCCATTGGATCATCTTTTATAATTTAAGTACTTTGAAGAAGAGAATGTATTTTTCGATGGCTTTTGAGACGAAGTGATTCAGGACTGCCATCTATCGTGTAAGACTATGCACATTCTTTCATTTTCGAGGTGATAACATCTCTACCAATGCCTTGATCTTCTTAAGGTTACCCCTAATATATCTTTGGTTGACCATATAACCTAGCAACTTGTCGGAAACAACATCGAACGTGCACTTTTGGGGGGTTTAACCTTATCCTATTCCTCCTTATAATTTGGAAAGTCTCACCTAGGTGCTTAACATGGTACTTTGTCTTGAGGATCTTCACGGGCATGTCGTCCATTTACACCTCTATGGTTCTACTTAACAAATTTGGCAAACATCTTGTTCACAGGCCTTTGGTAGATGGCTCTGTTGTTTTTTAAAATTAAGGTTATATCTTTGTAAACGTAGATGCCTTTATCTATGATGAAGAAAGTGTGCTCTTCATATCAAGTGTACATCGGAATTTGATATTAGCTTGAGTAGGCATTCATAAAGTTCAGGAGCTCATGCCCTACAGTTGCTTCTACAAATTAATCGATCTGAGGGAGAGGAATGTTATCGTAAGACATGCTTGATTTAGATTGGAGAAGTCTATACAAACCTTCCACTTGTCACTGTGTTTTAACATGAAGATAATGGGCCCTGTTAACGAAAACTTTAGTTACGAGCTTGTTGACCTCTTTTTTGGGTACCTTGTACCATTTTTGAATTAAGGGCCGCCGCTTATGTATGTGGGGGCTAAATTTTGGGTCAATCTTGAGGTAATGGAAGTTGAATTTTGGGTCAACGTCAACCATGTCTTCGTGCTTCCAAGCAAATACGTCCAATTTTTTGCTAAGAAATTCTTTTTAAAGACATCTTTTGCTTCCCCAGCCAGTTTCTTACCAACCTGGAGAGCCTTTCGGTGGAAGTTGCAATAGGGCCTTAAATCCCTCGGAGCTCGTTATGACCTATTGTCCCTAGCCTTATGGTGGGCTGACTGTTGAGAGCTGACGCCTTGGTGCTATAGTTGTTGGGACCAGCCTCGTCATAGATAAGACTTCGTATGACATTTTAGATTGCAGTGGCATAGGCCTGGCCCATGGTGCCAACAGATTGGCCAGTGATTGGAGTCTTGTGGATGAGGTGTAACAGTGTATTTTATATATACATTTATCTCGACCTTTTAATACAAACTTTTAGGCTAAGTTCTTAGTACCTTGAACGGGTGATTATCATTGAACTTCTCTTATTTCTGTGATTGTGGATTAAGACTCCCTAAATTTATGTTTCAAATGGAAAGTGATTAGAAAATGAGGTGCTGTGGCAAGAGATTAGAGATGGTTTAGAGAAGAGTCGAGATAAAGAGCCAAACAGTGGAGGTGAAAAAACGGAAAGAAGAATGGAAAAATAAAGAAACAAGCATTGATGCTCAAGCGCCACATTTTGATGCTCTAGCACAAGACTTGCAGAAAATCCCATGCATTCAGGTCACTCTATCACCAGATTTTGATGATTGAGAAACCCCTGATTAAAACAAACCGTATTCTAATTATGGTAGGCCATCTTGGGGATTTCTCGGTCAAGCTATGTTGTCGATTTCATCCACAAGTGAATAGATTGCAACAAGTAATAAAATAGTGAGTTAAGTATCATGTGATGATGTTTGATTATTGACCACAGTTTAATTAAAACTAACTTCAACAAAAATAATAATAATAATAAGTTGCATCCTTATGGTGGGTCCAACATTTAGTTGATCTCGATTATCGATGCACTTTACATTTTGGGTCCACTAATATTATTCAAGGCTAATTGTGTCAAATACACTCTTTTCGAACGAGAATCCGCAAAGTTTTATGTGCCTTAATAATAATAGTGACAACCTTTATTTATGTTTTGAGAACACGAGAATTGCTACGCGAGCGAACGTTTTTTAAATTCGCTATCTTGAATGAATCCTAGTGTCAAGAAATATAGTTGCCTCCAAATGTTCTCATAACATCCAATAACAGCAGACCTTCACCAATGAGCATAAAAGAACCCAATACTGCTACAGGAACAATAACTGCAGTGATTCAATTTTCAGTAAATACGACACAATAACGACAATGCTCATGTTGTGTCAGTGGTTATCGGTTTATGCATGAGACTCAGGGCCCTGCTGGCTTAGGGTTGAGAAGTGGCTGCAAAGCTTTAACGACAATGGTCATGTTGGGTCGAAAGTCTGCTTCATATTGAACACAAAGAGCTGCAACAGCTGCCATCTGGAAAACAGATAAAATGGGATAAGGAATAATAATGAGTATTCATTTGCTGGAAATGCGTGGAGTTTAATTATTCTTCACTTATTTATATTCGATTCCCTAATATTACTGCATATGACTGTTGGTTGACTAGAGATTGACTTTTATCATAATTTTGACTAATTTTAAACTGATATAATGGTAACTTTACATTTTTTCAATAAAAACACAATTATAATATATTGATAATTAAATTTAAAAATAAAAAAAAAAATAAAAAAATCAAACACAACCCCCCCCTTCACCATCCCCTTAATCCCATCCCCCTTATCCCAAAACCACCACCTGCAGCGGCCGGCTCCAATGCCACCCACCCCATGCCAGCATCACTGCTCCTTCCACCACCACTCCTCACCGTCGACAAATGCTAAATGCAGAAATTCTTAAACCTGGACAAAACAAACATTTCCTGAGATCTAAGTTTAACAAATGTTTAGCAATATTTGCCTCTCTGCTATAAGTTTTGCACTATTCACCTCTCTTTCGATACTAATTCCAAGATTTTGCAATTGTCTATCTTGGGCTGGTTTTACTTAATCTGCAGGACCATTAGCAACAGAAGGCAGAAAACGATTTTGTGTTTCAAAGTTTGGGTAAAAATGAGTTAGGATTGGCGAGCTTCTGAGGCGGTGAAAGGGGGAAGCTGTTAGTTTTGATGGTGGGTTTCAGGGCGGATCCAGGTCGAGTTCAGCTAGTGCGGACCGTGAGCGTTGAAAGTTCACTGTCAATGGCCAGCGTCTGTGATTGGAGAATTGTTTATTAATATTTACTTAAATAATATTCAAAAAATCGTACGGACTAAAACTAGAAAAACTAGATACACCACTAGAATTAGGTACGAACTTTCATTTCGGATGAAAAAATCGTTCTATAATCTACAAAATACCCTAAATTATTTTTCAATTAAACAGACAATATATATTAACAAAATACCAATATTCAGTTTACAATTAAAGTTAATTAAACAAGCATTATTATATTAACAAAGTTGAAATTATTTATGTGCTTATATTAATTTTATTTGCTTGTACGATTCCACTTTTTCGCAATTGATTTTTTATGAGCGAAAAGTGGAATTTTTTATAAATTAAATAAGTTTTATTGAAAGACTCTTTATTGACACTAAGGCCAATTTTTCTAAAAATTCATCCACCATTAATTGAATCAAACTCTCAAATCAATTGATTAGAGAGACGGAAAGAAAAAAATAAAAAAAGAGGGACAAAGCACTGGTGAAAATGTTTTTACTTGCATTAAAATCGGTAAAATTGAAGATATATTATTTTGTTACAATGATTGCTAAAGTTCAATAAGTGCCTTGATGGTAAAGTAGTGAATATGTTTAAAAATGGTACTAGGTTCGAATCACCATCGTTACATATTTGTTTTGGTAAAAATTATTGAAATACAAAAATCATAAAACATGTTGCAATTCACCTTTAATTCAAAAGTGTAAGGGATGACCATCTCAGCTACCTCAAACGTTTGTGACTAAGGAGAATTATCAGATATATAATGTATATATTTTATCTATTTCCAGCAAAAAAAAAATTCTCCCTGACGGATTTAGCACGCGCTGCCACGGGGGCTCGTCATCCGCCCCAGGTGGGTTTGAAGGATTTAAACGCTACCAATTTCCTTGCAAATTTGCTTTGAATTCCAACATGGCGGTTTGCTAACCGTGTCGTTAATTGCAAAGAGGGTGGCGGTCGGGGTGGCGATGGCAATAGGGTGAGTGGCGATGGCCAGGAACTAGGTGGTTCTTGGTTTTTGGTTTTAGGGTGGGTGGGTGGAGTGGAGAGAATGTATTTCATTTTTGGTTTTTTATTTTAATTGTTTTATTAAAGAAAATGTAAATTTACTATTTTAACTTTTAAAGTTGTCAAAATTTGGTCAAATTACTAACTTTTGGTCAACTAACAGATTCAGTTAGATTGAACTGCAGGTGTGAGCGACAAAGTAAATTTTTGGATCAAGTCTGCATAAAAGTGAAAGATTTGGTACCGTGAAATTTTCCCTTCTTAACATATAGAGAGAGAGACAGAATCAAAGATGTGAGATTTTCAACATAAAACTTATTCCTCTTGATTTTAGTTAAATTTGTGTGTTTGCATGAGTGCTTCGTTTCATGATAAATCATTGCTTCCGGGACTGAAATTAGGTTTATTCCATAACATTATTTCCATTTAGGAAGTGCAATTTGCTGTGTGCGAAGAGTATACAATCCATACTTAAATTGTGAAGAAAAGCATGCAAACAACAGGGAGAAAGAAAAGACCTTGGCGATAGCCTTTGGCGGATAGTCATCATTTAGTTTGGGATCCACACACTGCTTCACTTTGTCTTCACTCAATCTTGGAGTAGCCTAGAGATAGTTGAATATGAATTAAATGATTAGTAGCACGGGGCACTTACTTTGCGTAGCCAAAAGCGAAAGCAAAACTCACCCAGGTTACAAGACTCTGTTGTCCTTTGGGCATGGTGTGGTCTACTGGCTTTCTTCCTGTCAGAAGTTCTAAAAGAACAACTCCAAAACTGTAAACATCACTTTTCTGAGTTATCTGTCCTGTCATGGCATACCTGAAGCATGACTTCGATGTTAGTCCAGTATAACCCAATCTTTTAACAAGGGAAAGTTGAAGAACTGCCAATATTTAGCACATCTCAGGCTGTGGACAGATTTTACTCCATTTCCAAATTTCGAATGCATACAATTGCAAACAACACTTCTGGGGACAAGAAAAGAATGAAGGCTTACTCTGGAGCGTGGTAGCCAAATGTCCCCAGGACCCGAGTGGAATGCAGCCGAGCTGCTGTGTCAGAAGACTGGCTTGTCAAGCTGAAATCAGCTATTTTGGACAGAAAGAAAATCGTTAACAGTAGCACATTGCTTGATCTGACGTCGCGGTGAACAATTGAAGGCTGACATTTTTCGTGTAAAAATTCAAGGCCTTTTGCTGCACCATATGCTACCTTGACCCTTTGACTCCAGGAGAGGACTGGACCAGGTTCTGCCCCTTGCACCCCTTTCCTACCTGCAACGCAAAAAGTTGATTATCTTGTGCTTTCTCATCATGTAGAATTTCCATATCCTAAGTTTGACGTACCATGTAAGACATCATGTAATGAACCCATTGTAGCATACTCGTATGCCAAGATTCTATTGTTTGCCTCCAGGCAATATCCAATCAACCCCACAAAGTGCTCATTCACAAGTCTTGAAACTATCGATAACTGTAGGGAACAAAGGTGGCATTATTCATGTTTTCCTAACATTTTGTTTTCCAAGAGAATTGAAAACAAGAAATTTGAAATGCTTCACCTGGGCAGCAAATTCGGAGTCTGGCTCTGGAGAAGAACTGGTATCTAGCTTTTTAATTGCTGCTTGCTGGCCATCGCTCAACTTTGCCAAAAAAACCCTGCCATAAGATCCCTCTCCAATCAAAGCTTTTGTACCAAAATTACCCGTCAACCTATTTAACTCATCCAATGACAAAGCCGGCGTCTCAATAGGCAGAACTTTTTGTGGAGCACCAGTTCTTACAGCACCAGAAGTCCTTGGCTCCTGTCTCTCACTACCTAAATAAATAAATAAATAAAGCAACACAGTGATGCAATGGGCTCAAAACTCTTTCAAGGGTGGCAAGCCATCTTAATTTTAATAAATGCAAGAGGGATTTCCTCTTATAAAAAAGGACTAGTATCCAATTAAAGCATATATAAGACAAGTTCTTCACATTGCTAAAAATAATGATGAAGTTGGAAAGTATTGCAGACCAGACAACGAAAAGAAGGAAGGGAAGTAGTACAAAAAATTAAGTAACTATTGAGACAGCCTGATGTTTATAATATCAGTTAGGTAACTGGTAATAAGATGCTTTAATCAAAGTTGGATCCTAAACTTAGGCAGCTCGTTATCTTCTTTATGTAGAACCAAAAAATTGAACAAAAGGGCATTCTTCAAATGGTATAATCATTGCCAGATAAAGATAAGTCCTGAATAAATTAGTGCGAAAAGTAAGGCCAAAGGAGAAGCGGAGGGCAATATATTTTGGGAGGCAGGGTAAAAGCCTTAAAGCATGATTACTTTCCATATAGATATTGGATAAATTTTCAGCTTAATGGGATAGCAAATAGTGCCAAATGAACCAAACAATAGTTGGACATGAATACAATAAGTTGGTTTGACATCAACAATAGGTATTACACACGAGACAGTTGACATAACCATGACACAAGATGAGTTTGAGTTTCGAATTTTTTTTTTGATACATTAATTAATTAACATAATGCCGTATAGAAATGACAAGAAAGACGTACTGCTACTGGCGCCACCACCATAAGGATTGCCCGCTCTGGGCGGGGCTGTACTTTGGTTTGCTGGAGGACCACTGTAATTTTCCTCTTCTGCACCTCCACAGCACAACATTGTTCAATTCTGAAAGTGCAGCAATCTAAAGGAGTAATTTGAAAAAATCACATAAAATCAATGCTGAGAAATAACAATTATTTGAGGACCCAATTTCCTGAAATAGAAATAAGATTGTAAGATTTTACCATTATCCACGATTATATCCACCCAACTTCCATATTAAGATTTTATTCAAGAAAAAAAAAAAGGCAATCAAATTGTGGAATAAAATTATCAAATCCTGGAAATGAATTCTTTAAGAAGACAATGAAATCGCTATTCAATTTAGTCAGGGGATTAATCAAGGGGAATAAAAGGGAAGATCATAACAGATAAGTCGAATCAATGTAATCAATTAGTCGTAAAAATGCAGAAAAACATCAACGAATTACCAAATCAATCGAAAAAAAAATAAATACTTTATTAGAGATTATCGAGAGAATGCCAGAAAACCCAAAATCCAATGAACTGAAACATGAGAAAAGAATCAGAAAATGAACCTGCATGAATACAGAAATCGGAAGAATAAGGCAGAGATATTCTCCCTATCTCTCTCTCTCCCTCTCTCTGTGTATAATATTTGGGTGGAGAGTGCGTACGGAGAATGTTTTGTTTCTTGTCGCGGGAAAGTCGCACGCAAGTCTTTTAACCGCTAAAATAAAATTATTGCAAAGCTATGTACTTACCATGTTGCACGTCTAATAAAATTAAGATACTTTTTAAAAATAATTAAGAGCACAATTTGATATGGGAATGTTGAAGGTATAATTTAAGTAATTATGATTGCCAACTATTTAAAGGGTATTTTCAAAAATGTCTAATTTTATGGGTGTCAATTGAAAAATGTCCACACTTTTGAATTTAATAACAAATTGTCTATTATGCCCTTAATAACTTTCATGATAAACTACATTAAAATAATATTCTCGACATTTTATATGTCGTTCTTGACACTTCCTTTGTCTAAAATGACAATTCTCTACATTTGAAATGTCGTTCTCGACATTCCCGTATCCATTTTATTCATCAATAACATTTTACAAAAATGTTCATTTTTGGGATTAGTGTGGAATTATAAATTGTTAACAAGGATATTTTGGTCTAAATTATTTCAAAATGGACATTTTTGCAATGGTGGACATTTTTGCAAATGGACATGTGAAAATGAACATTTCTTGCAATTTCCTCACTATTTAATTACCTATATTTTTAATTGAGATAATTAAATAAAAACATCTCAATAAAGGGCAAAAAAAAAAAAAAAAAAAAAAGAACATGACAAGTTGAACAGGTTTGTCGGGACCAACTTGAAATAATAATAAGCATACGGTAATGCTGACCTATAAAATGATTATAAAAAAAAGTGTAATGTTATAAACTAGAGGGAAAAAGAAGAAGAAAAAAAAGACATGGAAGAATTAGGGTTATAAGAAATACAACTGTAATGACCCGGGTGTACTAGGATTCAACTTATGTCTCTCATTAAGTAAAAGTCTTGGGTTCGAATCCTAGGAAACGTATACCTAAGCAGTTAGCTTACGTACTGTCCACTTTAGGTGCCCACTTATCTTCTTACGACTTTCTTCGCGTCCCTCAAGATTCGAACTCAAGATCTTTACTTAATGAGATTTAAGTTGAATTCTGGTACCAATTGGAGAACTCTCAATTGATACAAGGATTCAACTTAAGTCTCTCATTAAACAGAGGCCTTGGGTTCGAATCCTGAGGGACACGACAGAAATCTATGAGAGATAAGTGGGTATAGGCACTCCCAAAGCAGACAGTACGTAAGATAACGACTTGGGTACAGACTCGGGTCGTGATTACGCTCAAAGTTTACCGCGGTGTTGTAGACACAGCTTTGGGGTGTTGTATCCACAGAGCGATGGAAAAATTATTAAAGGTTTCAAAAGTGGTGATTCGTTCTCTCAAAGTTCGCAAGAATGTTTGGTTGTTGACAATTAAATCAATAACAAAGTTTTGGGATAAAATTTAGTAAATTAAGACAGTGAAACTTTGGAATTCTCTCACCCGGTTCAGATCATTCAATGTCGTCTATTCAATTTACTAACGCAATTAAAGGCTTTCATCCCGACACTCTAATCGGAAGATTTATCATTCAAGATCAATATGATTCACAATTATACTCCTAGATTCTAAGTTTCCTTCACAATTCCCACAATCATTTATTGAAATAAGATTACAAATTTACCATATACTTGTAGTATAAAGTAATAAACAATCACACCAATAGATTAAATGAAATACAAATTCAACACATGGTTCAATTATTCGATAGAAAGAACGTGATTAATTCCATGAAAATCTAACACATGCTAAAGCAATTCCACGATTAATTCATAAAGATGAAAACCAAGATCTAGAAGTTTATTTAACAAAATAAATACCAAGTTTGATGAATAAACGACATGAAAATTCTAAACCCGAATGAGTTCCTTCCTTTGCTTCACAAGATTTGATTAGCCTTCCATGGAGTTTCTCTTTCCAAAATGGTGTTTTAGAGGTCCAAGACGATGAATAATCCAGAATAATTCGCTTCTGGACGTATTTTGATGTATTTAGGTTGAGAAAATCAAGCAAAACGTGTTTCCATAGGTGTTTAGGTTATTTTCGAAATTAGAACAGATCTGCCAGAAAAATCACTAAGCTACCGCTTAGTGTAAATTCAAGCGGTAGCTTAGTTCAATGGTAGCTGCCTTTGAATTCTCGGTAGGGTTGTGGGCGACCGCTTGCCAATTTACTCTAAGCGACCGCGTAGTTATAATATTTTTCTGTCAGACAGCTTTTAGTATTTTGACAATATCTTTCTCTCCCGATATCCGATTGAGGTGATTCAAAGTGCGTTGGAAAGCTAACTCGATGGGCTACAACTTTTATTAAGATGTTAACTTCCAATTCGATCTTATACCATGTGAAAAGGATCTAAATAGAAGGCTGAAAATCGATGCAAAACTTTTCAGCATATGTGATGACGTTTTGACTATATTTCATCCCGTCGATTTCTTTCCTCATCCAATTGATGCCAAACACCCTCAAATCTTCATATCTTCATTTTTCCTTCTGAGTCATCTTTTGGTATTTACAATTTGGTTCTTGAACTTTTCTTTCTTCCATTTTGACTTTTTTCACTTGTTTCTTCCATTTTTCACATGTTTCACCCATTTGCCACCTAAACCAAGATATAGAAACATTTAATGCATTTCGATGTCAAATAATCATATAAAAGAAAATATTAAAGGGTGAAAAACGTAGCAAATGTGCTATTATCACACTCTCCAACTTGCTTATTGCTAGTCCCTAAAAATTTAATGCAAAACGAAACAATCAAAGACTAGTCAACGTCGCAAGTCAAATTATCAAGTTCTAATTTACCACAATGCATGCTCTTTTCAAACTCAACACCACGAAGAAATCAATAGTGTCATGATCCCCAAAATGTCAAAAGCCCATGCCAAATGTGTAAGTGTATGTCAAGCTATAACCATCTTACCGCTAACCCTAACACATGCAACATCAAGTATATCTCGAGTTAAAGATTCAGCTCCATAACTCACGAGTATCAAAGTGTTTAGTACGAGATTTCTCTCTATGGAGTTGAGAATAAGATACGCTCAAATATGGAGGCTTAAATATTCATGCACAAGTAATAAACAAACATTGATCCTGTGATAGATATACATTCAAATGAGAATCTATCAACTTCTTACCACAACCTACTTGGGATCCAAACGGTCAATACAAAAGGTTGGACGAAGTTTAGGTTAGGTTTTATAAGGCTAAGAGGTATAAGATTCAAAGCACTTCCAAGCATGCAACCAAACACATTATCAAGCATTTCTAATTGGCATTTCAAATTGATCACAACTTACAATAGGTACCATTTGTCGACATTTCAAACCCCAAAGTTAATCAAGTAGAGTATCTTTAATAATTTTTTTTTCAATTTTTGTTTTTTTTTTGTTTTTTTGTTTTGTTTTTTTTTTTTTTTCACTTGAATCCACCCCAACTCTTGTCATTTTTCTTGCTTCTATTCTTCACAAATCGCATCTAATACTTATTACACACTTGGAAGTAAAAGAGTGGGAAAATAAGCATATACTTCGGTATGGAAAAGTATGGATAATGTATGTGCAAGAAGGGAAAGGTTATACATGTGTATATGGCTCAAAGTGGCGACTATGGGCTGTATTTATTGCAAAGAAAACGTTTGAGAGGCTCAAATGTATTTATCCCAAGTAATCCACTATCTTACCACAGACCATGTAATGTTATTCTCACAAAAGTTTCCAATTCACAAGATCAATGGATGCTTACCACCGTTTGTAGTGTGATATGACTCTCAATTCTCACCAATTCTCACATAAAGAAACTTCAACGAGAGACTCCTCTAGCCACATGTGTTAAACAACTATCTTACCACAAGGCTTGTGTGCACAAAAGTGGTTTAGCAAGTGTTTTAACGTCTAGACTTTCAGAACAAAATTAACTCCTAGTGGCACAATTTGTCATTCAAAAACATAAACATGCAGCAAATCAGAGACTTTTTAAAAATAAAAAATAAAATTAACCAGTCATGACAAGTTTCAACAAGAGTGTATGATAATTACAACAAGATCCAAAGTACTCTCCCCCAACTAAATATTGCATTGTCCTCAATGCAAAAACATGAATACTAGATAGGGAAGGAATGATATCACCTGGATGCGGGTATGAGTCAACATAAGCACAAAGAAAGGTGAACCTGGAAGTTCTCAATGGGATGGTAATGCAAGAAAAAGAACAAAAATAACTAAAATATGAATGAAAAAATAAAAAGAAAAGAAAGGAACGAACTTTCCTTGGGTTACCTCCCAAGTAGCGCCTTTATTTATCGTCGTTGGCTCGACCTAATATTCCCATTTTTAGCCAGCATTTAGCCAGGGCGATCCCAAGTTTCCTTGCAGTGCATTAAACTCATTGGTCATAACCATCGGTGTAGCTCCTCTGCCTCCATCTAATACATGTGTGGGGTCACTAAGAGAGGGCTCGAAATTTGTAGTGGAGGCCTGCAACATAGAAGGTAGAGTCCTCTTGTTAGAAATTGGTGATGTAAAATAAGGACTATTACCTGTCTCGTGATCTGTCCTCTCCACGATGTCCAAATCATCTGGTTCTGGAAATTCCTGTGCTGGTCCAAGGAACATATTATCGGTTACCTCTTGTGTGAGTGTGTCAATCATGTGAGTTTGTTGACACTCATTATCTTCCTTTGGCTGCCTGGTGATATGAAAAATGTTGACTTCTAGAGTCATATTCCCAAAGGATAATTTCATGAGACCATTTCTACAATTAATCAAAGCATTAGCAGTAGCAATGAATGGTCTACCAAGAATGATAGGAATTTTAGAAGCAACACTCACATTAGCTTTTACATCTACGACCAAGAAATCAACGGGGTAGTAAAATTTATCAATTTGAACTAAGACATCTTCAATTACTCCCCTAGGTTTAATAGTGGACCTATCAGCTAATTGTAGGACAACAGAGGTAGGCTTCATCTCACCTGATCTTAGCTGCGAGTAAATTTCATAAGGCATGAGATTGACACTAGTCCCTAGATCAAGAAGGACTTGTCCAATCTCATGGTTCCCAATGATGCAAGAGAAAGTAGGACAACCAGCATCCTTATACTTTGGTGGGGTCCTCTTCTCGATCACGGAACTCACGTGCTCAGTTAAGAAAGCGGTTTTCTTGACACGATGTTTTCTTTTGACAGTGCATAAATCCTTAAGGACTTTAGTATAAGCAGGAACCTATGAAATCACATGCAAGAAAGACAGATTGATCTTTACTTGCTTTAGGTGCCCTAGGATCTTGCTATGATGGCTAACAGATTTCGAGGTGAACTTTAGAGCTTGAGGGAAGGGTACCCTCACTGGATGTGCCACTACCTCCTCGCTAGGGTTATTCTCACTCGATTCACTAGATTCTTTTTCAGTTTCCCTAGGTTTGAGAGTTGGTTCTAAGACTTTCCCTGAACGAGTGGTTATGGCATTCACTTTCCTAAAATTGGTCTCTTGTTGTCCTGAAGTTTATGCCATGTGCTGCCCTTTTGGATTTGGTTGCGCTTGAGCAGGAAATTTTTCACGTTCTACTACAGTTAAGGCATTGGTTAGTTTAGACATATGACTTTTTATTTCTTTATTTTCCTCAACAATTTGGGTAATCATAGTCTCAAACTTGTGATTGGTCTTACCCTGTGCTTCTATAAAAGTATGTAGTGTGTCCTCTAAGGAGTTCCTAGAAGATGTAGGTTGAGATGAGGGTGTATTGTAGGTCCTGTTTGGTGGGGCTTGTTGTTGATTGTCAGATTTCCAGCTAAAATTGGGGTGATTTTGCCATCCTGAGTTATAGGTTTCAGAATAAGGAGCATATGACTTTTGGTATATACCTAAGGCATTGCAGTGTTCCTCATACACTCTTCTCATCTCAGCATAAGTGACACACTCTTGCGCAGGGTGGTCACTTCCTCCACACACAAAACAAGGCTCTAAGGTCTCAGCTCGAGAAACAAATTGAGTAGTTTTTGACTCCTTAGTGTGTAGGGCTTCTAGTTCTCTAGTGAGGGTTTCTCTCTTAGCTCTAAGGTTGTCTTCTTCCTTAAGTTGGTAAATTCCACTACCACATTGGTTTCCTATGGGTCGTGCTCTATTGGTGCTCTCAGTAACACTAGGTCCTGTCCAACTATGGGCCTTCTCAGCTAATTCATCTAAGTATTCTACAGCCTCATCCGAATCTTTTTGCAAAAATTCACCATTGCACTGATTCTCAACAAATTGACGCTCCCTAAGTAACAACCCTTCATAAAAATAACTCACCACGCGCCAAGTTTCATAACTATGGTGGGGACATAAAGCTTGCAATTCTTTGTACCTTTCCCATGCTCGATATAGAGTTTCACTTTCTTTTTGAGTAAAAGTAGAAACTTGCTTTTTTAAAGCAGTTGTTTTATGATGGGGAAAGTGCTTGCCAAAGAATGCTTGAGTCATTTCAGCCCAAGTCCCAATCGAACGTGGTCGCAATGAATATAGCCAGTTTTTAGCTCGGTCTTTGAGTGAAAATGGGAAATTTTTTAGCCTAACTGCATCCATTGTACCACGTTGATTGTGAAAAGTTGCAACCACCTCTTCAAATTTCCTAATATGCACATATGGATTTTCATTTTCAAGACCATGAAAGGTGGGAAGAAGTTGGATCATTCCTGGTTTAAGGTCCATACGTGACATATTGGGTGGAAATATAATGCATGACGGTGTAGATGTGCGTGTGGGGTGAAGATAATCGTGCAAAGTCCTAGTTGGTGCCTCTTCGTGCTCACTGTCAGTCATTGTGTTATGTGTGCCAATAGATTCAGTATCAAAAAGAGGGTTAAAGAGATTTTCAAACACTAGAGGATGTCCTTCGGTAGAGCTTCCTTGATTCCATCGATCCTTGTTCATAAAACACGAAAACTAACTATATGAGAATAAAAAAAAAAAAATTAACAATGAAGAAAATTAAATTAGCTAAAAGCAAAAATAAAGGAACGATATCACCCTTTTGCTAGAAGATCCTTCAATTTATTGTACCGTCTCCCCGGCAGCGGCGCCAAAATTTGATTACGCCCAAAGTTTACCGCGGTGTTGTAGTATAGCTGTGGGGTGTCGTATCCACAGAGAGATGAAAAAATTATTAAAGGTTTCAAAAGTGGTGATTTGTTCTCTCAAAGTTCGCAAGAATGTTTGGTTGTTGACAATTAAATCAATAACAAAGTTTTGGGATAAAATTTAGTAAATTAAGACAGTGGAACTTTGGAATTCCCTCACCCGGTTCAAATCATTCAATGTCGTCTATTCAATTTAATAACGCAATTAGAGGCTTTCATCCCGACACTCTAATCGGAAGATTTATCATTCAAGATTAATATGATTCACAATTATACTCCTAGATTCTAAGTTTCCTTCACAATTCCTCCAATCATCTATTGAAATAAGATTACAAATTTACCATATACTTGTAGCATAAAGTAATAAACAATCACACCAATAGATTAAATGAAATACAAATTCAACACATGATTCAATTATTCGATAGAAAGAACGTGATTAATTCTATAAAAATCTAACACATGCTAAAGCAATTCCACGATTAATTCATAAAGATGAAAACCTAGATCTAGAAGTTTATTTAACAAAATAAATACCAAGTTTGATGAATAAACGACATGAAAATTCTAAACCCGAATGAGTTCCTTCCTTTGCTTCACAAGATTTGATTAGCCTTTCATGGAGTTTCTCTTTCCAAAATATTGTTTTAGAGGTCCAAGATGATGAATAATCCAGAATAATTCGCTTCTGGACGTATTTTGATGTATTTAGGTCGAGAAAATCAAGCAAAACGTGTTTCCATAGGTGTTTAGGTTATTTTCGAAATTAGAACAGATCTGCCGGAAAAATCACTAAGCTACCGCTTAGTGTAAATTCAAGCGGTAGCTTAGTTCAATGGTAGCTGCCTTTGAATTCTCGATAGGGTTATGGGCAACCGCTTGCCATTTACTCTAAGCGACCGCTTAGTTATAATATTTTTCCTCCGGACAGCTTTTAGTATTTTGACAATATCTTTCTCTCCCGATATCCGATAGAGGTGATTCAAAGTGCGTTGGAAAGCTGACTCGATGGTCTACAACTTTAATTCAGATGTCAACTTCCAATTTGATCTTATATCATGTGAAAAGGATCTAAATATGAGGCTGAAAATCGATACAAAACTTTTCAGCATATGTGATGACGTTTTGACTATATTTCATCCCGTCGACTTCTTTCCTCATCCAATTGATGCCGAATACCCTCAAATCTTCATATCTTCATTTTGCTTTCTGTGTCATCTTTTGGTATTTGTAATTTGGTCCTTGAACTTTTGTTTCTTCCATTTTGATCATTTTTCACTTGTTTCTTCCATTTTTCACCTGTTTCACCCATTTTCCACCTAAACCAAGATATAGAAACATTTAGTGCATTTCAGTATCAAATAGTCATATAAATGAAAATATTAAAGGGTGAAAAACGTAACAAATGTGCTATTATCATGTCATTACAAAAAAATCTTCTTAATGAGAGACATAAGTCGATTGCCCAATTGGTACCAGAATTTTTCAGTTTGTACCAGAATTCAACTTAAGTCTCTCATTAAGCAAAGGTCTTGAGTTCGAATCTTGAGGGACGCGACAGAAATCGTGTAGGGGGTAAGTGGGCATATGCCCACCTAAGTGGACAATGCGTAAGATAGCGGCTTGGGTACAGATCTGAGTCGTTACAACAACAATCACAATGATTAGGATTGTAGGGGTATAAAAGTCATTCATAAATACTATTATATTTACAAGACTCTCCTTTGAATGATTATTCACACAATAACTATCTCATTGAAATATTATTTAACAAAAACTCGACGAGACAAAAAATGTCAACAAATAAAAAAAGAATAAATTTAATTGGAGTAATAAAATGATGTCTCGTTCAAATCTTGTCAAGAAAATTCAATGGGACAAAACTTGATCGAAGGAAAAAGTGTACAGTTACTCTCCCTAATTTGAGTTCTTGTATTAATTCATCATTGTCTTGTAGGCCCATATCTTTAATATTACAATTTTGGTGAAGTATGTCTTATGTTATCTCTTAGAGTCTTCAAATAACATAGTCTTCGTAAGAGATATTTTATCAACATTTGATAATTTTAATAACATAATTATTCATAAAATAGCTCTTGTTGATCTCTTTAAGAGTCTCATATATATCAAAATATTATTTTGAATGTAAATGTCTCGTATGTTATGAACATTTATCACACAAAGAATATGCTTCATTAAAACATTGTTAGGAAAAATTATGTGGGAAAAATCCTAATGAAGGAGAAAAATATATTATTTTTTGAATATACTACAAAGTTATCTTGTTAAAAACATTGTCACAAAAATCCAATGGGAAAACAAAATTGATCAAGGGAAAAAGAGTATAATGTGTATTAACTCTCCTCGTGATAATATCACTTTAATTATGTTTCAAACATTAAATCATTCAATGACAGTATTTATAAAAGATAAGTTAATTATAATCACATTTACAATATGCATATCAAATTTCATGCAATGTCACGCTAATAAGGTAGAGGACTTGTTTTACATCCACCACATGATAACTTATCTATTTATACAAATTTTCGCGAAATCCATTATATCAAGAGTCATACATTTCATATTACGACTTTACTTTTTCATTTTCATTTCACATAAATATACATCTCTAAGTGTTCAGACCCTGGATCCAGAAATTTCAAGTTTCTTTAGTAAGTTCAATTTTACTAGGATCGCATCCTAAAACTTTTGGTTTCTTTAGTAAATTCAATTTTAATATTATCACATCATTTTATTTGGCCAATCATTACTTCAATCAATACGTTTCAACAAATTTATTTCGATTCATTGTTATTCATAATATGATGCAGTAGATCATGTGCAAAAGTGTTGTCGACAACTTTTTCTTTTCGATTGTATTTCTTTCTCCATAATGACATAACTCATTGAGATATCTCAAATTTCATTATTTCAGGTACCAGATCTTCTTGGTTTTAAAATTTGTTATGTATAAATAGTCATCAAAAGTATATGCCTCCTTATTGAAACCATCTGTGCTAATTAATCCATTTTCATTTGGAGATTTTTATATTAAAATCGAATATAATCACGCCTCAGGCGTGCCATCAAATATTGTATTAATTAACTGTCATCTAGGACATTAATTCAAGTTGAAGCATTTAAAGATGATGTATGAGATATCGATCTCTTTAGTTTTTAAATGGATCTAAATAAACTATCTTTCGAACTTCTGGTTCGAATGGTTTTTACGAGGATTTAGATAATGATGCATATGTATATCATTTTCAGCTTTTTAATCCTCCCCCTAATTTTGAGAGAATTGCCCAATCAAATTTGACAATCAATTAATTGCCTTATCAAATATCACCCATTTACTAACGTCATGCAATTATCTAGTATATGTATTAAATCTATTATGTAAAAATAATATTTAGATGGTCAACATGGTGGGTGATGGGGTCCCTTTATCACCCTAATAATTTTCATAAATCAATCATGCTACACGGGCAGACTTAGTGGCAGATTTTTTTTTTTCAAACAACACATGACAATTTTTCATTAGAAATTAGAAAAAAGCAACACAAAAACACTCAATCACATTCTGCCAAGTCAGCTTGATTTTTATCCCTTTTTTCCTATTTGAGTAGCATTTTTCTTTCGAAATAGGAAAATCAGTTCATATTTTAGCCAATGATGTTTCATGATCAATTGTCAATAAAGAGAACAAATGATATATATTAATTTATTGGATTGAAGAATCTTTTGATTCTTCATTAAATATCTATTTGAATTTTTAATTTCACATCATTATTGATCCAATAATGATCCAACTAGTCATGTCAAACAATAAAATCAAATTGAACTTCTATTTCAATATTTTTATAATTTAATTATTTAATTTCGAACAATGTGATTAAACATTATAATCATATAATAGTCAATCAAGTAGTCAAATTAATCAATGTCAACATGACATGAGATACATATTTTCCTTCAAGGATAAACATGAATTCAAAATGATATATTTTTCGAAACATGTTCTACTTCGAAAGCACGTTGTATTTACTATTGTTTCTTTATGAGCAATATATCAACGTTCTTTTATAATATTAGAATTTTAATGTCATGTTTTTTCAGGAGTAATAGCCAATTATTATTTGAAATAATAAATTGTATAAGAATTTATCTTTAAAAGTAATAGCATAATTGTTAATTATGTTTTTAGGGAGCAAATAAAATATAACTAGATTGAACAATGCAATATTCCTTTTGAATATTTCTATAACGTGCGTTGTATTTCTTTGAAAACATCAACACAATATTCGTTTAAAATAAATATAATTTAAGTAATATTTCTTCAGGAGTATTGAGTCAATATTCTTTTGAAATATTGAAATTGTAATTCATGCTCTCCATGAGCAAGTAATATTCTTTTAAAATATTAATTCTAATGTTGTACTACTTCAAGAACAACAACAAACTATTTTTTTGTTTGATAAACATAAACTCTTCAGGGGTCGATAATATTCTTTTAGAATAGTGTCACATTGTACTTCTTTGGGAGTAACAACCAAATATTTATAAAATTGAGATTTACAATAAAATAGTTAACAAGTATAATTATAATATAATATTCATATATCCTATATATATATAGCAACTATAATTGCAATTTATGCTAACTGAATAGTTATGACAGTGAATCAAGCATAATCATTCAACTAAAATTTAAAAAAATCATCGTGAATTACGTACAAATAAAATAGGGTTAAATATCCATAAGATCATGTCAATGACTTGTAAATGAAAGTATGTATATAAATATATTAAATTTGAATAAGTAATGTTGTGTTTTTAATAAAACAATTTTTTTTTTTGAAGTTGATTAATAGACAGGTAAGCAGACACAAAATTTACATAAACAGGCAAATTGATGCAAAATTTACACAAACACAAAGTATACAATCCAAAGTACAGGGAAAACATAATGATTGCATGTATTGAAGGCATAAGTTGACTAAATAAAGCACAAATTAATATGAATTGTTTGTGTGAATTGCACAAGCATACGAGATCGTTGACAAATTTAGTGAATTGAGAGTATTATCCCACAGAGAGTAAATTTTAATTCAAGTTCACTATTTATGTATGAAATTCGAATTATGTAACACAAAATAGATTTTTTTTTAATTTGATTTTATGTTAAATTATCTAAGAAAGCTGCAAAATGTATTTTTATATCAAATTATGGATGACTGTATTGGACTTAGAATTCACCTACCGTTATCTATTTCAATTCCTGCTTTGTAATCTAGTTTCGTTCATGTGTTCTTGACAATCAATAAAGCTAATGTATTTAACTTTCTTTTCCAATACAAATTAATTATATCCTAACCGTGACCCAAATATATTCCTAGCCCGAATTCGAAAGGCTAGAACGCATTAAATTTTAGATTATCTATATGATTGGACAAGTGATAAATGTCATTTCTAACATTTATTGCAAATATGTTAATTTTTTCACGTTATAAATTTATTGCGAGTCTCTCAACACTGTAATAAACAACTACTAATCATCTAATTGGCGGCCAATCAAATAAATAATGCAATGCATGCAAAATCAATCAAGAAATGCAAGAAATAAACTAAGTACTAGTCTTGAATCTAAAAAAAATAAATAATACGGTTCATCTTCATCCAATACAAGAACGAATTTAGCCTAGCGTTCTTTTAAATAAATTACAAAAAAAATAAAAATAATAGAAGATCATCACATGGATCATGAAAGAAAGCAAAAGATGTTGATCTTCAAGTCCAAAGTTGAATTCTTCAATGTCTTGATGTAATTGGCTTCAATTTCTTGCTGTAGCTTGTCTTTTCCCTCAAAAGTGATGGATTAACTTCTTGTTCTTGATGAATTCGATGATATTATTGTGTATGAAGAGGCAAGAGAGAGTTTTCCAATGTTTCTCCCAAGTTTCTTATTTATAAGGGTTGAATTTAGGTCAAGAATTCATCCTAAAGTTATTACCAATAAGAGTTTGAATCAAGAAATGAAACTGATATGTCAGTAGAAAATTTGGCTTGGGCTCGATTGTAGGCTTGTTACTTGCTCTCGGATCATGAAATTGATGTCTTGCGCGCACACAAAAATAGCCAGTGCGCGCTCGCTGGTTTGCATCGTGTCGTTCCCAGAGTAGTCTGCGGTATTTTGGTCATAACTTTCTCTCCTGATATCCTATTGAGATGATTTAAAATGTGTTGAAAACATAATGTAAATGAATACAATTATTATAGAAATAAAATATATCAAATTCGAATGTTTTCTATCTGAAAAATGTGTTTCAAGTTGAGGCTAAAAATTCAAAGCGTGATGTTTTCAGCTGGAAATTAATTTATGAGAACACTTTAGCTATATTTCACTCCCTTGACCTCCAATTGCATCCAATTTATCGTATGTGATCTTCATTCATCATTTTATTGTTCGAATCAACTATTGAATGTTTACACTTTGATCCTCGAATTTGAATTTCTTTTCATTTTACCCTTTTTTGTTTCTTTCTTCCAATTCCACATATTTGCCTCGAGTATAATTTAACAAAAAAAAAATTAACATCTAATTAAATTATAAATCACCATACTCTATTACAATTAATCTTATTTAACGATCTAGATAAGTGTATAAAATATACTTATCAAACACCCTCAAACTTGAACAAATCTTTGTCATTAAACAAAATATATTTTGACTTAACCACAAAATTTTTAAACAAACATGGTTAGATAGTTTGTCATTGGCCTCAAGATTGAAATTATTGTATTAAAACTATGAATTACTTCAAAATCACATTGCTAAAATTAATTTCTACTCGTCCAACGCAAAATTGACGCGCGCGTGTGTGTGTGTGTGAAAATTCATGTCAAGCATCATAAATTCATAGAGTGATTTAAGTCCCGACCCTTAATGGTCAAATATATTATTTCTTCTCTCATAACATGTACACCCCAAACTTATTCTTGTAACTCTTTTTTCGAAGTGTGATATAAGGTTGAATATATATACTAGTTCTCACCTTCTCTAGTTTTGTTAGACCTTACTTATTATAGTTCAACATATCAATAAATGAGGATCATCCTTATTTTTTTTTTTTTATTGCTTCAACCTTGAAAAGTCAACTAAGCCAATATCTCCTTGTTAAAAGTCTAATTCTCTCAAATAAATGTTTAGGGCTTAATCAAGACATGTAACAATCTTTTTTAATATATAGATACTTTTTCTTTTCTCTTATCTTATGTGTGGACTCCTCTCCATTGAACTTTCTAAATGACCCATGTAGCGAGTTTTTGGCCGATGATTCCTAAGTTAGATGACTTTGAGGCACCATGTTTAAAATATTATTATAGGTTTAATCACTCTAGTCATAAATGTTACGATTATGTGTTTCATAATGAGACACCTTTTTCTTTTCTTTCTTTTATTTTTATTTTTATGCAATGATTAGTGCAATACCCTTTATTATACACCCATTCTTAAAAATTGACCCATAGCATTAGATTTTTACCTAATTTTCATCTTATTGGTCTAAGACAATCTATACAAAATTTAGCACACATGGAATCCACATTTATCTCAACGTCCCTCTTCAACAGTTCAATCACTCATAAACTATTCTAGATTTAGTTTAATGATGTATAATTTAGTGGTTGTTTGGATTTAGCATCTAAGGTCCACTATATAATTTTTTTCAACCTATTCAAATTTTGAATCAAAAGTATTCATTCATAATGTAAAACATAAATCTTGTGCCTAAAAATATCAAATTTCACATGAATAAGTATAAATCAACCCTAACATGTAACTTTTTTCACAATTTATAATAACACATGGTTCCAAATATATTCATCATAGTAGGCAAATTTGTCTAACCTATACAAACACAAAAGAAATGATAAAACTGAAAATATAATAATTTTTTGATATTTTTTGTCCTCAAACAAACCCACAAAATAGTAAAAACAGAAAAAAAAAAACTCGATATTTTTCCACCCCAAACTTATAACAGACATTGCCCTCAAGTATTACATAAAAATTAATGTCAAAAAAGGGAACTAAGTACTTCTTTGGTTATAAATCTATAGGTGGTCGATAAACTAGCATGAAAGTGTTGGATCACTTACTATGTATCTTTCCTCGTCCAATGGGTTCAAGTGTCATGTTCCTTCAAAATGATTAAAAAATCAATAATAACATGGAACAATTTATAATAAACTTAAAACACACCCTGAAAGAAAATATGGGGATGAAGTTACACTGCACTACTAAAAGCAATAAAAATTACCAATCCTATATCTAATAAGCAAAATAGGGAATAAAATTGGGTTGCCTCCCAATAAGTGTTTATGTATAATCATTAGCTTGATTTTGATGTTTTGACTATTCATGGTGCTTGAAAAGAGAGTTTTCAGCTTTGCATTGGTTGCATTGACAATTGTTCTTCAAGTCATCTTTGAGCCTCCTGATTACAAGAGTTTCATTGTTGTCCCGCCCAATAATTTCACATTCTTCCTTAATGTTCTTGTTGCTTCCTTAATGGTTGATCTTTTGGCATTCCTCAATATCAAGTGGTTGCTTGAGTAGAGCATTCGTTGTGAAAGATTATTATTTTTCTTCCACCCTTAAAATTAATTCACATTTCTCAAAATCCATTAATGCTCACACAGTTGCTAAGAAGGGTCTCCCCAAAATTAACGACATGTGTTGAGCATCTATATCAAGGATAATGAAATCAACAGGAAATAAATTTTCCCCAACTTTGATGAGCATCTCTTCTACCACTCCATAAGGATGTTTTAATGTCCTGTCAACCAGCTGTAAGATTATTGATGTTGCTAAAGATCATTCAATCCTAATTTCTTGTAGATAGATAGTGGCATCAGATTAATATTTACTCCAGATTCAATTAAGGCATTTAAGTTATGTGAATTTCCTATAGAGCAAGGTACATTGAAACTCTTTGGATCTTTTAGTTTAGGAGGGAGTTTGTGCTGTAAGATTGTACTGTACTCTTCAGTTAGTTTCATCTATTAGCAGCTTTCTATTCTTGGCCAACACCTCCTTCAAAAACTTAGCATAATTTGAAATTTGTAGAATGACATCAATGAAAGGAATGTTGATGTGACTTTGTCTGAGGGTACCGAAAAAGTTCTTGAATTGCTTTTCCAACTTATTGTTCTGCAACTTTTAAGGGAATGGGTTTGGAAGTGCATATTTATTGATAGGAACAGTTTCCTTAACATGTGGTCTGTTTGACTATTTTTCTTAATTAACCTTTGCTGAGTCTTCTGGTTGAACCACTTATTTCTCGCCTATGGTAAGTACCCGATTCCCTCATGTTTGTTTCTTCTTCACCATGATTTCTAGTAGTTGAACTCCACTTTTTTTTTTTGTTGTACTAGCTTAAACTTGTTCCTCTTTAGGCTATCTTTGAAGCCTTTGAGAGAATGGATAGGCGGCATATAGGCTCTAATATGGGTAGTAGGCTTGATTGATGGTGCCTCAATAATTGTATAATTCAATGCTTCAACTACTAATACATGTTCCTTTAGGTTTGTTTATTTGTCATTTGGCAGAGTACCTTGTGTTCTATTGGCCAATGCAGCTGCTATCTATCCCACCTGAGTTTTCAAATTTTTAATTGCAACCTACTTACTAGTTTCGAAAATTAGTCTCACATTTGGTGATGAACTGAGCCACTAATTATTTTAATGATGACCTTTTCTCTTGTTGTTGCTGAAATCCTAGTGGGTTGCTCTGAATTTGATATCCTTGACCCTGATTATTAAACCATGAAAAGTTTGGATGCCTGATCCGACTTGGATTATAGGTGTTGGAGTAAAGATTATTTTGTTGTCTCTAAAAGTTTTGTGCATATCAGACATTCTCATGCTGATAAACATGCATGAAGGCTAAAGGACAATTTGCAGTTATATGATCTGTCCCACAGCCCCCGTAGACTGTGCTGGTTGGTGCATCATGCTCACATTTTGAGTTAGTCTTGTCCAACTTCTTTGTTAGTACTTCCACTTGGGCCGCCATTGCTGTTATTGTATCTATGTTGTGAATCACCGCTGTTTTCCGTGACACTTCCTTATCTATAGACCACATGGACTAATTTTTTTTCAATTTTTCCAAAAAGGTCTAAGGCATTATCTAAGAAAATATCCAAGATTGACGCTCTTTCTTAATCATCAGCTAGTTACGAATTCAGGTCTCAGGCCTGAATAGAATATATAGATCTTTAGTGTCTTTAGGAATATTCAGATTGGGACACTTCTTGAAGTAATCTTTGAATCTTTTATATGCTTCTAGATAGCTCTCGATGTCTCTTTGCTTGAAAATATGACTTCATTTATGATAGTTGGACTCAAGAAGGCAGGAAGAATTTCAAAGTGTTTTTCTGCACCAAATCATTTCATTTAATGACACTCCTAGGATTTAGTGAATTTAGTCATTCTCATCCTTTAAAGTATGAGTGAATAGGCGAAGTCGAAAAGTGTCAACAAACATGTTTTCATAACTAATCATATCGCAAAGTATCAAGAAATCTGGAATATGTTCATGAGGATTTTAAGTTGATCTTTTAGAGAACCCGATGTCATGATTTTGAAACAAGTTGATGACATCTAATTGAATGTGAAGTTGGCATGCCCAAACGATGGATATATAATAGCCAGTTGCACAAGAACTATGATGGGATTCACATAATCCCTAAGAGCTTCTCCACGGTTGGTAGCTGCTCTTGGCGAATCTTGTTGTTTTGGCAGATATGATGATAACTAAATTTGATTTTCTGCTATTTTTCTTGCTTTTCTGGTTTTCTTCTTCATTGTCTAAAAGTCCTTTCGATTTTGGGAACTAATGGTAGGAGCACGATTTCTCGAAAATCTTGCATAAACTATCAAAAAATAAAAAAGAGATATTATGTGTAAAATTAATAGTCTATAAAAAGTAAAAGAAAATTCAAGTTCTATATAAACTAACAAACTCAAATTAAGTAATGTATTCTTCAGTAATGGCGCCAAACATTTGTTCACCCAAAACCCGCAAACGTACGAGATCATTGACAAGTAATAGATTTAGTGATATGAGAGTATCGTCCCACAGGAAATAAATTTCAATTCATGTTTACTAGTTATGTATGAAATTCAAATTATGTAACACAAAAGAGATTTTTTGATTTGATTTTATGCTAAATTACCTAAGAAAGCGGTAAAAAATATTTTTATATCAAATTATGGATGATTGTATTGGATTTAGAATTCATCTATTGTTATTTATTTCAATTCTTACTCTGTAATCTAATTTTGTTCACGTGTTCTTGAAAATCAATAAAGATAATGTGTTTAACTATTTTCTCCAAGACAAATCAATTAAATCCTAACCGAGACTCAAATTTATTTGTAGCCCGAATTCGAATGGTTAGAACGCAATAAAATTTAGATTATTTATATGATTGCACAAGTGATAAATGTTATTTCTAACATCTATTTCAAATATGTTAATTTTGCCATGTTATACATTTATTGTGAGTCTCCCGTCTCCCAACACTACAACAAACAACTAATTATCTAATTGACGACCAATCAATTAAATAGTGCAATATGTATGCAAAATTAATCAAGAGACGTAAGAAATAAACTAAAAGACTAGTCTTGAATTTAAAAAAAATAAATAACCTTGTTCATCTTCATCCAATACAATAACGGATCTATCGTAGCATTCTTTTAAATAAATTACAAAAAAGAATAATGGAAAATCATCACTTCGGTCACTAAACTTTTCAAAATGGCCATTTTGGCCCTTTTTCCTTCTGGCTCGTTATAGGAAGAGTGACCGTTGAACTTTTCAAAATGGCCATTTTGCCACTTTTTTTTCCTTCTATATTTCCTATATTTTGAATATAGTAGAAGCGTTAGAGAGCTAATCTAAAGGCCCTAAAAGGGCTCTATAGAGCTCTCTAACAGGAATAAGATACTTTAAGCTACAAGACTATAATAGATGCTTTAAAGGGCTTAAAAGCCACAATCCATTTCCAATTTTTCTCACACAACAATACAACATTCCAGCTACAAACAATTGTTACAATTCTCACTCTCCTCCTACACAATCTACTACTACTACTACTACATTTCTAATTTTCAACCTTCAATTTCATTTATTCAATATCATTATATCAATTACAATTACCAATTTACCACACTACAAATTTACTTACTTATTGTAACGCCCCAAATTTTTCATACATCTTTTGAGGTGTTACCAAGAATAATTTCATTTACTTGAATGCGAAAAGATAATATTTTAATCTCCAAATAAACAGAAAATTTATAAAATCATGTCTTCAAATAAAAAAACTTAAACATTCTCAATGAGACAATAAATTCAAAATAAAACCTAGAAATTTATTTGTCGAAAATCCCTTTTCTTCGAATCCCTTGGCAGTCTGCTGCACCGTCCGTCCATTGTTCCAATCGACCCGAACTAGCCTGTAAAATTTGTAAGAGTGAGTATTTTAAAAACACCCAGTAAGATACGTGCAGTTTCTACACACAATTATATACAATAAAATAACATTTCATACCACTCTTCTCTTTATGGAGTACATCGGTGACCAAGCAACACACCTATCTTAGGTCCTCTTATAATCTCATATCTTTTTCTTAAGAACTCGAACGTTCACTGATAATCCATGCATATTTAATTGAACATAAAAGCGTAAATAAACATATCACTTTGCACATAAGTATCTTACCTTGTTATTGGAATATTAAAATTGTCTATCAGCACGTTAAAAATATTTATCTTCCTGCTTTGGGTGAATAATTGCTTGACAATGATGTGTGTACTTGATTTTTCACAACCTTTCTCTTTCTCTCACTACAGGTAGTACCTTCTCTCTCTCTCTCTCTCTTTCTACTGTATAAAAGTATGTGTGTGTAAAAAATGTGACACATGCATGGTATTTATAGTGGTTAATAGATAATGATGACTTAATAGACTCCAAATAAAACTCTTAATTTCAATTTAAATTGGACTCTTAACAGATAAATCATCTTATCAAGAAATTCGAATTTAAAAGATATCTAATTACATGAGGATAAAATTCTAGTGTGGATATATACAACCTTCAAATTTCATTTTTTATTTGAAAATAAACATAATAATATATACTCAATCATAATTAACAGTTAACAAATATTCTACTTAAAAATAGAATTACAATTAACTAATAATCTTTTTATCAAAATAAATATGAAATACAATTAGTACTCTACGTGTTGTGGTAAAATCAATTGGATAGTGAATATTTTGGTAAAACAAATCATGATATATCTCAACCAACTACCACATGGGACACTTGGCATGCTAGGAAAAATTTACACTTGAATATAATAATAAAATAAATCACCCTATTTATCATCCAATCCTACACGAGAAACCACAATTTACACTAAAAACCAAAACCAACTTATAAATTACTTTTGAGATAAAATCTTAAAATGTCAATAACTTGGGTTTAACATATCCGAATCGACTTTTTCTTGGGCCTAAAATATATGATTTAAAACGAGTTATCCAATGAATATAATATTGATATACTTATATTTGTCCTATCAAAATTTAATTATTTGGCCCAAAAATATAAAGATTTAAAATGTGCTTCACTTTAATCCATAAACTTTTTAAAATAATAAAAATAACATATAGAATAAATAAATTTTTATTCTAAAAATTTCGGGACATTACAATCTCCCTTCCTTAAAAAATTTCGTCCTCGAAATTACCTGCGTTCGGGTCCTTTGTTGCTCCATCTTGAATTAAAGCAAAAACTCGGTCATTTCCCTTCTTATCTTGCTCATCATTCTTCTTTGAGGGGTCTTCCTTACAGCTTCTGGAAATGTGGCCTGTTTTGCCGCATCGATAGCACACATGTTTCCCAAACAAGCATTCACCCCTATGTACCCGGTTGCATTTTGGACAGGGTGGAACTTTTTGTCCAAAACTTGATCCAAAGTTGATTTTCTTGTTCTGTCCTACTCCATTTTCTTCGTTTGCCACATTCCATTTCCTCTTTCCTGAATGCTCGGCTCCTTGTTGAGAAATTTGATCAATCTCTAACATATTTGAGATTGCTTGAGCGGTTTGTAAAACCCGACTATAGGTAGTGAATTGATGGGATGCCATTATTCCACCAATTTCAGGGCGCAATCCCATTTCAAACCTTCTTGCTATCTTTGCTTTCGTGTCCACTAGGTGTGGTGCGTACCTTAAGAGTTGTTCGAATTTCCTCTCATAATCCTCAAGCTTCATCCCTCCTTGTTCCAGTTGAAGAAATTCTGTCTCCTTTCGGTCTCTCAGAGCTTGTGGGAAGTATTTTCCCATTACATCGTCCTTGAATTGTGTCCACGTCAGAGCACGTTGTTGAGCTTCTGTTCTAGTGCTCGATGCTAACTCCCACCAGTGGCCTGCAGCATCAACCAACATAAACTCTGCGCATAATACCTTTTGAGAATCAGTGCAGGAAAGGTGTTTGAAGATTCGTTCCATTCCTTTTATCCATTCCTTAGCTGCCAATGGGTCTGCCTTGCCATCGAAAGTTGGGGGTTTATAGCGGCGGAATTGTTCAACAATTGAACTGATGTTGTTAGCATTTGTATCATGAGTACCAGCTTGTGCTTGTTGTCTACCCAAGTCTTGTACAGCTCTTAACAAATCTCTGATAATCGTTGCTTGATTTTGTTGTTGCCTTGACATTTTCTTAATACAAGTAAAATTTTAAATTTAGAAATGCAAAATTTGATAACACCGAAATTATTTATTAATGGTAAAAACTTTAAAATTTTCGAATCCTTACATATAGTATCCGATTTTCGAAAGACAAAAAATTTCAATGAGTAAACAAATAAACTTTTGCTAAAATAAAGACTATCTCTAATATTTATAAGTCCTAGAAATGTTCATCATCTGACGTGAGGCATGACTCGGGCTCAGAATCCAAATCCATGAAATTTTGGGGTTCGAGTTCCTGCTCCGGGTCTTCCAGCTCTGGTTCGATTTCCTCCTCTGGGTCTTCCTCTGGGTCCTCTTCAGGTTCTTCCTCTGGGTCCTCTTCAAGCTCTTCCTCTGGCTCTGGCTCTGGCTCAGGTTCGGGTTCGGGCTCAGGGTGAGGCTCAAGCTCAAGCTCAGGCTCAGGTTGGGGCTGGGGCTGGGGCTGGGGCTCTAGTGCTAGCTGTTGTTGTATGTGGTTCCACAGGATTATAATGTCTTCACAGTACCTCCTAAAATTAATCTTGTCCCAATCTTCCTGCAATTGTAGCTCATACTCCATATCTCTTACGAAGTAGGCCACATCTCTCCATTGAACTCGCATAGTAGTTATCAGGTGATATATTGAGAGGATTGCCCCCTCATTATATCCGAACGATCTTGCTTGCTCCCACTTAAGAAGGAAATCTTCAACATGCTCGGCAAAAGTTCGCTCCAATCTCACTTCGTAGTTCATGTATTTCTCGATAGCCAAATCAGCACGTTCTAGGAATGTGAGGCTACGTCCAGTCATCTTAGTTACTTTTCAAGTCCTAATCATGCGATAAATATAACTTCAATTATGCTTAATCTTTTTAGTGATAGTGTCATTTCATTCTATGTTTGCATATAATATTCTCATATAAATTCGTGAAAGCTTTAACAACTAAAATGCAAAGTAAACATAGCTGCACATAACTCATAAACATGCTAAAATGATAACATTTATTTTTCATACCTGGATCGATTGGAGAGTGGTCGAGCAGTGAGCGCTACATGCCAAGGATTCTCTCCACATTTTTAAGAAAAAAAAATTCATTGTTCATAAATTCCTAATGTTTATGAAAAACATTGCATTTATTTATTTATTTTTAACTTTCCAAGATAGGAAAAATGAATTTTCTTAAATTTTTGAAAGATTTGAAGTATTGTTTTTATCTTGTTAATTTGAATAATGCGCAATCAAAAAGACTTCCAGATGAGGAGGGGGTCACAACGGACCGCTTAAATCCCAAGTTCTTCTTGGACAGTTTAAGTCTTTTTGACAAAGCCTTTCAATTTTGCAATTACGCAAATCAAACAAAACTCAAACAATAAATCAAAAGTGAAATATTTTAAAATGTAAAATTTGGTCGACAATTTTTTTTAAAACATCATCAAAGGCTAAGATTAAACACATAAAAATTTATCACACGTGAAATTTAAACTACAAGCATTAAATCATAACAAGTTAAATTTTAACTATCATTATTCAATTAATAAAAATTTACCATTTAACAAATGAGAAACAATTAAATGATAATAAAAAATATATTTTGCCTTTTCACTGTTCACGTGAATAGTACTGTTTAAGTGAATAGTACCTGTACTATTCACAATTTTTTTTAAAGGTGCATAACTTAACTTTTAGTAAGAATAAATACTTTCAAAATGTCTACAGAATCGATTTTATAACTCTGGGCACTGATACCAAACTGTAACGCCCCAAATTTTTCATACATCTTTTGAGGTGTTACCAATAATAATTTCGTTTACTTAAATGCGGAAAGATAATATTTTAATCTCCAAATAAATAGAACATTCATAAAATCATGTCTTTAAATAAAAAAACTTAAACATTCTCAATGAGACAATAAATTCAAAATAAAACCTAGAAATTTATTTGTCGAAAATCCCTTTTCTTCGAATCCCTTGGCAGTTTGCTGTACCGTCCTTCCATTGTTTCAATCGACCCGAACTAGCCTGTAAAATTTGTAAGAGTGAGTATTTTAAAAACACCCAGTAAGATACGTGCAGTTTCTACACACAATTATATGCAATAAAATAACATTTCATACCACTCTTCTCTTTATGGAGTACATCGGTGACCAAGCGACACACCCATCTTAGGTACTCTTATAATCTCATATCTTTTTCTTAAGAACTCGAACGTTCACTGATAATCCATGCATATTTAATTGAACATAAAAGCGTAAATAAACATATCACTTTGCACATAAATATCTTACCTTGTTATTGTAATATTAAAATTGTCTACCGGCACGTTAAAAATATTTATCTTCTTGCTTTGGGTGTAGAATTGCTTGACAATGATGTGTGTACTTGATTTTTTACAACCTTTCTTTTTCTCTCACTACAGGTAGTACCCTCTCTCTTTCTCTTTTCTCTTTCTCTCTCTCTTTCTACCGTATAAAAGTATGTGTGTGTAAAAAATGTGATACATGCATGGTATTTATAGTGGTTAATAGATAATGATGACTTAATATACTCCAAATAACTATTAATTTCAATTTAAATTGGACTCTTAACAGATAAATCATCTTATCAAGAAATTCGAATTTAAAAGATATCTAATTACATGAGGATAAAATTCTAGTGTGGATATATACAACCTTCAAATTTCATTTTTTATTTGAAAATAAACATAATAATATATACTCAATCATAATTAACAGTTAACAAATATTCTACTTAAAATAGAATTACAATTAACTAATAATCTTTTTATCAGAATAAATATGAAATATAATTAGTACTCTACGTGTTGTGGTAAAATCAATTGGATAGTGAATATTTTGGTAAAACAAATCATGATATATCTCAACCAACCACCACATGGGACACTTGGCATGCTAGGAAAAATTTACACTTGAATACAATAATAAAATAAATCACTCTATTTATCATCCAACCCTACACGAGAAACCACAATTTACACTAAAAATCAAAACCAACTTATAAATTACTTTTGAGATAAAATCTTAAAATGTCAATAACTTGGGTTTAACATATCCGAATCGACTTTTTCTTGGGCCTAAAATATATGATTTAAAACGAGTTATCCAATGAGTATAATATTGATATACTTATATTTGTCCTATCAAAATTTAATTATTTGGCCCAAAAATATAAAGATTTAAAATGTGCTTCACTTTAATCCATAAACTTTTTAAAATAATAAAAATAAATATAGAATAAATAAATTTTTATTCTAAAAATTTCGGGACATTATACTTATACTTACTATACACTAACACTATACATATTCTTTACATTTCATCACGAGATCACAATTTACAAATGGATCCACAGTCATTTTTTGAGGGCTTGTTCGGTGGTGTTGGAGGCGAATCATCTATGACGTCGCAAAGTCAATTTCAAAATGAATTTGTTGGTCTAAACATACCAATTTCCAAAAAATTTCCACATTTCGAAGCTCATGGAAGTAGTAATCCAATTGATTTGGATAACGTTGATGTTCCTGAAGCAGAATATGAGAAAAAACATGAATTATATATTCCCGATACAAGATGGAAGCAAAAGGGGAAAAAAGACAAAATGTTGGGATCACTTTAAATTAAATACTGTCAACAACGAATGGCAGATGGGCATTGGTACTACCCACCTAAATTGTCACTACAAAGCATGTGTGGCTAAACATGGACTTGTTCCTGTCGGTCAAACACAACTACAATTTCGTAGTCCAACCGTTGGTTTTGCTTCCACGACACTTTGTACGTGGATGTATTCGAAAGAGAAAGCTTGAATGGGAATGACGAAGTTCGTTGCTGGTGCTGAATTGTCTCTAGTAGTAGCGGACAACCAACATTTCGTCCCCTAAGAAACACTGTTCGTTTCGATACAATATAATATTTCCTTAATATAAACAAAATAATTGATTATTGATTTGCAAGAATATAAGGGTGATATATCTTTAACTTCAGATATTTGGGAATGAATTAATAAAAGAGATTATATAACTGCAACTGCACACTACATAGACTCACTTTGGTGTTTGCATAAAAAAATTATTGCTTTTAAAATTATTGAGTTTCCTCACAACTCTAAAAATATATATAACGCCATTATGAGCATTATTTTAGAACATCAATGCGAGAGTAAAATGAGTTCTTTTATGTTTGACAACGCTAGTGTTTATAAGCCAGTTGTCGATAAATTGTGTAGGGTTCTACAACCCGATTTCGGTAGTTATTTTTTCCATATTCGTCGTGTGTGTCATGTTTTAAATTTAATTGTCCAGGATGGTTTGAAACCTATTAAGAACAAACTTCAAAGAATTAGGGATATAATAATATATATTACGATTTCACCTAGTATAAAACAGGTTTTTGCGGAATTTTGTGCCGAATTTGGGGTGACGAATGCAAAAACATTTGTTAGTGATGTAGGATATAGATGAAACTCCACTTACTTGTTATTAAAATCATGTGAATGATTTGAACATTTAATAATTGAATTTTATAACAATAGGTATATTAGAAACGATGATGATAGTATTTTGAATAAATCTGATTGGTTTTAGCTTTAAAAGTTAAAATTTTTGACAAGTTTTTATGACTCTACCAAAATTTTATCTGGAGTGTACTATCCCACTAGTTGTATGGTGCTTGAACGTCTTTATATAATTGCAAGAGATTTTCATAAATACAAAAATGACCCCAACTTTAATGAAGTTATATATATTCTATGAAATTATAGTTTAGAAAATATTGGGAATACTCGCATATGTTATTTTCTTTAGCATGCATCATGGTCCCTCGATACAATTTATCCAGTACTAAGTATGTAATTCATCAGATTTCAAACGTTTTAACTTTTAAAACTCCTATCACTTATAGAAATTTAGAACAAATTTTATGTAAAATATATGAATTATATGCAGAACGAATGGGTGAAAATGTTAGTTGAGTACCCTCTGCACTTATTCCTCTCGCTAATATTGAAGAAGATGACGCTGGAATATTAAATTTATTTGAAGGCGTTAATACATATAGATGTGATGCAAATGTAATAGGTTCCTCTAGTAGTAGTATGTCTACTGCATGTAATCAGACATCGGACACAAGTCCACACTCATTGGTTGTTGAATTAATTGATTACTTTAATTATAATATGCTTAGTAACAAAACAATTAAAAAAATTCAGAAGAAGTAATTGAATTCTGGCGAAAATACGAACAATGATGGTCAGTGATATCTGCAATTGCAAAAGATTTACTGACATCTCAAGTTAGCACTGTAGTTTCGGAATCTACTTTTAGTGTAGGTAAGAGGGTTTTGTCTGAGGTCATTTTGGAAGCATTAATGTGAGTGAATGACTGTCAAGATGCTCATTTTTTACTGCAAGATAAATATGCGAAAATTGCATGTTGTCATGTATGTGATATTTAATTTAACCATATTAATCAAAATTTGTTATTTTATAATACTGTTTTTAATGTTTTCAAAAAAATTTGCATGTAACAAGTTGTTCGTGTACAATTTTTAACTTTACATACTTGAAATTTAAGTAACCACTCTCGAGCTCGGATATAGGATGAGAGTTTTTTCTATTACAGAAAAAGTAAAAAAAGAAAAGGAGCTCGCGAGCCGAAGTCGCCTCGGTCCATGAGCCACAAGCTCGAGGGCCAAGACAAGCATGGCTTTCGAGCACGAGCTGAGCATAAGCTTGGCTCGTTATAAATAGTATCATCTCTTATAAATAGTACACAAACCAACATAATTCTATAGTACACACAATACCAACATAATTTTATAGTACACAAACCTTCACTTATTGACAAGAAATAGAGATATAACGTGCTTTGTATCTTATTTTATTTGAGTTTTAGTACATGTACTATATCATTTTTACAAAGCAATTTATATATCTCACTAAATGATATATGCCTATATTTGAGTTTTATTTTGCTAAAATTTTTCATTTTTAGAAATGAGTAATTGATACGTGAATAATACTTAGTACTTGTGTGTGTCTATTAAATGTGGGATTAAAAATAATATTTAATTTTTAAAATAGAATTTTATGTGAAAAATTAAACTCAAACGTAGGGCTATAACTATGTATCAACTTACATGAATTATTTATGATTTTATTCCCATGAAATCTTGAAATCGTCAAGGGTATGGAACTAAGAGATGGATAATGGGATATCTTTGTTAGGAATTTAATAATTATACATTTACAGCGAAATTTTAAAATATTTTTCAATTCCTTCCAAGGACCGTCTTTGTATTTAATTAGAAATCGTGATTACAATATTGTAAATTTAGTAAATTCTTCAAACTCCTTTGAGAATCTCGATCATCAACAATCGCGATTTTTGCTTCTCCTTATAAATCTTGATCTACCCCGATCTTTTTCACATCACAACTATCTAATTATCTAGCTTATAATGATAATCCATACAAGAGAATAAGAATGAGAGATTAGTGTTTCTCTTTCTTGTGCTGCATGATTATGATATTGTGTTGTGAGTTTTATTGTAATATAATTGATATGAAAAACTCAAACTCTAATGGTTTATTTTGTAGATGTTTAAGTGGGTTTGATCCTGCACTAAACATAACCCAGTCCATTAGTTATGCAATCAAATTAATGAACTTTAACTTAAGCACGTTAATAAATAATTCAATTTATTAATTCTATAAATGTCCTACATTTGTGAATCAATTAATTTTTAATCTCATTCTTCTAGTTCTCCATTTTGTATGTGACCTATTAGATTTTCAAAATACCATACGATGTGAATTATTTTTTGATCTAATAAAAATAAGATAAATTAAAACTCCCTTTTTAATTTATTATTAAATCACCTAAATTAATTAATTTACATTCATATCCCGAGACATCTAGCAACAATGTATATGGATGGAAAATATCACATGATTTGATAAAATCAAACTTGTTTGTTTTTCACAAAATCATAATCTCTTCATCAATATGATTCAAGCAATTATAATATATGAAGATGTGCCATCTCTATTAATTGATCATATTTTTCGTCATGTTCTTAAGTTAATAATCATCGAAACTCTTTTTGACTAATGAACTCACATTGACCAAGAATTTTTATGTCAACTTAAGTGAATAAAACGTAGATCATAATCTTTTACTATCTAAGATAAATTAATCCTCTTTTAATCATTTATTGCATTCATAAGATTCTTGACATACCTGAAGGTTCATTATTAATTACTCTTGGCGGAGCAACATTCAACATCACCAAAGTATGAATATCCTCATATAAGGTACTATGATCATTTCTAGTCGAAGGACAAATTTCACTATCGAATGTTAGAGTAAAATTACTAACGCTCAAATAGTTATCCAGTTGAATCTCTCTAGATTGTGTCTCCAATTTTTTATTCTCTTAACAAAATATCCATATGTATATTTAAATGTCACTATATTTTAGCCTATTATATTAGTTACTCACTTCGTAAGCGAGAAATGTCAAATTAATATCCTCATCCCAATCGTTAGGCACATAATCTCCTACGAGCATGTACTCCTCATTAGAGTTGTCAATTGCTTGTTTTCGACCCTTCAAATATTTTCGGAATTCAAGAAGTTTTGATGTGTGCAAATTAGTGTACGAAAACAAGCATTGCTCAGTACAATGCCTCGCGTAGCAAAAATCACAACTTGGATGTCCTCCAAGCATATCTTTATAGTCCATGTAGAGATTATTCATTGCACAATATTTGTTACTTTACCAAAGCCAGAATCAAGCAAATATCTTAAAAGTACAGGAAGAAAATACAAACACAAGATATATTAGCGATACGGGGGTTAGCCAAAATAGACAAAAATAAAAGCAAACAAAAGTACAAGAAAAAAAATGTTAAAACTAAAATTAATTAAAGTGGTAATCAAAGTAAAAAATATTTCCCGACAACGGCGCCAAAAACTTGTTCGCTAAAAGTGCAAGCCGCAAGTGCACGGATCGCGCTCAAGTAATAAAGTGGACCTTTAGAGTCTGGGTTGTCGATCCCTCAAAGAATGTATACTTTAGATTACTCGTCTCTAATTAATTTAATTCTAACAAAAATAATCACATAATAAAGACAATGATTAGAAATAAGGAAAACTAACTAAAAATCTACAAAATAAGAAAACATAAACGCTTGGTGATTTTGGAGGAAACGTGGTTGAGATTCATGGTTTCATTTAACCGTAGCCTAATTAATTTCACTACAAGCCAATTAATCAATTACTCATTTACTGTGTTAGACTCAATCTTCTAATTTTAGTTAATTACATCTCTCGAGTAAAACTAACCCTAATTGAATGGTTAAACCTATTATATCTCTATGTCGATTACAACAAAATAACCGCGATCAATATTTGTGAAAAATAGCTCATTAGGTCACCTAGGGCTAGTGGTATATCTCTATCCACTACACAAATATTCTACTATTTTGTCTAAAATGCACAATCTTCTCTACAAATCACTAAACATAATCATCTATTGGCTACATAAATGAAAATACAATAATCACAATAGTAGAAACACATGAAAATAAATAACATAACATCAAAGAGCAAATATTGAAATTAATTAAAAACTAGGTTAAACTAACACCACAAATCTCAACACAATTAATTAGCTCATTTTATACATATGATAACAAAGGAGAGTATTTATACAATACATTACACAATTGACAAAATAAATGAAAAACAATCAAAGTTTAGAGATAAAACCTTATTTTCGAGCTCGAACCTAATTTCCCCAAACACTTGCAAAATCTTTTGCTGCTCCTTGTGCTCTTGAATGATCTCCCAAAATATCCAAACAAAATGAAAATAAAAAGAAAAGAAAAGAAAATCAAAGAAAAAGAAAATAAGGAAGAAACAGGGAAGAGGTAAAAACCTCCAGCTAAGTGTGGACGTGGGTTGGGTTGGGTCAGGTTTTGTCCCAATCCAAACCCAAACCCAACCCAACATGATCGGTTTGATTAATATTCAAGACAACCCAGCCCATAGAAAGATTGAAACCCAACCCAACCCAACGTCGGTCGGGCTGGGTTAGGTTGGTGGGTTCGAGACAACCTGCCAATTTTTCCATTTCCTCTAGTAACGTTCCAATTTCCAAAGATCAAATAGCAACCATATATGCATCAGCAATCTGGGTTTCTTTTGATTTTCTTGGAAAGTTGCTTCTTGTTTTGGAGCTACAACACACAATAAATACAGCTTCGGGTTATTTTAGGATGCTCCAACCACAATTTTTATGAAATAATTTCTCCAATTTGGTTGATCAATCAAATTATATGGTGCGTTAACAATGTGAACAAATTATATGTTTCCAAGAAAAACCTAAAAGCTAATAATACCAACAAAAAGTTGAACGCCAAACCGAATGTTGTGCGATTTTAGTCATTTTCCTCCTTTCTTCTTGTTCTCTTTCCTTTGGGCGATTTTGACGTACAAAAGCCATAATTACACAATTATGAATAGAAATTCGCTCAATTTAATCAATAAAAAACATATTTAGATATTAAATAAGTGTGCAAAAACACACTTATCATGTGTCTCCAATTTTTTATTCTCTTAACAAAATATCCATATTTATATTTAAATGTCACTATATTTTAGCCTATTATATCAGCTACTCACTTCGTAAGCGAGAAATGTCATATGTGCATATCTATCCGTATAAACGACGTTCATATCTCGTTATTAATTATGACCACGGATAATTTAAGATCAAATCATATATAACTCATTTATAACATATTAACAATCACGACTCCTTATATTCTAAAATGCATTCTTACAACAAAATGGGGCTCAATCAGTCCTAGTGTGTTTTGGGTGGCATTCTCATCCCAAAATGCATTTTGGAATCATATCAAATGGGCCACCATTTCTGACAAGTGTCATATTTGTTTGTAATAATAGTGCCAATTTTCCAATTTTACCATATTGTTGTTCAGAGTTCTTTTGTGGAAAGAGAAACCGGTTAGAGACAAGGGCAATTGTGAAAATTTATTTTCAAATACCTTAAATAAGTACAAGTCTTAGTCAAAATTGTCAAATAAATGGAGAAAAATCTTTCCAACTATCACTTTTCTTCTAAAAGAGGTGAAAAATCTGGCCCAAACAGGTGGAAAACCAATAGAGTGTGTTATAAAATGCCTAGTCAATTATTTAATGATTACGATGCCACTCTGTCACTTGTTGTACATTTCCTTGTCTTTTTAAAGGTTGAACCTCAACCTTGAAGGTCCTACACCACCCCTGCCCTGGAGTATCGTGAGAGAGGTAAATCGCAGGTTATGCCTCCAAGGGTACATGGTGGAAGGCTGTTTGTACACTTGCACTTACCCAAGAGCCATATCCATATTTTAGGATTCGAATTCTTGACGCGGCAGCCTCAAGCAAAGCTGGATTTCTCCGCCCTCCCCTTTTACCACTTGGAGATGTGCCGAATTTCTCCACCCTTCCCTTTTACCACTTGGAGATGTGCCCTGGGGGCTACATTTCCTTGTCTTTTTTCTTTGTATATACATTGTACTAGTGCAACAGATGAGTTATTTTACAGTTCGACAGTTTAATTTTACAATAACATATTGATGTAAGTGCAAAGAGGCTGGCTTAAGTTACACCATAAATCAGTTAAGCTGGTTTGAACCGTCTCACAAATGAGCTAAGCTGATAAGATTAGTATCTGAGGCTCATCGCAGAAGTAAACCAAATAGAGAGCTACTAATATTAGTTAGCTCACGAGAGCTTGTCGGTTCACCTAGGTGTCTGCATCGCTACTTTTGCAACGATGCATACTGCTTGATGGCATCATGCATGAGTAGCGTACCATCAATTCGGTGCAATTATTTTATTTTTATATTTATTTCATTTATTTTTTTAATTTTTATTTCGAGGGTCTGTAAATAGGTAGGTGGTAAATCAATTTCATGACATTTCAAAATTCTCTACAATTTCGATACTATACAATCCTAGCAGTATAATTTTGCAACGATTATATAATTATTCATTTGTTTTCAAATATTTCTTCGATTCCAACTTTTCTTGCACAAATTATTTCTACTAGTTCTTGTTTTTATTCTTAAATTTTCTATAAAATTCGCTTTGGATTACATTAGATTCATGAACCTCGATAATTATGTTAGTTTAAGTACTCTTGTGCGTGGCATGTTCCTAATTCAGAAAATGCTTGTATACCAAATAAAAAACGATTGATCCTAATGACAATTTGAAAGAAATTGTCTTTAGAAAGAAAGCCGAGAAGACAATTGTTAGTGTTAAAATATTGTATTGGCGATTCTATGGACAAAAACACCAACTTCAACAATTTTAGAAGTTTAGAGACTAAAATGTAAAGTTTCATAGTTGGTAGGTTAGCTTAGGGTTTGGAGTTTATGTTTGGAACATGAAGGTTCTCGTCGATTTTTCGCTAGCTGCGCGTCAGACTTGTGCTCGAGTGGATTAAGTAGTTAATTCATCACTCGATCTTCACCCCACTGTCGCTCGAGTGAAATAGCTCTTCGCTCGAGCAAAATATTTATTTGGCCAACCTAATTTCTTATTCGCAAGATTTTTACTTGGCCCATATTTCCTAAACAGTCCAACACATATATTCAGGTGCCGCATTCGTTTCGTTTGAAGAGTTTGAACATTATTCTCTCAATAGAAAACATCTTATATCAGATCTAAAGAGTTCAATCATTCATCTTATATGCGCCAATAATATTGAAACATCAAATCCATCAAATCAAACACAAAAGTGACATTCTTCACTTGGTTCTATCAATGAGTTGAAGATCAAGGAAGAATCTGAAGAACGAGGAGTTCTTGAGTAGATCCACAGGAGATAAACTGCGTGAAGAGTCAGAAGTGGAGTTCGTGTGCTCATTCCAGGAGGACTGTTTTACAAAGAAGAGCCAAGATTGGTGTTTGTGTGCATTTTACAGGAAGGCTGCTTCAAATTTCAAACAGGAGATCAGAAATCTTGTGTCGTCAATTTTGTTGGTGGTTTGTAAGTTTATTGAAAAGTTTATAGTAGATCTTTGACTGGCAAAGTGCCCGGAGTTTTTCCCACGTTGGGTTTCTCCATGAACAATTCTCTTATTGTTTATTGCTTTGATATAACTGCGATATTCAAACATATGAGAAATTGAATTGTTTGACTAATCACCTAGACATAATTAACTTGTGACTTGTTACTTGTTAATTATAATTTTAATTCATCATTCACACCTAATCACCACGCTTTAGGTGTAGTTGGGTCGAATCTTGTGTTTATCAAGCGGTATCAGAGCCTAAAATCGTTTCTTGACCCACATATTAGTCTAGATGATGAGTCAATCACTATCTGTACCACCTTATTTCGATGGAACCAATTATGCGTACTGGAAAGTTAGGATGAGAGCCTTTCTCAAGTCGTTAGATGAGCGCATATAGGTTTGTGTGCAAAATGGTTGGTCTACTCCGTCTACCACCGTGTCTGGAGTTGTTATTCTTACTGATATTTCCCTTTGGACCAAAGAAAAGTTAGTTGAGTGCAATTAGAATAGTAAGGGTATTCATACTTTGTTTATGGCTGTGTCTCCTAAGGAGTTTAGGAGAGTGTCAATGTGTAAGAATGCTAAGGAGGTTTAGGACATTTTAGAGACTACCCATGAGGGTACTAAAACTGTTAAAAGCTCCAAACTGCAAATGTTGATATCTAGATTTGAGAAACTAAGAATGAAAGATGATGAGATGTTTGATGAGTTCTATGCTAAATTGAACAATATAGTGAACTCTAGTTTCAATCTAAGTGAAAGGATCCCCGAGGTTAAAGTCGTTCGAAAAGTCCTTAGATCCCTACCGAGTGGTTTAGGCCTAAGGTAACTGCTATTGAAGAAAGCAAGAACATCGATAGTGTTAAAATAAAAGAACTCGTAGGATCCCTCCAAACGTATGAATTAACCTTAGCACAGCCTAAGAAATAAAAGTCCATTGCCCTAAACACTCGTAGGTAAGATGATCTGAGTCTAGTGATAATGAGTCACGGAAGAAGGAAGAGTTAGCCTACTTTGTTAGGAAGTTTCAAAAGGGTTTTGGGAATAGACAGATGCCACAAACTAGGAAGAAGAGTCCCCCTAGGAAGTTTCATCGAGAAAAATATGATAAAAGTGGTGGCAATGGGTCTAGTAGTGATCTCCAATCTGTTAGATGTCATGAGTGTCAGGGCTTCGGGTACTATAGAAATGAGTGTGAAAATCTCCAGAGCAATTCATCAAGAGACAAAGATAGAGCCATAGTAGCCTCACTAACTGATGATAAGTCTAGCTCAAGTGATCAAGGTAAGCAGTCAGATAGTGAGAAAGTAAAAAAGTATATGGCCTTCGTGTCTCAGGTTGGGGAGTGGATCTAGGCTAGTGAAAAGGCTGAAGTTGATGAATTAGATGAGAGTTGTGATGATGACTCCGAAGAGGAGACTAACATTCATGTAGCGTATCAGGAGTTGTTTGAAGAGAGTCTCAAAATTAAGAAAGCAAATCATGCCCTGTTAAAGAAGCTAGATTTGTTAGAAAGAGAGAAAGAGAAACTAGTAGGTGATCTTCAAGATTCTACTAAAATCCTGAGTGAGTCGAGGTGTATTAATGATAAGTTAGAAGCAACTATTAAGAATCTTACAATTGAACTAGAAAAATCCAATTCTCAATGCGAGGCTTTCTCTTGTGGGACTAAGAAGTTAGATAGCATCTTAGGTATGAATAAGCCTGCAGGTGATAGGAGAGGTCTAGGTTATGATATGAAAATTTCTAATGCTGCTAGGACATCTAAAACCCTCTTCGTTCCTGCCTCCACCAAATTTCATGGTGTTGAAAATCCTGAACTTAATGGCAAGCGTATCATAAGACAGATGTTTCCTAGATCTCGTAGGAACACAGCATCTCATAATCATTATCAACAATCGTATGTGTCTGAGTCTAGGTTTGTACCCACGTGTCATCACTGTGGTGCTTTAGGTCACATTAGGCCGAGGTGTCGTGAGCTTGTGCGTAGGGAAAGATATCAGGATATTCCTAACCAAGTTAACTCTCTGTCCAATCAAATTGTTCAACTGAATGAGATGATCTCTAAACTGACGAAGGGTACCTCAAAAGTTAGAAGGGCTTGGGTCAAAAAAGCCGATCTTGACAAATGAGGTATGGAAACTACTGGTGCTTATGCACCTCACTGATCCCGTATATGGGAACCTTCACGCATTGTACATATCATATATGCCTTAGTTGCATTCATTCTACACTTTGCGTGCTTTTACGTATTTGATTTTGTTTATTTTGTTTTAGGTAGCTGATTGCTTTATTTTGGTTTGTATGCTTGATATTGTATTTTCTTTGTGTGTGTTTTTGTGTTTTTTTTTTAAAAATAAAAAATCCAAAAACATTGAAAAAAAATTGAAAAACCAATTTTTTTTTTGTGGACTGCTGCATCATGTATGTTACACTTGACAATGTATGTTGAGATCGAATATACATTTATTAGATGAATAGTCCAATTTTTATCTCATAACTTGAGTTTTTCTGGAGTACTTAGTATATGTCTCGTCATGTATATCTTGCACTGCGCACACTATGACTATGTAAATAGATTTAGACCACATGTGTGAGACTTGAGATGACTGTCACTTGTTGATATGGTGACTTTGAACTTGAATAGACTTATTTTGTTAGACCTAAACTCATACACATACCCCTCTATCGGTAAAAATAAAATGTTCATTAACTTAATGTTCTTCTTTGAGGCTATTTGACTCGATCAATTAAGTCTGGAGGGTGTTTCTACACCTGGTGTCTATGGTCAACTGACTTGGGTTAACCAGCCCAAAGCTCGCTATAGGGATCATCTTAGTTGCTTAATGAATTAGAACTTGCATTTGAGATGAAAAATTATGAGCAATTGAAAAGAAATATTTTTTTAAGTTGGTTCAATATTGAAAAAGAATAATAAAAAATATATATATAAGCTCAAAGATAGGGGGTGTAAAATTTTTGACATATTAGGAAACGAGTTTCATGTATAGGTCCTAACGTGCTTAAAAGTTTGACTTTCATAAGTAAGGGGATTAATCTATTGAGAGTGATTTTGCTTGTCTCTTCTCACAAATTTAAGGTTTGTAGTCTTGTTTACTTGGAAAATAGTGACACATTATACATATAAGTCACATATACAATTTACTCCGTCTAAATTTGATTGTGTGTGGGGCATCACTTATGTTCTTTGGTTTGTCATATTTGTGATCAACTATATTTTCTCGTTGACCAACATGTTAGTGTGCGTGCCATATTAAAAAAAATCGAGTGGTGCTAAAAATGAAAGTTTTCAAAAAGGTGCAAGAATTGCCATTTTTAGAAAACTGTGCTTAAAATTGAATCTTTTTAAATTATGGTGCTATTTTTGACATTTGAGCTTTTGCTCGATTTTCACTTGAATGTCGCTTGAGCGACACGTTCAGATTTTTCTCGCTCGATCTTCGCTCAACACTCGCTTGAGCGATGGCTGTTTTTTAAAACGCGATTGGACCTCCATTTTTCGATATTTTCTTCGCACTTTTCCCATCTTTATCTCGATTCTTGATCGTCACTTCATCAAATTCGAGCATCCCACTGTGTGGGCATCCTATTTGGACTACATTAACATCAAATCCTTCATTTAATTCAAAAATTGTGAAGGCAATTTGCTAAAACCCTAGAATTTTGCTTTTTGCCAATTTTTGGGGATTTTGATGTTTGCTTGATCTTTAGCTTAATTAATCTCATGCATTTGTGTTGTGATTTCCGCATGATGTTGTGTATGTATTTGCATCATGAATCCCATATTTTTGCTTGAACTGAAAACCTTCATTGGATTTTCGAGCTCTTGAGTTTGTGTTCGAAATTGATGCATATTTTGATCAATTTTTGTGATACTTGGGATAGGTTAGATACTGTGTGAGTTGGTTTTTTATTGTGTCAAGTTGGTTGGCATTGAGTGTGTTGGATTGTGCTTCGAATGTCATGATTCTTCATTGCACTCAACGTGTTCGATGAAATATTTCACTCGCTTGCTCGTGCATTTTTGGCGACACTTTTGTACACACGAGTCTTGTTCACTGCCATGATCATATATATGCTTTGATATCTTATTTTGGACTTGATCGCATTGATTTTTGCGTAAGTGACATGACACCCACATATAAGGTCCATGCCCTGACATCACTGCACTCACGTCTTGCAGTCACTTCACCACGTCACACATTGTACGTCATTAGATCCATTCATGACACATTTGACACTTTTGCATTGTTTTGCGTACACTAGTTCGTATTTACATCGTTTTGTGTGCTTTGGCGCATCCTTGCATTTTTTTGGCATGTTGTGGAGTATTCTTGGATCAGTTTGCATGTATGCTTAATTTGTGCATCACTTCACGCATTTTTATGCATTTGGTTACTTTGCTGCACCGTGTGGTCTATATTCTCTTTCGTAGCATCTCTTGACATGTTTGTTCTGTATTTATGTCTTAGATGCCGTCGTAGAGAGCTAGAACCGCAGCGAGGCAGCCCAGTGGCTCATCTTCCTATAGTCAAGCCCGATTCATATCCGAGACTGCCCATGAGGTGTTAACCTCCCAGTTTTCCCTTCGCCCTGTCTTAGTTGAGTGCGAGGTGATCTTATCAGACCTTTCCCCTGATGTTTCTGCTATTTTCACTTATCGGGGTTGGGATCCTATTCTTACTAGGTTAGTTCATCCACCTGACCTCATTGTTCACGAGTTCTATGCGAACATTCATGAGATTAGTAGTGATCTCGCATTTTGGGTCTATCTTAGAAGTCGCGCTATTAGGATTTCACCCAATGTCTTGGTTGAGTCTCTTCATATTCCACGGGTTCTACACCCTATCTATCCATTTCCTTCGGGTGAGTCTGGTTCGTTTGATACAGTGGTTTATTCTATACTGTTTGACACTCCATTAGAAGGGGGTTGTACTGCGGTTCGCACTGGATCGCTCTCAACCGACCGACAGGTTCTGTTGCGCATTATATGTACGAATCTGTGGTCGATCGTCCATACTTCTTCATTACCATCCGATAGGGCTAGATTCCTTTACGCCTCGATTCATGGTGACTTGGTTGACCTTCATACCTTTCTATGCTAGTATATTCTGCGCACCTTTCGTGTTCCGGGTCATAGGCTATGTCTTCCATATGCTTGTCTTATTCACCGCTCTTGGGGTCACGCTTCCCGTTGGTCCCTCATATCGGATCGGTCAACCTATTGGTCATACCACTGTATCGCAAAGTCGATCACATGCACCATCTTCTTCTTCTGCTCCTAATATTTCTATTGAACCGACTGTGCTTGCTGATCCGATATGTGATCTTCTGTCTGTTGATCCTTCCACTGTCTCGCCTACTGAGGCTCCATCCACTTTTGGTATTCCATCTTCTTCATCTGCTCCAGTCCCTCCTGCTTTTTCATCGGTTGATCCCATGACCATTTTGATGGGCCAGATGTCTACATTGATCAGCCAGCAGGCTCGGTTGCTAGCTGAGGTGACCCAACTTCGAGCTGATGTCACAGACTTACGGGGAGCTGTTGCATATGTTCAGCAAGCAATGGATGCGAGATCATTCCACTACCCCCTCGGTTTGAAGTAGATGGTCCAAATGGTGGTACTATTCCTTGGTTCGGACTCAGGACTGGGTAATTATGTCTCATTATTGTCCTGGCTTGAAAGTGATTCCATATGTTTGGCATAACTGGTTGACAAATTTGGCCCACTAACTTATTCATAATTTCATTCAAAGTATTTAGTTGTTTGGCCATGTTGTCATAGTGTACATTTCTATTTTGAGTAATTTTTTTTCCATATTATGAACATTTTACAAGTTTACTTGTTCAACGACATCTTGTGTGAGTTCACCAAGCAATGCACAAATGGTTCGAGGACTTATTTCCCTCATTGACTCGTAACGACTTTGATTATGTCCCTTTGTTCTTGGAGTACTTTGATGCTCCTCATAATGTTCGATCACAGACTGGACTAGCTGTTGACTTGCTGGCTTATAAGGCATATTGCTTCCCTTTTCGTATCTTCAAATACCAAACGTGTCCCACTGGGCGTGCTAAATTGTTTCGCGTGGAAATCGCTAACAATTAAAAGAAGCTTAAGACGATTGTGTAAGGAATAATGACCTCTCGAGACAAAGTCCCAACGATGGGTGTTTTATTTATGAAGATTACAATTTACAAGAAACGAAATGCCTCCAAGGAGTATAAGAACACAAAGTCATTGAAAGTTGACAAGAAGAATAAAAAGAAACGTAAATTACATAATTTTTTGTTTGAGAGTGATTGATTCGGTCCTTCTTTCTATGCTCTCTTTACTTTTTTATACTCTTTTGCCGGTTTTCTTGTAGAACTGCTTGAAGATTACTCATCACCCAATAACCATTCACTTCTTCCATAATGGATGATTTGTCAAGAAACTACCACCTTTAACTGCTGCCCCCTACTTCCTTCAACTGCTTGTAACTGAGATTCTTGGATCGTTGAATGTGATAAGATTGTCAATTTAACTGCTTCCATAACCATTGCTTTGGATAACCACAAGATGCTATCCTTGCCCAAATTTCGGGCGTATCGCTCCAGTCTGAACGATTCTAATAGCCTTTACTTTAAATAACTATGAGATATTATCTTCGCCCAGATATTGGGCGTTCTGCAAGCTTGAACGATGATGGGACCCCCGCTACACAACTTCGTCTTGGGTCTTGCATATGGTCTCATTTGGGCTTATCTTTAGAATTTTGGACCATTTAATTGGGCCTCATTTTTGTGCGTCAACGCAACCATAGAAAATGATGTCGGCCTTTATAGTGTGTTTGTGCGTAGTGTACTTCAATTTGCTTTTGCCTTGCAATTTGTGTGTTCACTAGTTTGGTTATGCTTAGCAGTTTTGGGTTCATTAGTTAGCTGTGCTTAGCAATTTGAGTGTTCTTAGCTAGGTTTGGCTAGTTGTTGCAAGTTCTTGTTTATCATCTGTTACGAGCAATCCCAAAAGGGCCCTAGCATGCAACGTGTGTCCCACGAGCCACGTGGACGAACCCACGAACCCATTACATCGAACCCATCACATCGAATTGATAGTGATGAACCTTTTATGTCTGAACCCACGTGGCGTGCTAAACTCTTGTCACATGAACAGTAGACAGTATGGTTGTCTTATGGAAGATCTGTGAAAAGAACTTCTGACAGATGGTTGATGTCACAACACGCTGCAATGACGGCTGCATCAATCCCGCGTGTCAGAGTTCAAGTATAGGAAGTCAGAGCATTAAATGCGTTGGAGTCTATGACAAGAAGTTTAGCCGCTGGGATAAGGCCACGTGTCCATTCATCCAACGGTTCTTGTTCACCCTCTCTTACTATAAAAGCTCACACATTGTGTCATTTGAAGGTAATGCTAAATTGGACTCTCAATACTAAACAATTCTCTCTATATTTTACTGTTCTATTTATCTCCCTAAGGCCGACCCCCTTATATATTTTGAAGGCCCATGTTTTAGTCTTCCCACGCTCATATATATTTCCACTCCAACTGACTTGATCGTCGAAGTGCGCGCGGCCGGTTCCCCTCCTCTTTGGAGAAGACCGTGTGCAATTGACGGTTTGTCCTAGTGTGCAAGAAGAAGGCTGAATCGGATGTGAGAGGCCCTGGGATCTGTTGACAGCTCATAGGTGCATTTTTTGAGGTCAACAGATTGGTTGAACCGGACGTGAGAGGCCCTGGGATCAGTTCAGAGCTTGCCATTATAATGAGCTCTAGTAACTATGGCTCCCATAGCCGAAGCCATTAGCAGGAAGGCTCCCATGGCAGAAGCCACCGACAAGAGGCCTCTGAAGAAGAAGTCCTCCGGACTAATGTCAACATGCGCAGACCCCATCATCTTCACAGGCGAGGCGGTACAACAGCGCGTCAAGCTAGAGAAGTGGGAGAAATGACAGCAAACATGAGGAACTTGGCAGAACAAAACGCTGCCATGCAACAACTACTTTTACAAATGCACGGGCAGGCCGGATACCAACCGCCCCACCATGAAGCTTATCAACAAGATGAATAAGCCAGATTTTCTCCTCAACATGTTAGGGAGCCAAGCCCCCTGGAAAGGGAGATGGGCATGGATACATCTTCAACTTACATCCATACTAACCTCGACGGAGACCCGCTTCAAAGGGGAGAACTTCTCTCCCAAATATACTCGAGACCCGGAGCTAAGGAGGTCTACCAGTGTGTTTGACCAAATCGGAGCATCCGGGCTTAGAAATAGGCCCCGGCGACCCCCTCCAAATGTAAGGTAATAGGAACAACAAGAGCCCCAGGAGGTTCGTTAGCCTAGGAATAGGCGAGAAAGAAGGGATGCTGCGAACCAACAAAACATGGCAGGAATCACCCAATCGCCTCGGTATCAGGTAGAAGAAGGGGAATCCAGCAGCCCTTACAGGTCATTTGAACTTGATGACGACGATGATAGCTTGCCATTTTCGCGTAAGTTAAGAAATGCGCATGTCCCCAGCCACTTTGTGCCCCCAAAGATCCCAAAATACGAAGGTAAGGGAGACCCGACGAAGCACCTCAACAACTACGAAACACACATGGCTCTCAGAGGAGCTTTGTCGGCGTTAAAATGTAGAGCATTCCACCTCACTCTCACAGGCGCTGCAGAAATATGGTACAATCGCATACCCACAGGAAGCATCAGGAGTTGGCCTGACCTTAAAAAGGCCTTCCTAAACCAGTATTTGTCTAGTAAGGAAGGAGAAGTCCCCATACAAAGGCTTCAGGACATGAGGCAGCAAGCGGGTGAAATATTGAAGAGCTATTTGGCTCGAATCACTGATCGAATGACCTATTGTGAACAAGTAACTGATAGAGAGGCCCTATCAGCACTCATGGGTGGTCTCAATATGAATACCCTATTCTGGAGAAACGTGCGGAATGGAACCCAGCCATTTATGATGCTCTTGTGGAAATGATGAGGAGCGAGATAGTCAATGATGAATTGATTGACCATCGCAACAGGACCTCACTGGGACTGCCACCGATTCAAAGACAAAGGCGAGACCCTGTATCACACTTAGTAACCCAGCAATGGACCCAAGCTGGGCAAATTGTGGCCCCCACATCAGGCCAAGCAGTGGCCACTGCTACTCTAAATGGCGTACCCTCCTTGGCATAAGAGGAAGTAGGTCCCAATGGGGTGCGCAGCCAAGTTCGTCAAGAGGGAGAAGCAGATGAAGGGACAACGGACCTAGAAATAGGCCCTATTGTACATATCATAGAACTTTTGGTCACAACGATAGCAACTACTTGACAAGGCCTCGAAACTAGGAGCAAACGGGTCAGAACGAGGATAGAGGTCCTGCGAACCAAAACTTGAGAACGACCAGTCGGGAGAGAAGAGATCCCGAACCCAGAAATGAGGAGCCAGAGAGGCAAGCAAGGGACAGATCGCCTCGGTGCAGGGACGACAGTACTTGGGACCGCCAAGGAGTTCACAGAGGCAAAGAGAGGCTCGGCCCAACACGGAGCTGGACCTCATCAGAGAGATAGACACCATAATTGGAGGACCGCACATTGGAGGGGAATCTAGGAATGCTCAAAGGAACTATGCTAGGGAAGCTAAAGACTCTCCCATGACAAGTTATTATGTCAACGGATCCTACCGTGGAACTCATACACTTCGGCCAATTACTTTCATGCAAGAAGATAATGTTGATGTTCACTACCCCCATTACGACGCCTTGGTCGTAAGGGCTATAGTCGCCAGAAATGGTCTGAACCGTATGCTTGTGGACAATGGAAGCCCGGTTAACATACTTTTTGGCACTACATTTCACAAAATGGACGTTGGTTTCAACCCTACTCCAATGGCAGTCCCGTTATACGGATTCACATGGGATAGTATCATCCCCAGGGACAGGATCACACTGACTGTAGAAATAGGAACCCCTCTTTTTGCAGCCCACCACCGCATGGAGTTTTTGGTGGTGGACCACAGGTCGGCTTATCACGGAGTATTGGGGCGACCCGCATTAAACGAACTGGGAGCTGTAACATCCATTCACCACTTGTGTATGAAATTCCCCACACTGATAGAGGTATTGCCACTCTACGAGGTGACCAGATGGGTTCGAGGAAGTGCTACCTTAGCTCATTGCGAAAATCCGAACCCCGCAACTCAAATATGATATACATGGATACAAAAATGCTCGATTCCCCTGCAAAAGGGTCAGCCCCTGAAGAATGGGAAGACGTCAAGATGGTTAATGCTATCATAGACCGAACCGCCCCTGATTATGGAGTCCAACTCTCAGTCTGCTCCGATCGAAGAATTGGAACCTTTTCAGGTTGATCCTAGTGACCCCACAAAAATGCTCCAGGTGGGGAAAGAGTTGGGAACTGAACGAAAGCAGTTGTTGAAGAGTTTTCTCCTCGCAAACTTGGATGTGGTCGCATGGAAGCATAGAGATATGTAGGCATCGATCCAAAGGTCAGCTGCCACCACCTCAACATCGACCCCAAGTTCACCTCACACGGACAAAAGAGGAGAACATTCAACCCAGAAAGATATGAAGCCCTGAGAGACGAGGTTCATAAGCTGGTGAGTAATGGGTTCATCCGTGAGGCAACCTACCCGAAGTGGGTATCCAACCCGGTACTAGTGAAGAAGCACAACGGTAAATGGAGGGTCTGCATAGACTTCTCCAATCTGAACCAGGCCTATCCAAAATATAGTTTTCCACTTCCAAGAATTGACCAACTAGTGGATACCACTGCGGGGCACAAACTACTGAACTTCATGGACTCGTATTCTGGATACAACTAGATTTTCATGTACCCACCAGACGAGGAAAATACTTTATTCATCACAGATCGATGACTCTATTGCTACCGGGTGATGCCATTTGGCTTGAAAAACGTAGGGGCCACCTACCAAAGGTTAGTGAACCGCATGTTTGTGAATCTCCTGGGCAAGACAATGGAAGAGTATGTTGACAATATGTTGGTAAAGAGTCTCGAAGCTGAAGACCATATTGAACATCTTACCGAGGCCTTCAAAGTTTTGAGAAAATTTCAGATGAAACTGAACCCCCTGAAATGCGCTTTTGGTGTGGCTTCAGGAAAGTTCTTAGGCTACATGGTGAATCAAAGAGGAATTGAGGCCAATCCTGATAAGATTAGGGCGCTATTAGACATGAGATCCCCCTGCAAGCCGAAGAAAGTGCAAAGCTTAACAGGTTGGCTTGCTGCTCTGAATCGCTTCATCTCGAAGGCGACAGATAAATGCCTTCATTTCTTTAAAGTCCTAAAAGGAGGGAAGAAATTCCAATGGAACGAAGAGTGCGAAGTGGCTTTCCAAGTGCTGAAGAAGTACCTTGGGCAAGCCCCCTCTCCTCTCGAAGCCCAAAGATGGAGAAGCCCTATCATTATATTTGGTTGTATCAGCAGATGCCGTGAGTTCGGTCCTAGTAAGGGAAGAAGATGGTACCCAGTTGCCTGTCTATTATATATGCAAGACCTTCACTTCCGCAGAATCTCGATATTCAAACATGGAAAAGCTCATTTTTTCACTCATGACCGCCTACAGAAAATTGAGGCCTTACTTTCAGTCTCGAAAAGCATCCACGTATTGACCACTCTCCCACTCAAGCAAATCTTACAAAGGACGGATGCTTCTGGGAGACTAATGAAGTGGTCCATCGAACTGAGCGAGTTTGACATTTCATACAAGCCAAGGGCCTAGGTGAAAGGGCAGGCCTTGGCAGATTTCATAGTCGAATTCTCCAGACTGCAAGTTGATATGGAAACTGAGGTAACAGAACCCCCAACTTGGAACTTGTTAGTTGACGGCTCATCCGGGGAAACCGATTCAGGCGCAGGGGTTATTTTGATGAGTCTAGAGGGACACAAGCTTTGCTGTGCTATCTGGTTCAGATTTAAAGTTTCGAACAATGCTGCGGAGTATGAGGCCCTACTGGAAGGTCTAAAGTTATCAAGGAAAATGTAGATAAAAAAGTTAACGGCCAGTAGCGATTCACAGCTGGTGGTTTGCCAGGTCAAGGGAGATTATTCGGCAAAGGACAAGAATATGGCTTCTTACCTGAAGAAGGTTAAGGAGCTCATCTCCCACTTTGAAAAGTTCGATCTTATACAGATTTCAAGGTCAGAAAACACGCATGCCGATGCCCTGTCCAAACTGGCTAGCAGTAAAGATTCAGAACTCCTCAAGATGGTGCCAATTGAACACCTCACTCAACCATCCATAGCTAAGGGTGAAGAGATCATGTGGATAGAGGAGACCCCTCTTTGGATACAGCCGATCGTCGCCTTCTGAAAGGACCAAACCCTCCCTGAAGACAAGGAAGAAGCTTAGAAACTAAGGCGTCAAGCCGAATATTACGTGCTCCAAGACGAAGTGTTGTACAAAAGAGGATTTTCGAGACTATTTTTGAGATGCACCGGGGATGATGAGGCCAACTATGTCCTAAGGGAAGTCCATGAAGAAATCTAGGGGAACTATACTGCCGGTCCGGCCCTGGCCGATAAGATACTCAGACAAGGGTACTACTGGCCAACACTGAAAAAAGATGTGATCCAGTTCGTCCGCGCTTGTGACAAATGCCAGCGTTTCTCCTCCATTCAACGACAACCATCTCAAGAGTTGACTGCTGTGTCTAGCCCATGGCCCTTCGCCAAATGTGACATCAACTTGATAGGTCCACTCCCTAAAGGAAAAGGAGGCGCTGCACATGCAATTGTAGCTATAGACTATTTCACCAAATGGGTAGAAGCTGAACCCTCGACAAAGATAACTGAGGCAAACACTTCGAAGTTTGTATGGAAAAACATCACATGTCGGTTCGAGATCCCTCAATCGCTTGTGTCGGACAATGGGAGGCTGTTTGATAATAAAAAGGTCAGAGAGATGTGCGAGGAGCTCGACATCAAGAATCATTTTTCTTCCCCACACCACCCCCAAGCTAATGGCCAGGTAGAGGCGATGAACAAGACGATAAAGTAGATTCTAAAAAAGAAACTTGACGCATCCAAGGGGGCGTGGGTGGATGAATTGCCCCATGTGTTATGGGCGATACGTACCATAAGCAAGATCGCAACGGGTGAGACCCCTTTCTCCATGGCGCAGAAGCAATAAGCCCCATCGAGGTGGGATTACCCTCGCCTCGACGCCTATAGTTTGACGAGATCTTCAATGAGGAAATTCGACGATGCGAGCTGGACTTTCTAGAAGAAAGAAGGGACGCCTCACAAATTAGGCTCGTCACTTATCAAAGGAAAATGATCAAGTATTATAACAAGAAGGTCAAAAAGAGATCGTTCAGGAGAGGCGATCTCGTATTGAGAAGGGTTTTCCTCTCTTCTAAGGAACCCGGTGTCAGAACCTTAGGCCCGAACTGGGAAGGCCCCTACCACAACACTGAGGAGGTCAGTCTAGGGACTTTCATTATCGAAACTCTAGATGGGAAGATGCAACCCCACCTCTGGAATATTGAGCACTTGAGGATCTACTATTAGTAATTTCTTTCTTTTTCTTCTTTGCCGATCCAGTTATCGAGGCGTATGTTTGTAGCCCCCCTATTTTGTGTTTGCTTTTCCATCTATGGAATGAAGCTCCAGTTATCGAACCGTTTCGCTTTGTAGCATCTTCTATCAAATGAAGTCTGACATCCTACAAATCCTAAGTAAAAAGGGTTCGGCACAACTTGTGTATGGTAAACCACACGGTATTCATCAAGTCTTAATTAAATTGATTAATAAACAATTTACTGGATGAGCTTTAAAGACTAACTGTTTCACTTTGTAGCACCGTCTATCAAATGAAATCTGACATCCTACAAATCCTAAGTAAAACGATTCGGCACGGCTTGTGTGTGGTAAACCACACAATATTCATCAAACCTTAATTAAATTTATTAATAAACAATTTACTGGATGAGCTTTAAAGACAAACCGTTTCACTTTGTAGCACCTCTATCAAATGAAGTCTGGCAACCTACAAATCCTAAGTAAAAATGGTTCGGCATGGCTTGTGTGTGGTAAACCACACGGTATTCATCAAGCCTTAATTAAATTGATAAATAAACAATCTACTGGATGAGCCTTAAAGACGAACCGTTTCACTTTGTAGCACCTTCTATTAAATGAAGTCTAGCATCCTACAAATCCTAAGTAAAAACAGTTCGACACGGTTTGTGTGTGGTAAACCACGCGGTATTCAACAAACCTTAATTAAATTGGTTAATAAACAATTTACTGGATGGGATTTAAAAACGAACCGCTTCACTTTGTAGCACCTTCTATCAAATGATGTCTGACATCCTACAAATCCTAAGTAAAAAGGTTCGGCACGGCTTGTGTGTGGTAAACCACACAGTATTCATCAAGCCTTAATTAAATTGATTAATAAACAATTTACTGGATGAGCTTTAAAGACGAACCGTTTCACTTTGTAGCACCTCTATCAAATGAAGTCTGGCATCTTACAAATCTTAAGTAAAAAAGGTTCGGCACGGCTTCTGTGTGGTAAACCACACGGTATTCAACAAACCTTAATTAAATTGGTTAATAAATATTTTATTGGATGAGCTTTAAAGACGAATCGTTTCACTTTGTAGCACCTTCTATCAAATGAAGTCTGGAATCCTACAAATCCTAAGTAAAAAGGTTCGACACGGCTTGTGTGTGGTAAACCACACAGCATTCATCAAGCCTTAATTAAATTTATTAATAAACAATTTACTGGATGAGCTTTAAAGACGAACCGTTTCACTTTGTAGCACCTCTATCAAATGAAGTCTGGCATCTTACAAATCCTAAGTAAAAACGGTTCGGCACGGCTTCTGTGTGGTAAACCACACGGTATTCAACAAACCTTAATTAAATTGATTAATAAACAATTTATTGGATGAGCTTTAAAGACGAATCGTTTCACTTTGTAGCACCTTCTATCAAATGAAGTCTGACATCCTACAAATCCTAAGTAAAAAGGTTCAGCACGGCTTGTGTGTGGTAAACCACACAGTATTCATCAAGTCTTAATTAAATTGGTGAATAAACAATTTACTGGATGAGCTTTAAAGACAAACCGTTTCACTTTGTAGCACATCTATCAAATGAAGTCTGGCATCCTACAAATCCTAAGTAAAAACGGTTCGGCACGGCTTGTGTGTGGTAATCCACACGGTATTCCAAAAACCTTAATTAAATTGGTTAATAAACAATTTATTGGATGAGCTTTAAAGACGAATCGTTTCACTTTGTAGCACCTTCTATCAAATGAAGTCTGGCATCCTGCAAATCCTAAGTAAAAACAGTTCGGCACGGCTTGTGTGTGGTAAACCACACGGTATTCATCAAGCTTTAATTAAATTGATTAATAAACAATTTACTGGATGAGCTTTAAAGACGATCCGTTTCACTTTGTAGTACCTTCTATCAAATGAAGTCTGGCATCTTACAAATCCTAATTAAAAACGGTTCGGCACGGCTTCTGTGTGGTAAACCACACGGTATTCATCAAGTCTTAATTAAATTGATTAATAAATTACCTATCATCAGCTCGAATGCTGTCCCCGACCATGGCGAACCCATGTGACTTGTTAATAATTTATTCAAATTATTGCCTATCATCAACTCGAACACTGCTCAACGAGCCCATGCAACTTCTAATTAAGTTCGATTGCTTCATCTATGATGGAGGCTTATGCCCCATTTCAGGGCCCATTACAAGACTTGAATCAATAGAGTTCAACAAAAAGGAAAAGAAGAAACAAAGAATGGCTCCAATTAAAAATATAAAATTCGAGTAAGTACAACTACTTTACTGCAAAAAATACTAGTTGCCACCCTCCACAACTTCCACCACCTCCTCCACCACATCCTCAGCAGGAGTAGAGGGTTCTGCTGGAATGAACTCCTCCATCATAGCAGCCAAGTCCACCTCTAGATGAAGTTCGACAACCTTTGTAAGAACTTCACCATAAGCAACATTCCTCCAGTACAAACCGAGGCCATCATACTCTGCCGTTTCATGAAAATGGGCAACATAATTCTCCCCTGCAGCATCCCCTGCCTCAACCAACTGCTGTTTCAAACTTGTAACTTCAGTAGTTAGGTCAGTTACTTGGGCCTTTAGGGCCGTCCTATCTTGGTTGGCCACCTCCAATGCTGTCGAGGCAATCTTCTGCAAGTTATCTGAGTTCTCTACTCGCTTCGTCAATGCATTCACTTCAGACTTGCAAAGATGAACCTCCTCCTAAAGCTCAACATTCTCCGTGGAGAGCTGTCCAACCTTAGCCTCCAAATCCACCTGTTTGGCCTTGAAAGCTTCAATGACCTCATCCGCTGTCGAGGCCTCTGCCTTCAATTTTTCAGCTTCCAACTCAGTAGTGACAGTCTTCTCCTCAAGCTCACTGTTCCGATCCTGCAGCTTCTTCATGTCCATTTAAGCATTGAAGATGAAGCTTTGGGACCGAGCCTGCATTGCCAGTCCAGCCTCCAACATGTTTGTGAATTCACATGTTTCAGCGTAGGATGCATATTTGTCAATCCAATACTTATAGTTGATCCTTGCTGCTGCTTGGGCCTCGGCCGGTAGCATCTCGAATACTTCTGGAGCAATTTCATCGGCTCAGTCGTTGAGAAAATCTCGAGCCTTAAACTCAGTAGGACCCTCCATCCTAGTCTGACGCCCCCACTTCTTTCTAACTAACCCACCCTCCTCCTCGTTGCCTTCATCAACGTCAATCACTGGCAGAGAATGTAAATACTTCACATTGATGGGCTCTTTCAAAGACTTCTCTATTGAAGTTTGTCGTGTTGAAGGAGGAGGAGGACCCTTGTTCTTTGTCAAAACCAGCAGCCTTTTCTTAGGCATCCCGCATCAGAAAGCTCGGCTTTGTCCTATCCCTTAGCCTCCATTTTCTTTTCTAGGGGGGAGGTGGATTGGACTTCGACGGCCGGTTCAGTTCATCCCTCTGGTTTTTGTAAGTTGACGAACTCGAGCTCAAAGGTTTCTTATTCTTTGCCTCGGTCAAGCGACGTATGTGAAACATATCCGGCCTCACATACTTCTTGCTCAAATGTTGCTCTGAAACCGAACCGAATAACACAGTCAGAAAGGGAATTCATAATATGCTTCGGAAAGTAAGGGTCAGTTTGCAACTTACCACGGGTCGACATCAACAAATGTGTCACGAACAAAGCTCGTTTACCAATCACGTTCTTGAAGTCCCTTCTCTCCGGAGACAGTTCGTATATGGCTCTGACAATGGCCCACTCAGAAGGTTCAAGCTCGAACCGATCTGCAAGAACTGAACAAATCCTTGAATCAGAAACAAAACAAAATGCAAAGCACAAAGATATAAAAAACTAGAGACTACACTCACTATACTCATGATATTGGGTCGGTACGATTATTTCTGGGACTGAATTCCCCTCCACTGTCTGCCAGTGACCCCTTATCCTGAACCAAAAGGACTTCCAGTTCTTAATTGAAGAAGGAGTGCCCCCGATGAATGGGCCCCAGGGGTTATTGCAATACCACCCCCTGCAAGAATCTCTCCCACTAGAGGCTCTGGGCTGAAAAAGGGTTTGGAAAACGTAGGAGGCATATACTCGCCAAGAGTGACCTTCTTCCACAGAAGAAAGGCCCCTGCTATTTGGCTCCATACGTTCGGTACAAGTTGGGCGGAGCCAGATTGTATTGCCTAAGCAAAAATCTAAAAAATGGGTGTAGAGGTAACCTCATCCCACCTGTCAAAATGGCCTCGCTCACAGCCACACACCTCTGCCTAGGATTGTTGGCCCTCTCATCAGGGGTCGGCACAAACATCTCTATGGTTTCAGGGATCCTATACTTCTCCCTATAGGTTTCAAGGTCAGTCGCCTCTACAACTGAAGGCCATTCGGACGCCCCCCACCTCATCCTAAAATCTATAGGCCCCTCAGGCATCATAGCAACATTATGGGGTCCCCCCATAACCTCCATTATTCTAGAAGTAGGGATGGATGGAGGGAGACCAGCCTCGGCATACAATAAGGCAGTGTCCTCGTCTGTAGACGAGCCCCCAAAATCTTTTTTTTTGAAAGAAGAGGCCATTTTTCTCAAAAAAAGGAGGAAAGTAAAGAATCAACAACTGGTTTAAGCACTTACGTCGAAGAGGTCAAGAGAAGAGCCGGTGCGTGCACATGAGAACAACAAACTGGATGAAGGATCACGAAGGCAGAAAGAAAGACCCTCAAACACTTAGAAAAAATTTCGCAAAGTAGAAAACTAGAATTTGGGGAAGAAATCCCTTTTTATATGAAATGGAGTCACAGCTTAGCCATTGGATTAACCCTGGTTTTAATCCAGGCCTTATAGCTATCCCTGCATCAGAAATGTTGAAACGAAAAGGCACCCATCACCATTTCGAATCAACGGCTATGATCAATGCGTGCGTCGCACGCACAAGGGACTCGAGTCAATATGCCAGCTGTCACCAGTAATCATTATCATGCATTAATTTTTTACGTAATACGAAAAATTAAATTGTCCTCGCCGTAATTACTTAGCACCTTGGGAACCAGCATCAATGTCAAATCAGATAGGCTCGCCTAAATGGTTTCGCCTCTTCTACAATAGGCTCGCCAATATAACTTCGCCTCTTCACAACAAGCTCACCTACATGGCTTCGCCTCTTCACAACAAGCTCACTTACATGGCTTCGCCTCTTCTACAACAGGCTCGCCAATATAGCTTCGCATCTTCACAACAGGCTCGCCTACATGGCTTCGCCTCTTCACAACAAGCTCGCCTACATGACTTCGCCTCTTCTACAACAGGCTCGCCAATATAGTCTCGGCTCTTGACAACAGGCTCGCCTATATGGCCTCGCCTCCTCCACAACAGGTTCGTCTACTTAAACACCTCTTCTACGGACATCACATCCAAGGTTTCAAGTCCACGTACTATATAAATAATCATACATGGACTTCGGGGACTAGTTGTTACGGGCAATCCCAAAAGGGCCCCAGCATGCAACATGTGGCCCACGAGCCACGTGGCTGAACCCACGATCTGCGTTACGTCCGAACCTATTACATCGAGCCCATTTGACATGAAAGGTGCATGTCGAACCGAAGATATCATTTGACACACAACATTAACCTTTAAATGTATGTCGTACCGATGGAACCATTTGACATGAAAGGCACATGTCGAACCGACGATACCATTTGACACATAACATTAGCCTTTAACATAGAACATTATTTGCTAGAAATTATAACTTAAACACGTATAACAACTTTATGCACATCTACCTACCTCAATTTGATGCTTGATGAACTTTGAAAAGAACTTTGAAAAACTTTGATGAACTTCAAAAATTTTGACGAAGTTTGGACGTTTGGACCTTCCTTTGTTATTTGAAAATATCTTTTGAAATCACAAAAACCTTCTTGCAGAATATTTTTTGCCCACACTTAAAACTTCTGAAAACCATTTTGAAAACCACCTTCCTTTTCTCTCTCAAACTCTCTATTTTTCTCTCAACTTTGAAAGCAAATTGAAAGTGATTTTGGTGTGAAAAATCAAATGAGTGAAGAGGGTATTTATAGGTGAGATTTGGGGTAGGTGAAATGTCATATTAAATAGGGTAATTAAGTTGTGCAAGTAGTGTCCATTAATTCTCAAAAATCATGGGTTTCGGCGCTTCCGGTCGACCGGTTAGTTGCTCCGGTCATCCGGTAGTCCGGTTGACACTGCACATGTTAAAGTATTTTTATCATAACGTTTTTCCCCGATATCCGATTGAGGTGATTCAAAGTGCATTGGAAAACTAATTCAAAGAGCTACAACTTTTCTACAGATATCATTTTCCAATTCGAATATTTTATATGTCGAAAATGGGTCTCAAAGGAGATTAAAAATATTTGAAGTATACTTTAGCCATAAAATGAAATACTTTGCATTCCGTCCAATTTTCATCAAATCGTTTTTAAGAAAATACTTTATAAACATCATTTTACCTTTAAACATGTATTGGACTATCTTTTGGGCTTATATTTCCTTTATTGGGCCTAATGTAAAGTTAATCACACAATTATGGGCCTAACTTTATAGAAAAGATTCAGGCCTCTATATTTTCAATGGTGATTTTTTTTTTTTAACTTCGAAAACATTTATGCTCGTATTAAATTAATTTATAAAACTCTAACCTCCTTAATTAGTCAACCATATAAAATTCACACGCACTAGACGATAAACTTGATTATTCATTCACTACACCAAGAATAATAAGAAAAAAGTTAATTTAATTTAATTGAAATACATAAATTATTTTTATAAGAAAATAACAAGTTTCTTCCCTCAAGTAATGATAAACAATTTTTTTTTATTAATTAAAGTTTTAAATGAGTAAGAGCATATCTAAAAGACTCACTATTTTTAAATGACATATTCTATAATAGAGATGAAAAAAATTTAAATACTCCAACAGACTTTTCATATTTAACACTTAATTTTACTACTTTTAAAAAATGTTTATTATTTTTTCTATATTTTATTTTGCTAGCTTCCCTCCAAATTATTATATTATTTTCCTTCATTGAAAAATGAAATACTTTGAATACATTTAACTATAGAGAGCGGATTTTACTCTATAAAGTCACTCTCTAAATTAAAATATTAATTTAAAAAATCTCTTAGAACATAATTTTAAAGATTAATTTTTTAAAATAGAAATAATCTTATATTTAAAGAGTCACTTAAATATGCTTTAAGTTACTTATCTTTCTTAGATTTAATTGCGCAATACAATATTTAATGACCGATGTGTTTGTCCTAATTCAGTTGGGGCTCAGGTTTAACCAAGAATGGCTCATCTCCTTTGGAGCTCCATCCAACGACAGATTTGGCCATGATGTACAAGAGAACTCCTCGACAAACGGTTACAACTTGTTCAAGTCTCAATTACAAGCCACATATGGCGCAATATAACCTTCACCTCGAAGTACATTACTAGAGATTGAAATCATTAACCTCACGCTCTCTTTACATTCTTTAATCTGCCAAAATTCCACAGAATCTAAGAGAGAACATTGAAGGAATACAAATCTATTTCAGATAGAAATACCTCTTCACCCCAAAAAATGTCGCCAACAGAATCTCGACCTCATCCCCCTCCATGTGAACATCACCTGCACATGGAGCACCCCGTTAGGAGGCAAAGGCCACCGGTCGAGAAAAATGTTCTACGACTGTTTGCACTCTGACGGTCAAGTCAACGGCTGGACAAAGGAAAAGAGAGTGCAAGAGAGGGTAATGGATTTGGTTCGGGTTAGAAATCATACCTTCAAATGAAATGGATTCACATATATATGGAAAACGAAAATGGACCTCGTGAGCTAATGGGCGGAACCCAAATTCAAAGCCCGATATGCAATTGTTCAATTAAATAAGGCTCAATCAATAAATAGTTGATGTCACGTCAGCCCATGTGGGACCCTCTTTGTCATACGCATACCACATAATTTATGGATATAACAATAGTCCTCCAAGTTTGAGTCGTATATTTATATGCAGGTCGGATTTCGGAATATAAGTAGTTGACCAGGTGAGGTCTTACATAGTCTCAGCAATATAAGTTGTTCCAATAAGTGAGGACTTACGAACCGCCTCAGAAAATATCTATGCGAGCCTGAATAAGCAAGGGCTTACGAATTGCTTCCAAAGATGTCGCATATAATTTGTCGAAATTTCGGCAACATCTCCTCTGTAATATGGACTAAACCAATCATGTAATACAATACAATATATCCACTGCACATATGCCAAATAAAATTTGGGGTCCATTTGCTCCTCCAAATACTAATGACAATAGTGTGAGTAATATCATATCAAATTTCTCCAAGATATAATATGCAAAGAGTTTGTCTTGCATCATAGTAAATCATATGCTCGCACAACTCAATGTATCAGTAGTGCTATAGTGAAGCAAGTAACATGTCGATAATAATAAAATGATAATGTGGATAACGTAGCATACATACTTTCTATAATGAAAATAATGTCATAACTTGCTAGCAATGATAGGACGTGTACTTGACACCAATAATATAATGCATATGCTAGCAGTAATATGTAATGATACTAACATACTAGTATCACAATAGTCCCCCAAGTCTGGGTATGGATACTTATATCATAAATAGAATTTAGAAGTGAAATAACTTAGGGTCCGTTTGATTGCAAATGTGAAATTTGTGAGGAAATAAATGAATTACAGGGAATTGAATTGCCTAAAATTTATTTTACCGAGAATTGTCAATTAATTGTATATGATTGGTATAATTTTTCACCTGAAATTTTTTTAAAATTTTGAATCTTTTGGTATTCGTTTGACTTTGTTTTTTATAGAAATTGTCTATTAAAATGATAATTTTTTCCACCATTGGATCTAGAATTAGTTCTAATTGCCAAAAAAAATTTAACATACCGAATATCATTCGTTTGACTTTTTTTTTCATGCAAATTGTCAAATAAATAAATAAATCTTTTTACCATTGGATCTAAAATTTGTTCCAATTGCCAAAAACAAAAAAAAATTACCATACCGAATAAAATTCATTTAGCTTTGTTTTTCATATAAATTGTGAATTAAAGACATAATTTTTTCTACCATTGGATTTAGAATAAATTTCAATTGCCAAAAAAAAAGTACCTGGAAAGTGGTGGGAAAACCTTCTCCTCCAAAATCAAGAAAATCCGCGTGTGAGCGGCTGCCATGGAATTCAAATTGCCAAGAATAAAGTCTCAATCAAACAGCAATATTTGGTGAAAATTGAAATTATTTTCCCTTTTCCAAGGAAATTACCTGCTATCAAACATGTCATTAGTGAAAATTTGCATAATCACTTATCGTGGATGTTTGTCTGAAGCCCTGAATTAGGGTAAAGTCTTACTTTATAATTTACTGAAATTTTTATGGAGCTGAAGTCCTTATGTGCCAAAGTTGTCTATCTAAAAAAATTTGCTGAGGTTTTGATAAAGGGAGCCGAGGTCCCTGTTTTCCGAAGCATTTTGACTTGTTTTATTTATTTTTTTATAATTTTTACCTCCTTACAAGGGGTTTGCTCTTCTGTGCAAGGGCTTCTTCCATGATGTTTGATCCAGTCATGGAAGGCTTCGTCTTTGTAGGTAATAAGGTGAGCCCACCTCTCTCCTTACGAAGCGGTAAATGACATCCTTGCATGGTGGATGGTTCATCCATGTCAAGAGCTTCCTGCATAGTGAATGGTTCATCCATGCAGGGAATTATGTAAACTCTTTGAAGACAAGTAGATGTGCCATAGCTGAAGTAGAAACAAAACTCTAAAAAATAGGCACTCGTAATGTAAAATCATGACAAGCTCTCTGAAGATAAATACAGCTATAATGCAACATCTCTATGGTGAGGCATCTCGCAGGGTAAGGAATGAATATCGAGCTGGTGGCTCATTTCGAACCATCAAAGCCTTATAAGCAACCTCGTAATGACGAGGTCTAACAGCTAAACTCTATAATACTAAGTCTTATAAGCAGCCTCGGAATGACAAGGTCTTATAGCTAAGCTCTATAACAGTGAGAGACGAGGAATAGACATCTCGCGAATCCAGGGAAAGCACCTTTTGCAAGGGCAAACACATCTGATGAGGTGGGGGAATAAACATGTCGCTAATAACTCTTAAACTCTCGAATGGACAAGGTCTTACAGCTAAGCTCGACAATAGTGAGAAGTGAGGAATAAAAATCTCGCGAAGCCATAGATAAACATCTGGCGATACGGGGAATAGACATCCCGCGAATAGCTCTCGAGCAATCGGAGTCTCATAAGCGGCCTCGGATGGACGAGGTCTTACAGCTAAGCTCAACAATAGTGAAAGGTGAGGGATAGCTCTCGAACTATCGGAGTCTTATAAGCAGTCTCGGATGGACGAGGTCTTACAGCTAAGCTCGACGCTAGTGAGAGACGATGAATAAACATCTTGCGAAGACAGGAATAAGCATCTGGTAAGGTGGGGAATAAGCACCCAGCGAGTAGCTCTCAAACCATCGGAATCTTACAAGCGGCATCGGATGGAGGAGGTTTTACTAAGCTCAACGATAGTGAAAGGCGAGGGATAGACATCTCGCGAAGCCAGAGATAAACATCTGGCGAGGCGGAGAATAGACATCCCGCGAATAGTTCTCAAACTATCGAAGTCTTATAAGCGAACTCGAAATGACGAGGTTTTACATCTAGGCTCTATGATAGTGAGAGGCGTGGAATAAGCACCTCGCGAAACCAGGGATAAGCATCTGGCAAGGCGGGGGAATAAAAATCCCGCGAATAGCTCTCAAACCATCGGAGTCTTATAAGCGGCCTCGGATGGACGAGGTCTTACAACTAGGCTCTACGATAGTGAGAGGGGAGGAATAAACATCTCACGAAGTCAGGGATAAGCATCTGGTGAGACAGAGAATAAACATCCCGCAAGTAGCTCTTGAACTATCGGAGTCTTATAAGCGACCTCAGATAAATGATGTCTTACAACTAAGTTCGAAGATAGTGAGAAGCGAGGAATAAACATTTCGCAAAGCCAGGAATAAGCATCTGGCGAGGCGGGGAATAAAAATCCCGCGAATAAGGTCGGGAAAGGCTCTTTTTTCAAGGACAAACATATCTGACGATTTATCTCTTCCTTTTTCAAGGAATGAGGACCCCAAGAGATACTGTCTCTTCCTTTATTCAAGGAACGAGGACTTATAAAATGCCGCCTATTCTAATACCGAACATGCGAGGTCTTAGAGCTTGCCTCGAATAATAGTATAATCATGAGCTATGCTTAGTCTACGAGGGCTGATTGGAATTCACAATTATGTTGAAAGGATGCAATTGACATTAGCTAGAAGAATAACCAGTGCAAGAAAATTGAAATCCCAAAGGGCTCAGGGAAGTTCGTTTCGTATTATAAATTATAACCCTTGGTTGCATCCATTAACCAAGTGTTTAGAGACTAGGAAGACTTGATTAGAAGCAACAAGAGACAATTCAAAGATAACCAAAGGAGCCAATGGCAGAAAATTAATAAGCCAAATTATGAATAGCTTCCCAATGGCATTCTCATCAAATAATTCCAAGTAGATAACATTAAAATATAACATTTTATCCAATTGATGTCTAACCAAATAATCCATAAATATGTTGTTGATGTAAGAAATCTTCATTCTCTTGCTAGTCCACGCAATTAATTTACTCTATTAATGCTTCCACGTAAGTTACCAGTGCAAGAAATATAAATTTGTTACTTAATTAAACATAGAATCCACACTATTAGAAATTCTAAATGGGGATGATGAAATTTGGCATTTCTCACTTATTGATGTCTTGTTGTCAGTAACTCGATCCTTCATGCCCACAAAAATTTGCCATGGAAATATTTCCTTTTAAATATGCATTTCAGGCTGGAGCATTTAATGGTAAAGACTGAAGGTTGATTCGAATGATAATCGTAAAACGTAATTTATCGACCAATATAATCCCCATGTGAAATAATAGAGATGGCTACTTTTGGAAGCTCGCTAGAAATAACTTACTAACTTCGAAATCTCATTCAGCAGATACCTGAGTGTGTAGGCTGCTATGTGGAACTTGGGGCAGCCCAAATAGAACAAGCAAAAACATCAAGCCCAATAAGAAACCGTTGTAGGAGGGAAATGCAATTGCATGGCCCGTCAAAATATAACATGTACAGTCCATTTAAGGGTCCAGAAGTCTGAATACTTTAGACCATGGGGCTCAAGGAAAATAAATCCTATAGCCTATCCTCGAAAATTGTTTGACCCAATTTCATTTGAGCCCATCATTAAATTGGGCTGAATTTGAGGACCCATTAAATGTTTGTCACTCTCTGCATTTTGCCTGCAAAACTTCAAGTCTCTTTTCAAGTGAGATTATAAAGGCAAAAGCACGTGTTACCCTGCAAAAAGATATTCCAAACAAGATAGAAAAACTTGAATTGCACGTCACCACCAAAGTTGTCTCCATCAACATTAATTGTCAACACCTTGAACCAGTGAGCTAGGCCACGAACCGGCGGTCACTGTGGTGTTGCCGGCTATCGATAGTGCCGATAGTCGCTTCAAGGAGGGCCACTGGAGACCGTGAAATGCTCTACCTCTCTCAACAGTGGCTGTTTATGCTTCTTTCTATTTGTCGTGAGCTGGAAAATATTTTCCCTTTCTGTAGCTTCTTTCTTTCTAGCAACTAAGTGAAAAATTGTGATTTTTTGTTTGTCAAATTCCACTAAGTGGAAAGGTGGATGGCTTAGATGGCGTTCTCTTTGCTGTTTTTGGGCCGTTTTCTGTTTTCGATTTTCCAAAACATTGAAAACGTGTTCTCTTTCCCATTTTCGAAAACGAATTTTTGAAAACGGCTAAAAATTTTGTGAAGAAAACAGAAAACGACTTTTTACGTTTTGACTGTTTTCTTCACAAAACAAGGGAAATAACCAAAACGCGGAAAACAGGCCCATTTCTACTTCTTCCTCCTCCTTCAGCAACGACCCGCCTTCCATCAATAACCAACACCACCCGCCATCTAAACCGCCGGATTCACTTGCCGCGGCATCCCCTCACCTCCCTCTACAATCTCCAACCACCACCTATCCACCAGACCGTTGAAAATAGCCCCAATCATCACCCAAAACCATGAGCACAATCACAGTTTTTTCCCAGTTACTTCCACATCCGGCCACCCTCTTGATCGTGGAGCACCACCACAACATTCCTATCAACCAGACACATCTAATTCTACCATGGGTCATCCTCAATTTAGTCTAGAATCGGCTGAGCTCGTTGGAGCAATCCATGAGTCCGTGAGCTTTTTTTTTTTTTTTTTTTTTCCTTTTTTAAAATTTGAATAGTAGACATTTTGTGGGAATGTATATGTTTAACAGAATGTATTTACATATGGTAGTTTAATGACAAAATTTGAATTTTTCTCAAACATGGTGTTAAAACTTCTTTTGTGAAACTTTAAGAAGTGAATAGATTAGATAGGGGAAAATGAGGAATTGAAGAACTTGTCTTTGAAGGTAAATTGCATTGATTAAGAGAGCAAGAAAGATTTGGAGAATGTGAGAGTCGTGGGATGTGCATGTATACCTTGATGAATACCTGCTGTGAAGGAATTGTATGCCACTTGTGGTTATGTGTATCTTCATCTAGTTTTGATAGTTTGTGGCTAGATACTTATTAGACCATTGATTATGTGGCTTTGGGTCTTACATATATATATATATTAGGAATATACATAGAAAAATGGGTGGAAGAGTAAAGAGAGTTGAACCAACCCAATCTCATGAAAATTGGTTACTGAATTACCTCTGGATCTTTAAGTAATCAGAATGATGAATGGTTACTTGTGTTTTAACTAATCAGTCCATGATTCTAAATCCCTTCAGCAATGAGGTGATGCTTTCATGTAATTGATTGTCAATGTTAACTTGTTAGCTTAACTCCTCTGTTGTATTGTATTAATTGTTCCTCTTTACATTGTAGTGTATTTCATAGTTTCCTTCTTGTAGTTAGAAAAAGATAATGATGAAACTAATAATCATTTAATTGTTCTTGCAATCGCGCTAGTTTAGTAGCGAAGAAGGAAGCCACCAGTTCATTTCTTTGATGTTCCTGGTTAGTGGGCCTATAGAAGGGTTTAATTTATCATAATTAATGTGTATGATGTGTTCTTAATTATCTTCTATTCATTTGCAGCTGAGGAGGATCTAGAAGTCCATTTAGGCCAACTCAAAAGATTTTCCTTGCGTAAACTCCAAGTTGCTACAGAGATATTCTGGGCAGGGGTGGATTTGGTAAGGCTTATAAATGATGGTTAGCAGATGGTTCTCTTGGAATTTTTGTAGAAAATGATCTAACTTCCACTATATAGAGCTCAATATTTAGATCATTCTGTCAAGTATAACGTTTACACACTATAACTCAGTTCTGAATCTTATGATGAATAACTATGACCGGATGACCACAAAGATCATCATGAGGAGTCTGAACTCCACAATTTTGATAAAGAAACTGAAAATATGATTAAAAAGGTAAAGCACGCACTGGCAAATGGAGAAGGTTGCAGGGTATGCCTTTTTCTACTTCCAACCTCTGCTTGCTCTTCCTCCATTTAATTAGCGGTTTAATTCATTATTTCTTGTAAGTGTATGGGGTTTTGGACGTGCAAAAGGTTGCTGGGAATTTCCATATTTTAGTTCATGGGCTGAATTTTTTCGTTGCTCAAATGGTCAACTTATCTTTGAACTTCAATTTCTTTTTTTGTCCAGATAATAACCTAAATGTTACATGTATTGTAATATTTCATCAGTTGTTTAGCTAATTAAATTGAATGTGTAGGCATAACAACTTTGAACTTCTGCTAGAAGTTAATTGAGTTTATTAATGCATCTTCAGTATCCTAAACTGTTGAATTGTTATCGATTTATTTCTTTAGTGGTATTTGGATGAACAGATGGTTCTCTTGTGGCAGTTAAAATACTTACAACAAATTTCAACAAATAAGATGTCTCATTGTTTGACAGTATTGTTGATATAGAAAGGGGTACTAACTCTTTGCCACACGCCTCACACTCGTTATTTATTTTCTAATAGCTTAATAATGCATTATTATAGAGCGACCCGAATCACAACCCTCACTTGATTGGCCAATAAGAAAGCACATAGCATTGGGAGCTGCAAGGGGGCTTGCTTATTTGCACGATCATTGTGATCCTAAGATTATTCACTGTGATGTAAAAGTCGCCAACATATTGTTGGATGAAGACTTTGAAGCAGTTGTTGGCGACTTTGGGGTGGATTGGGTGAGCACTATCTTCTTGATATTCATTGGATTGGGTGAGCGCTATCCTGTGTGTATAGTTATATGTTGTGTTGTATATTTGTATTTGTGAGGCTCAATATTTCTTTTGATAGAAATATGATCAACTTTCTATATTTCCACAATTACAAGTTAACTTGTGTCATGTTATTTAATATTATATTCACATTAAGCTATTCAAGGTTCACAACTTCAAAATGTACATATTATTTAATACTACATTCACATTAAACTATTCAAATTTATTGAATAATCAGATTTATTAAATAAAATATAACAAAAAAGAATCTCAAAATTTGAAAGTAAACGCGTTTTTATGTTTTCTGTTTTGAGAAACAGTTTTTCAGAACAACAAAAAGAACGTGTTTTCAACAATTTCAAAATAGACATTCAAAACACAAAACACAAAACGAATTCAAAACTCAAAATAGAAAATTGAAACACGAAGAGAACGATCCCTTACTTTTTTGCTCTCCCATTGACATCATTTTCCAATAGCTGATTTTTGTTGCTGTTTTCGTTGATTTTCGCCGGAGAATTTTCTATTTCAGTTTTGTTTGCTATAACCATTTTCATGGTGGGTTTCTTCAACCCAGTCTTCTTCAACCTCAACAACATTTTTTTCTTCATTTTTGGTGGCTGACCTCTGTTTTTTGGGAGAACAAACTGCACGAGAAAAACTATCTTTTCTGTTTGTTTTCTTTGCTCTTTTTCAGTAGAACAATCTAAAAAAAAAAATTCATTTTTCAGTGACTTTTTGTATGGGGCAAAACATGGTTAACATACCGATTTTCACAGACGGTGTCAATCTTTGACCCCAAAAAATGTCACCAATAGAATCTCGACCTCATCCCCTCTACATGGACATCACCAGCACACGGAGCCCTCCGTTAGGAGGCAAAGGCCATCGGTCAAGAAAAATGTTCGGCGACCATTTGCACTCCGACGGTCAAGTCAATGGCCGGATAAAGGAAAAGAGAGTGTAAGAGAGGGTGAACGGTTTGGTTCGGGTTAGAAACCATACCTTCAAATGAAATGGATTCACGTATATATAGAAAACGAAAATGGGCCTCGTGAGCTAATGAGTCGGACTCAAGTTCAAAGTCAGATATGCAATTGTTCAATTAAATAAGGCTCAATCAATAAATAGTCGAAGTCAAGTCGGCTCATGTGAAACCCTTTTTGTCATACGCATACCACGTAATTTATTGATATAACAATACCGTTTTTTAATAATTCTAATGTTAGTGCAAGAGTTACCTAAATAATACTTTCTTTGATAGAATTTGCTTGTACTCTTCCTCATTATTATTATTATTATTATTATTATTATTATTTTGCATTATTATCAATAAAAAGTTCAAACACACGGACCTTCTAAGAAGGTGTCAACCTAGTTGAATATTTCAATTCAGGTATCAATTTCTGTCTCAAACAACCTTATAAGTACTTCCTGTTATTTTATCTTTGTATTGTCAAATTACACGAAATAGTTAGAACATTAAGGCCTTGTTTGAAAGGGCTCTTTTTTCATGGAAAATGGAAAAGATTTTCCTTTTTCACCCAATATGACTGTTAGATATGCAAGTTTTTTAATGCAAAACTCCTTCCCCCCCCCCCCCCCCCGATCCACTACCCCTCACGTGCCTCTTTTGACACTTTTTAATGAAAGGTTTTTCCCACTTTTTGGAATACATTACAAACTCAATGGTAAAAAAAAAAAGTTATTAATTTAATTGACAATTTGCATAAAAAAAAAACAAAGTCAAACGAACACAAAAAAAAAAAAAAAAAAATTATGAAAATATTTTTTTTTATTTTTTATTTTAATTTTTGGCAATCTCAACAAATTTTAATACAGATTGTAAAAAAATTTATTCCAAAAATTAACAATTTGTATGAAAAACAAAGTCAAATGGATTAGGTGAAAAATTATACCAATCAAACGTCATTAATTACATTTTCCTCTCAATCAAATTCTAGAGAATTCAATTTTCCGCAATTCGTTTTCTTTCCACTCTAATTCCACATTTACAATCAAACGGACCCTAACTTTATTTAATTTTTAATTTTTAATTTTTAATCACATCATGTTAATTTCTTGGTCTAGTGCCACGGCCCAATTCAGTTTCAATATGTAAACAAACTATTATTTTGCATCCAGTCTGCACTGTTCTTTGGTTGAAACTATAGTTATTAAGGTGGGTATCTTCAACTGGATTTTTTTATGAATTTAAAAGATTAAAAATTCTATTGAATTTTGTGAATTTTAATAAATTTCCACAAAATTCATAACGATCTCATTAAAAATGATAAAATTTCAAAAGAATTTCTTAAGTAATACATTCAAATCTTTTGAAATTTCTTTATTAATGAAATCCTTATAAATCCACTAAATTATTGAGAACACTTAAATTTGAAAAAAATTCATTGAAATTCATTAAAATCTTAATTGGGGATGCTTAAATTTAGAACTTTTAAAATCGATTAAAATCTCGGTTGAAGATATCTATGTAAATTTGTTGATCGGTTTTTTTGTTTCAAAGGAGATTTGACTTTGGAATGATCCTATCATAAAAACTAGACCGTATCTCAATTCAGTTCATTAGTTTTTCAATCAAAACGATCTATCAGTCCAATATTAAAAATAAGATTAATAGTCTCCTTTTCGTGTAATGCGTAGTTCTATGTAAATATATTATGAATCATGCTAGTGTGCTAGAAATTTTTTGACACTCTAGTTGACATACACTCACATATGGGGTAAGTGGGGAGTATTTTTTTTCTTCTTTTTTTTTTATTCACGCGGGTCCTGCGCACATGTGAGAATAAGTCATCTAAGGTGTCCACATTTTTCTGTCACACTAACATTTTCCATATATTATACATTTTCTTTCGAAAGTTGAAATTCCATTTTTTCCTTTTAACTTTTGAGAAATTAAATAGAGGGAAATATGAGAGCTATGCGTAGATATTGGTTAAGTACACGACACTTTTGCATTTCTCTACTTTCATGGTTTCTTTTTACATGAGGTAATCTTAAGAATTTCAAAGTTAGTAAAGTTTCACATGTAATTTTATTTTTTTTCTTCATCCATCTTCACTTTCTGATGTTATATAAATAAAGGAAAATTAGCTGTGGCTCCAAATATTTTACTTAACCCCTGTTTGAAGCTCACTCTTTATAGAAATATATTTTGAAATAGTGATTTTCTAGAAAATGAATGATAAAAAAAAAGGCAAAATTTTCGAGTTTATATGTAAAATTATTTTATTGAAAATGAGTTTTGGAAAAATGGGGCCTCAAACAGGGGCTTAGTTACAGTTCTATCCTAATATTTCATTTGTGATATCAACTGTTCCAAGCCTTGTAATTGGTGACCATCAATTGACATGGAAAATAATTTTTGATCTCTTTAATTTTTTATTTAAGTTATTTAATTATTCTATGTTGTCCTTTCTAAAATTTGTCAAAAGATGTTAGAATCAGAATTGCTATTTGTACAGCACCGATGCACAACTGTGACTGAGCTGGTGGGGTCTGCGATTTTTTAATCGCGGGCCCCACCCCTGCATGTGAGGCAAATGTGCACGGTGCCTGTACTTGTAGTCGAACTCTGTTAGAATTTTATTTCCCTAATCAATTGGCTGTCAAATGGACGGTTTTAATCCATTTGTCCTCCTATTGCAGCCAATTAAAAGGTTTGGAATTATGGTTGCCGCAAATGAAAAGTTAGAACGAAAGCTACAACCAAGTGAAAGGTTTGGAACCTCAACTACAAATTCCCTATAAATAATAAATATGAGCAGCCCGGATTGTGGTTTTTATCGAAGTCACATAAAGTTAACTTATCTCCTAGCTGATCAGATCAGATCCAGTGTTGGATTGTGAGATTGAAAGCAAATTTGTTCACGAGTCACCTGTGGCATAGCATACAAATGGGTTGGAATTGGAAAAGAAAGTTGCCATTGCCACTGTCATTGCCGTTGTTCATTTATTAATTCCACTCCTACAATTAATTGGCTCCTAAAACTCAAAAATTATTTATTGACAATTAATCACAGTTAATAAAAATTTGATTAGATAAGAATCTGTAACATTTGAAGCTAATGACCAATTGATAAAATTAAATCTTTTCTGTCTTGGTATTCTACGTTTATTTGAATTTTTAACTGTATAGATTATACTTTTCTTTTCTTTCTAATTTTATAAAATTTGAGTTTAAATAAATATTAATTGTTTCTTCTTATAAATAACTGCTATGATGAATGTTTTGGACAAAATTCTTGTATAAATATTTAATAATATCAGATATATTACAAAAGTAAGAATAAATTTTGCAATACAGTCAATAATAAAAGTAGCGATCTATCAACTACTATGGTGGTCGACCACTATGATAGTTACGAAACTCAATCAACCACCATATCTCTCAATCTTCCAAGCATTTTTTTCATTGGTCAATAATCGCATATCGGTACCTTTGACCTCCCCCCCTTAACCGCTTAGTAAGTGGGATTTTACCGTTAGACACGTGGATAGCAACTGTTTGGCGGTTGGACGGAAGTAAAACACCTATAAATACACTAAAGGCACACCAAGTATAAAAATGATCTCTTTACCATATCTTCTAGTTTTCTTTATTTTTTCCATTTTAAAGCTAAAATTCTCTATATAAACCTAATTAATGGCTGTCACGTCGGAGGTATAATGGGAAGATACCGTTAACCTCTTTTTGCAGGTATTTCATTATTCATGAAAGTAGCAGAAGCCACATTGTTCTATCAAAGAAGTCGAAAGGTTGAGTAGCTGTTATTTCATTAGCGTCGTCTATAGGAAATTGGACATCAAAATTATGTCGAAAAGGCGAACTACGAGTGATACACTCTTGGTCAAAATACAATACAGTTAGAATATGTATCCCAGGGTCAAGACTTGTCGTCGCCACCGTAATATGTAACAGGGGATCAATTTAACATTTTAGAGACTCGGTTGGCAGTCATGATGGACTTGAATGCTAGATAGAGGAAATGATGACCCAGAAGATAGATAATGCAATATCAAAGAGAAACAATAAATGCAGACAAATGATTTTGGAAGAAGACCCCTTCGCTCCAGAAATCATGGCAGTCTCTCTACCAAAAGGCTTTAAATAGCTGATGATAGAAGCATACGACAGAGTTATAGATCTGCTTGATCTATGGACTTTCGTTGATTTGATGAGATTGTATGCAACCTCTGATGCATTAATGTGTCAATATTTTCTACTGACGCTAAGAATAAAAGCTAGAGATTGGATAGCTATACTAGCATCCCAATCTATTAAAAACTTTAATGATCTCTCCAAAAGCTTTGTAGCATATTTCTTGAGTACTAAAAGAAAGAGGAAGACAACAATTAAGTTAATGTATGTTATCAAGAAGAAAAATGAAACCTTGTAAGATTATTTAGCCAGATTCAATTGGGATGCACTTAACATTAAAAACTTTCAGATGTACGTCATTGTTATCGCTTTGATGAAAGGAGTTGAAATCAATTTAAGATGTCGCTCTCAAAGAACCTCATAGAGTGTATGCATGATTGGTTGAAAAAAGGGGAACAAATATGTAAATGCAAAGGAAGTGAAAAAGGTTACGAAAATTCTTTGAGAATGAAGAGAGCCCGATACTCACAAATGAAAGTCACATGATGAGCAAAAAGCAACTAATAAAAAAAGCTAAAAATTGAGCACACAGATAAGGGGGTATACACAAGATCGATCAACCAGGCTAAGGCAGGAAGAGTTCAAGACCTTTACCCCTTTGGACACTTTCCGTGCTAAGGTATTGATAGAGATTCGATATATGAAAAAGCTCGACTGGCCAAAGCTAATGGATACGCCTGCTAGAAAGAATGACAAGCAATTATTGTTATTTGCACATATCATGAGTATGGCATAGAAAATTATATCTATCAGAAATAAGAGATCGAGTGATTTTTTAGATAGGGATTCTTGGCTAAGTATGTGAAAAATAATTGAGGCAAGGAGAAAGTCGATGACCATGATTGTTGAACGAATAGCAGCATGTAGGGATTCAAATTCTACAAGAAAAAATATGCCCTTTCTGAAATGATCTAGCATAGGGTTATTTTTGGACGATTATTTTCTATTTTCGCGAGAGTTTTATTTAGCCTAGAATTCTTATATTTTGGTAACTTTCCATATTTTAGGACTTTATTCTGTTTTTAATTAGTTTCTAAGTTTTCCATATAAATAGTTTATTATATCATTGTATTGAACGAACTTTTGATTATGAACAAAAATTGAGATTTTTTCTCTTCAACAGTTCTTGATGAACTTTTCGAACTTATCAAAATTATTGTTATATTTGTGGCGTTCAACATTTAGAACTTATCAAAGGATTAGGCACCGTTTGTGGTGTTCGCAAATCGAGGTTCGTTGATTTTGTAATCAAGAGGTCATTCAAACTTCGTTTTTGTTTGGTTGCTTGGTTCAATAATTTACGGGTCGAGATCCTATCGCCTGCAACCTGAATTTGGGCTTTTCCTGCGTTTTCAAATCAATCCCGCAAGTTCCATGCGATTCCTCCAACCGAGATCTCATCAAGTGGTATCAGAGTTTGGGCACCAGATTCAGGTTCTATCTTTTTATTTTTGTTTTGAGTCTTTTGTTATTAGTTCTTCGTATTCTTGTATCCCAGTAATAGTTTTAAGTCTTTAATCCAAAAAATTTAAAAAGAAAATTTCAAAGGTATTTTTCGGACTATTTAAAAGTTCAAATCCATTTTCGTTTGTTTTGCCGATTTCTTAGTCGAATTCCCAAGTAAAAATAAATTAAATTTTTTTTGGAATTAAAAAAAATAACATAAAAATTTATTATTTAATTCCTAGAATTTTCAGCAGTTTTCAATTTTCTATTTTTGAGTAAAAAATTTTTTGTTAATTCTGAAAATTGTCAATATCATAATATCTTGTCTAAATCCAAAAATATATTGTGTTCATTACAATCCAAAAATTCAAGAACCACTTTCTTGAATTAAAAGAATTCTCATTCGAAATTTCATCAAATCATTTTTCTTCTTTCTTGAGTCTTCTTGATTACAAAACTCAATCACAACCGGTTTGAATACCACAAGAAATTGAGTGATATACAAGAGGATAAAAGTGAGGCAGAAATATTTTAGAAGTTAGGATGTCGAATGTGGTGATCCGCCGGTTTGAAAGATTTCTTGGGAATGTAGTAAAAGAATTGGTAGGTTAGAGGCATGGAGGTCAAATAGTCATAGGGGATACTCAAATGCAAGGAGACCGAGTAGGAGAGAACGTAGGAGGGAGTTGTATGATGATTATGAGTATGGTAGTGATTTGGATGAGGATGCATCAATGGTAGGTGAAATGAGTAGGATGAGGAATAGAGGTAGTAGGTTTGAATGAAGGGATATGAATAACTTTGGAGATGATGTAGCTAGGAGTACGTGCAATGGTAGGACAAAAATTCCTTTATTCAAAGGAAGGAGTGATCCGGAGGCATACTTAGCATGAGAAGAAAATGTGGAGTTCATATTTGATGGCTATAACTACTCTGAGGAGAGAAAGGTAAAGTTAGCTGTAACTCAATTTGTAGATTATACTATAATTTGGTGTGATCAGTTGACAACATCTAGGCGGAGAAATTATGAAAGACCTATTGAATCTTGGGGTGAGTTGAGGAATATTATGAGGAAACGATATGCACCAAATCACTATTATGGGTATAGGAGAGATATGCGTGAAAGGGGGTTTCGAAAAAATTCTAGTAAGTATGGTGGAGTTGAGAATTCAATGGGGGGGTAAAACATTTGTTGTAAAGCATGTTAATAGTAAGCTGACTGGTTTATATTATAAACTAGAATTTTCAAAGATTCGCGACATGATTAATTCTCAAGTTGATCATACCAATGAACACGGGAGGAAAAAGAGAGAAAATAGTGAGGTGGCTAAGTGTGATGAAAAAAGAGTAGTACCACAAAAGAGTGAAAAGGAAAATGAGAGTGGAGAGGTGGCAAATAAAAGAAATGAGGAGCCACAAGAGGAAAAAGAAAGTGAGTCTTCAGAAAGAAAAGAAAAAGTCAGAAGTGAGCTTACATGAAAATGGGAGTGGAGTTGAGAGGGCATTAGTGAGAACTAACAATCCTCTCCCTAGTTTTGCAGGTTTCTGAACATATTAACATCCATGAAAGAGAGCCTATTGAATACCTCCTAATCCAATCATTGAGCATCGACTTGTGGGTGAAATTAACTAGCCCTACCTCTGCTTGGATATCACTTTAATACCGGTGGTTGACTTTGTGATTCCTGGCGAGACAAAGGATTTTAAAGGGCTTTGGAAGGAATTTATATGTAGTGGATTAAGCAACAAAGTTGACATGATGGGAGACATAAGTCCATTTGTAGTGTCATAGTTACAAACACCTAGGCGGGGTAAGACTTGGAGAAAGAACGATTACTCAGTCTTTGGAGCATCTCAAACTTGCAAAATAAAGCCATTGGGATGAGCACACTTTGATCTATGTGTTAGTTATTGGAAGTTCTAACAAAAGAGGCGGGTCCGAATTCAGAGGAGGTCCAAATTGCATCCAAGAGGAGATAGACCGTTCCATGTTCTTGACATGATTGGGAGTAAATGCTATAACATGGGTTCGGATTCAAGGTCAAATCCCTTCGAAGAGAGAGAGATTATATGATCCGGCATAGGGTTATTTTTGGACGATTATTTTCTATTTTCGCGAGAGTTTTATTTAGTCTAGAATTCTTATATTTTGGTAACTTTCCATATTTTAGGACTTTATTCTGTTTTTAATTAGTTTCTAGGTTTTTCATATAAATAGTTCATTATTTCATTGTATTGAACAAGCTTTTGATTATGAATAAAAATTGAGACTTTTCTCTCCAATGGTTCTTGATGATCTTTTCGAACTTATCAAATATATTGTTATATTTGTGGCGTTCAACCCTTAGAACTTATCAAAGGATTAGGCACCCTTTGTGGCGTTCGCAAATCGTAGTTCATTGATTTTGTAATCAAGAGGTCATTCAAACTTCATTTTTGTTTGGTTGCTTGGTTCAATAATTTGCGAGTCGAGATCCTATCATCTACAACCTGAATTTGGGATTTCCTGGCGTTTTCAAATCAATTCCGCAAGTTCCATGTGATTCCCCCAACCAGGATCTCATCACCTTCTATTGGGGTTTGCTCTATTCAGCAAAAGGTAAGATTCAATCAGAACGTCATTTTTGGTGAAGAAGATTTTATTGGTGTAGCAAGCTCCCCATGACGATGCCCTAGTAGTAGTCGGTGACATAACGAATTTTGATGTTAAGAGGGTGTTGTTTGATGGTGGTAGTGCAGCAAATGTTCTTACTTTGAAGGCATTTTTAGGGCTGAAAATTTCTCTAGAAAAGTTGAAACACGTAACCACTCCTCTCTAAGGATTTGGAGGTGCAACAATAATATTGAAAATGTATCGTAGAACATTCGATAACATTGGATTCTTACCCAGTAAGTGTGGTGATCCTAACAAGCCTTAGCTCAAAAAATCATTAGCTAGATAGGAGATAAATATGTAAACAACATGCCCAAAGGCAGCGATAGCAATGTGGTTCCACACATAACTGATTATCTTTGCATGTCAAGTTGAACCAATCTCCCCGTCTTCCAATGATGGAAATTGACCCGATCCTAGCCCCACAGTCAAGGACTATATCAGAAATCCAATTTAGATGGACCTTCGTTCGTGAGGCCGTAATAGCAAAGTACCCAGCTTCAATTACCATAATATTATTAAATAAATGGGACGCGACCAAAAAAAATGGAGCCTTAGCCTCAACTGACTTCAACACTTTGAAATAGACTCTTTGCCTTTAAAATGGAAGAGTGAGGCCAATTTATAGCACTTGCTTAGTATGCTAGTTATCAAAAAGCCTATGTATGTAGTACAATCTATGGTCAACATTTGTTAAACGCTGCTGGTGCTATCCCTTCAACCTACCACTAAGTAATTAAATTCCCAACCAGTCGGGGGATTGGATGTGTGCCAAGTTATCAGCATGTCTCAAGAAAGTGTTATGTTGATAGCATATAAGCTAAATACTCTCAACCAGTCATAAGGTTTGGATTTTAAGCCTCCAAGTGGAAGGATTGAGCCACTTGACATGACAAAAAATTTATAGCATAAAAAATATATGAATTCAGTGTTTGGGGAGATTTGAAACTAGATGAAAAAGGAAAAACTGATATAAGTGTTTGTCTGGTAACTTGGATGTCTTTGTGTGGAGTCCAAGTGGGATTCTAAGAATCAGTGCCAAGCTAGTTGAGCAAAAGAAAAGAAACTTTGCTCCCGAAAGATAAGCTGCAGCGAAGGTGAAAGTCGATAAATTGTTATAGGTAGGATTCATTCGAGAAGTACAGTATTCTGAATAATTAGCGAATGTTGTTCTTATAAATAAATCAAATGGAAAGTGACGTATGTGTGTGTTTTACACCAGGTTGAATAAAGTGTGTCTGAAAGATTCTTATCCACTATCCAGAATAGACCACTTGGTAGACGCCACGTCTGGCCATTAGCGGCTCAACTTTCTAGATGCCTACTCTGGACATCATTTCTGTAATGAAATTGGAGGTTCTAACACTTTTGAATGGACCAATGAACGAGAAGAATCACTTGAATCACTGAAGCGATTGCTACAACAACCACTGATCTTGACTAGGCCATGTCCAGGACATGTATTATGTTTTACAGTTTCAACGCATGTGGTCAGTGTTGTGTTAGTAAAGGAATTTTCAAAATCGTAAAAGCTAGTCTACTATGTCAGTCAAGTATTGAAAGGTGCAGAAACTCGGTGCAACTTTGCAGAAAGATAGTTTTTACATTAATTATGGCAGACAGAAAGTGAAGGTCATATTTCTAGTCTCACGCGATACAAGTCATGATTAATCAGCAAGTCATCAAATTTTGCATCGACTCAAAACTTTTGGAAGGCTATTAAAATGGGTGATCGAGTTGAGTGAGTTTGATATTGAATTTAAAACAAGATCAGCTATTAAGGCACAAACTCTAGTTGATTATATCGTCAAACTTAAAACCTCACCTAATCAGGCCACATGATAGGAGGCAAATTGGACGATTTTTGTAGATGGTTCATTGTATGAGAAGGATCTGGAGCAGACATCATTATGATAGGACTAGAATATGAAAAGTTGGAGTATTCATTGCATTATGAATTTCTAGCTACAAATAATGATGCCGGATAGGAGGCAGTGATCACGGGACTAAGCTTTCGCAGCTAGATTGGTGGTATTATCAGTCGAAATTTGTAGTAAATTTCAATTAATATTTTGGCTGGTAATTGGGAGTTGGAAACAAAAGATAGTAAACTGGCGACACATTTGATGAAACTTAAAGACTTACTAAGAGAGTTTGCAAGCTTCACGATAACTAGGGTCCTTCAGAAAGATAATAGAAAAGCATACATACTTTCTAATCTTGCATCCGCAAACTCAAATAATTTGCCTAGTACAGCAAATGTACAAGTCTTGTGATAGTTGAGTCTTTTGAATGTGAACAACATTGCAAGCACAAAGCATGAAAAAGGTTGGATAGACCTATTAGCTATCTTGTAAAAGATAAACTACCGAAAGATGTTCCTAAGGCAAATAGGCTAAGAATTTGAGCAGCCTTATTTACCATTATTGATGGACAACTTTACAAGCGAGGCTTCTCTATACCATACTTGAAGTGTTTGCGCCAATTGTGGTACATAAAGTGGTATTCAAGACATATGCAGGAATTGTGGTGATCACCAAGGAGCAGCTAACCTTGCATTCAAGGCTTTGCGATAGGGGTATTATTGTCCTACTATGAAGGAGAATGTCAGGAAGTTGGTGAGAAATGTGATGTATGTCAACATCATGAAAATTTGATTCATGTGTCGATCGAGGAACACTCTGCCATCTTTAGAGTTAATCATTTCTTCCAATGGAGAATGGATATCTTGGTGCCTTGTTACCAAAGGATAGAAAAAATTCTTGCTAGTAGCCATTGATTACTTTACCGACTGTACGGAAGTGGAACCATTGGCCAAGATCATCATAACTAAGGTGTAGAGTTTTGTATGGAAAACCACTATATGTAGGTTCGATATACCCAGAGTGATAATTAGAGACAATGGCAGGCAGTTTAACAATTACAGTTTTAAAGCTTTTTGTGAGAGTTATCACATATACCATAGGCTCACTTCTATTGCTTACCCTTAGTCAAATAAGGTAGACCAAAGTAATGAACTGAACAATATTGTGGGATCTGAAAATAAGATTAGAAAAAGAGAAAGGGCTATGGATAGATGAGTTACCAATGTATTATGGGTGTATCACACGACCCTATGAGAACCAGTGTGAGAAACACCTTTCTAGCTATCTTTCGAAATGGAGGTCGTAGTTCTAGTTGAAATTCTAAATGAAATTAGCAAAATAAATGTCAAGCAACTCAACATCGTAGTTACAAGTATAGAACTCTACCTACTTAAGGTGATGAGAGAAAGGGAAGCAATAAAAATGGCAGCTTACAAGGGATAGGTCGCAGAGTACTTTAATTGCAAGTTGAGGCTAAGTGTTTTTTAGTTATGAGATCTTGTATGCAGGGAGGCAGTAGCAGCCCAGCACCCCCTTCTAAGCTCGGACCAATTTAGGAGTGATCGTACAAAGTAGTTCGCAGTCCTAGAAATGGAGCTTGCAATCTCTAGATTTAAAAGAGAAACCACTAGGCAAGACGTGGAATGCTGAGCACCTCAAAATATACTATCAGTAGAAATGACTCGGTTAAAAAAGAGTTTGTGTAACTTTTTAATTACTGTAGTTAGGATGTCTTTCAATTTTCCTTGTAAATATAGCTGCTAGGATTTTTATTGATTTTCCTGATATAAAGCCTCCTACTAGTTCTAGCCTATTGTAATTATTGGCATTGTTAAATGAAAAGTCGAGATTGTGACAAATGATGATGGAGTTAAAGAAGGGGCAACCTAGTTGAGACATTTCAATGAGCCTACTGAGTCCCCAAATATAGGTAAGTTTGTGTAAATGCATGGATTTGATCTACAATCATTGAGATTTTTTGTATGAATCGTGAGCACCAAACTTCTCCTAGTAATCAAAATCACTCAAGAAGCTAAGCGGTGAACAAGAAAATTAAAAAAATGGCTAAAAGCTCAAAATCGCTCTACGATCCTGATGGTGAGCTTTTATAACCAAAAAATAGGTTACGGCTAAAACTCACTAAACCACGCACTCAGTACATTAATCGCTTTACTTTCCTAGGGGTGAGCTTTCAAAATTTTAAAAATAAAAAATTGGTGAATGCTTAAATCACTAGACCACAAGCTCAATTTATCAAAATCGTCAATTGAAATAAGCGAACGTTAAATTTGTTCGATCGATTTGATAACGAACAAGAAAACCAAAAGTTCGCTAAAGCTCAAAACGCCAATTGGACAACAGAATTTAAAATTCTCTAACCAATTCGAAACTGTGAAATCGATTGAGTAGCGAGTAATGACGATGACTTACAACGCTAAAGTAATCTCCTGACCCAATAGTAGACCGCATAGCGATCGATGCAAACTATGTCGACCGCATAGTGTAATGACTCAAATTTTAAAATTTAAATTGTTACCAAAAATTTCATTAAAACTTAACAACTTGACATGCAATTATGTATTGGCAGTTTACACAAAGTTACCTAGAAATTTTCAAATAATTTATTTGATCTACGTGCCATTTTCATAGATGAATTAACCCAACAACCATTTTATGTAGCCAAAAAAAAAAAAAAAAAGGTAAGTGAATCCCATTCCAATTTTCCTACTTTAGGTTCAAAAAATCCGTTTCAAATGTACTCATTTACCATGTATACACATATTTCACACTTATGTATCCACACATTTGTAATCTGTATACGTGCATTCAAATGCTAGGGAAAAAAAATTAGGTGTGATGGCTGGCAAAGATCTGAACAGGATGATCAATTGAAATTTTATAACCAAATAAATTATGTCTCAAATTCTTAAATAAAAATTTCATAGATAATAAAACTAAAGATAATGTTGAAAATAAAATCTTTAATCACGTTACACCGAATTTAATTTATTGAACCAATGAATCCTGGCACAATGATAGAACTTCATTGCTCGCTGATAAGTACGGGTTTTGCACTCATTTATACCATTAAACTTATGTCTTTGTGAGTTTTCTTTTGTAAGTTTCTACTTATTTTGGTACTTTTGTTATATAGGTGGTAACTCGAGGTGATTGAAGGTTAGAGAGGATTTCAAGCATAAATTGAGCCAAAAGAATTGAAGATGAAACATTCCAAGATTCGGCGATCTAAACTATGAAGAAATTGTGGTTGAATGGTGGTTTGAAGGGAGGTGAAATGGGTGGAAAAAACCAGGAAGAAAATGAAGTTGGCACAGATACGCATAGGCCTGTAGAGTGTGCGTACGCAAAATTGGCAAAACCAACAACTGAAGCCTAGTTGATTGCACTATGCATACGCACAGACAAAGCCATGCATACGCATAGTACAAATCTGGAGCAGAACCCGAGAAAACACGCGAAACCCAATTTTAAATTCTAATCTCACCCCTTTTATTCCAAACTCGTTTTTCCTCTTCTACACATTTTTAAAGACCACTTGTGGCTCATTTCTAGGGCAAGCAAGGGTGGAGGAGCAGACCACAAAAACGAGAGAAAACTTGGGAGCTCCATCTCTACAACCATGGTGATTTTGGGGAAGAAGAAGAAGGGAACTCCATTGATATAGAAGACCTCGTCTTTCTATCTCTTCATCAATAAGATCTTCTTTTCTTTATCTTCATTTTTATCCATATGTTGTATTATTTTGTTGGATTTATGTAAATGCTCTATGGATAGATAAACCTATGTGATTGGGGGTTATCTTCTAACCCTAGAATGAGATTTAAATCAATTTGTGCTTTATTGTGTTCTTGAGATTGATATGATTAATTCATTGTGCTTTATGTGTTTATTATCCTTCTCGATTATTTAGCGGCCAACTAGATGATTGGGTTGTTTAAAATATATGCTATTTTGGGAATTTTAGTACACAATCGCTAATTTAACCAAAACCTAGTAGCAACTACACTTTGATGGATTATGAGGAATTTTCTATTAAATGTAGGTGGATTATCACTTAAGTTAACAAACCGAACTTGTGTGTTTGTGCTTAATTCAATTCGAATCTCTTGTGTGAATGCTTTCGTTAAATTAAATCTAGCGAGCTTATCGTAGGTTGTTTAATGAATAGGGTTGGGTAACGATGCTTATTTTATTTAACTATAATCTAAGGAGAGTTTGAGATAATCGAGCTTGTGATTATTCTTGAATTGTTGTTAATCGATTGAGAGAAAATCTTTTGTGAAAAATTGAATTGGAAAAGCATTCTCGAGGTAAAGAATTATACCCGATCACACTCTCTCTTTTGTTGACTTTTTGCCTTCATTATTTAATTTTATTGCATTTTAAGTTTAGCGCCATTTTAATTTGTTATGTTCTTTAGTTTAGCGAATGAATCAAACCCCCCCCCATTTAATTGCTTTCGCATTTTATTTTCTATATTGCAATTGACGTAATTGAAAATAATTCTCTGCGGGAATAACCCTTACTTACCAATTACTACTTGAACGACACATTTTAGAAAAGTAAGGAATTTATTTTGAAGCCCCTTTGGTGGCGATCAAATTTTGGCGACACGGATTGTTCTTTCAATTTTGTCTATTGTATCATTTTCTTGTTATTTATATTTTCTTTTTTTTTTGTTATCTTCTTTGTGACTTAGGTTGTGAGCGAACAAAACGAATACATCACACCACAACTTAAGAGCTAAAGTAGAGGTTGGGTATACAAGTAAGTGAGATGGGAGCAACTTCTCAAATTGAGCGTCAATTGTCCGATCTTGCAACTCTTGTACAACAAGTGGCTCTTGGGAATATACATCAAAACGCCTTTGAACAAACCTATGTCATTGGGGGCTATCAAATGCAACAGAGACATGGGTATGTTCCATATGCCTACACTTATAATCATGGATTTTGTGATCACCCTAGTCTCGGTTATGAAGGAAATTATTTCACATCTCCACAAGCACAATTTGATTATCCACATGGTTTCTATCAACAAGATCAACCACAATACCTCCAACCTAGTCAACAAACTCAAACTCAAACTCAAAGTCCTAATATGTCTCTTGAGGATATGGTTAAGTCCTTGGCTTCGAGCAACCAACAAGCTCCACCTCAAAGCTCGGATATGTCCCTTGAAGAAATGGTAAAGTCTTTGGTCTCAAACAATATGCAATTCCAACAAGAGACATTTCAACAAGAAACAAGGACTTCAATCATGAGTTTGGAGACACAAATTAGTAAGTTGGCTGGAATGGCGTAGAGAATTGAGGCTCAAAGATCAGAAGAACTTTCCTCTCAAGCATTTTACCCGAGCGAAAATGTTAGTGTTGATACACTAAGAAGTGATGAGAGTTTAGACGAGGTACCAATAGAGATGGAAGATCATGTTGAGGAACCAACACAAAAAGAGAACTTAGCTTGTGAGAGCATTGTGGAAACCATGACATCACTTGAGCTATTACCGTGTAACCCGTCAAGGTATAATCTTTCATGTACTACTATTCCAATTTCTATCGATAAATTTTTACCTTTGGTGATACAGGCTCCTATGTTTGAATTCATACTCTTTCCCGAGCATTTGAAGTATAAAGATTTGCAAGAAAGGAAAATACTACCGGAGATAGTTGCGAGGAACCTCACTACACTCCACAACCAACTTAGGGGAGTACTTGAACCGCTTGCCCTTACTCTCTCTTGTTTTATTCTTAAGGGTTATGTACAAATTAAATTTGTGTGTGATGATTTATGCTTGTTTGGTTGGATAGCCTTGCCGACTTTGCTTTTAGTTGTTACATTGCTTTAGTTTATGGAATGTGGACATGAATGCTATATGTTGTTTATTTTCATCCACTTATTCCATGTTTGACACTCTATGGAGCACTTAAGTAATGAAATTCATCACACGCACTTGTTGGTGGCACTTGAGGTTGTTTAGTGAACTTAAATGACCATATTGACAATAATTCTTCTATCACTACCTATGAAAGAATAAGTTTGGGGTGTGATTGAGCTGGTGAATGAAACTATTTAGAAGTGTGTTAATTCTTTGCTCAAATGATTGATATTGTGGAGTGCTCTTGAATTTCAAATGAAAGTTAAATGTTTTTTTTTTTATCTCAATCGAAAAGAAAGAAAAAAAAATTATGTAGGAAAAAGTTGCCTACCTTAAGGAGTGTGAGTCAGCGTTGAGTAATCTGGCCCTATGCATCTTCAATGTGTGGGAGACGATCTACCAATGAAGAAGGCTACCCTTAGGGACTAGAGCGTGAACTACCTACATTGGAAAAATGAAGCAAAAGAAAATGGATGTTATATCCTCAGTTGCTATTGTTGAAAGATTAGTGATTGTGCGTGATTTGCCTAACGTAAGTTTGTAGTCGGAGCACTAAAATTTTTGTGAATTAACACATGCCTAGATTGTCTAATTTACCGGTTCGATCCAACTAAACTTGAGAGGGAAATATTGAATGATTTAAGAGCAACCCTATGTTTTTAGCACCTTTAGCTATAGTGAAAATATCAAGTTTGGGGGGAGTGCGCAATCCCACAAGCGAGATAGGAAAATTTGACTAGTTTGAGAGTCGGAAACACCACCAACTTGTGTATTGCGATGAATTGGAATGACTATGCACACATGCACGAGTCAAACATGGTATAAGTTTCAAAGTGTTTGTTATTAGCATATGTGAAAATTGAGGCAAAACGGCAAGCTATCCAACTTTTGAAGTTTTTGTTATTATAGTATTATTCTTTAGTTCTTATTTGTGTGTTTGTGTGTTTGTTTATAACTTTTTTCGAGGACTAACAAAGATTTAAGTTTGGGGGTGTGATAAGTGCGGGTTTTGCACTCATTTATACCATTAAACTTATATCTTTGTGAGTTTTCTTTTGTAAGTTTCTACTTATTTTGTTACTTTTGTTATATAGTTGGTAACCCGAGGTGATTGAAGGTTAGAGAGGATTTCAAGCGTGAATTGAGCCAAAAGAATTGAAGATGAAATATTCCAAAATTCGGCGATCTAAACCATGAAGAAATGGTGGTTGAATGGTGGTTTGAAGGGAGGTGAAATGGGTGAAAAAACCAGGAAGAAAATGAAGTTGGCACAGGTTAGGGTGTGCGTACGCAAGATTGGAAAAACCAATAACTGAAACCTATTTGATTGCACTATGCGTACGCACAGACAAAGTCATGCCTACGCATAGTACAAATCTGGAGCAGAACCCGGGAAAACACGCGAAACCCGATTTTAAATTCTAATCTTACTCCTTTTATTCCAAACCCGTTTTTCCCCTTCTACACATTTTTAAAGACCACTTGGGGCTCATTTCTAGGGCAAGCAAGGGTGGAGGAGCAGACTACAAAAACGAGAGAAAACTTGGGAGCTCCATCTCTACAACCATGGTGATTTTGGAGAACAAGAAGAAGAAGGGAACTCCATTGATATAGAAGACCTCATATTTCCATCTCTTCATCAATAAGATCTTCTTTTCTTTATCTTCATTTTTATCCATTTGTTGTATTATTTTGTTGGGTTTATGTAAATGCTCTATGGATAGATATACCTATGCGATTGTGGGTTATTTTCTAACTCTAGAATGAGATTTAAATCAATTTCTGCTTTATTGTGTTCTTAAGATTGATGTGATTAATTCATTGTGATTTATGTGTTTATTATTCTTCTCGATTATTTAGCGGGCCAACTAGATAATTGAGTTGTTTACAATATATGCTATTTTGAGAATTTTAGTACGTAATCGCTAATTTAACCAAAACCTAGTAGCAACTACACTTTAATAGATTATGAGGAATTTTCTATTAAATGTAGGTGGATTATCACTTAAGTTAACAAATCGAACTTGTGTGTTTGTACTTAATTCAATTCAACTCTCTTGTATGAATGCATTCGTTAAATTAAATCTAGCGAGTTTATCGTAGGTTGTTTAATGAATAGGATTGGGTAACGATACTTATTTTATTCAACTATAATCTAAGGAGAGTTTGAGGTAATCGAGCTTGTGATTATTCTCGAATTGTTGTTAATCGATTGAGCGAAAATCTTTTGTGAAAAATTGAATTGGAAAATTATTCTCGCAGTAAAGAATTATACCCCGATCACACTCTCTCTTTTGTTGACTTTTCGCCTTCATTATTTAATTTTATTACATTTCAAGTTTAGCACCATTTTAATTTGTTATGTTCTTTAGTTTAGTGAATGAATCAACCCTCCCCCCCAATTTAATTGCTTTCGCATTTTATTTTCTATGTTGCAATTGACGTAATTGAAAACAATTCTCTGCGGAATTGACCCTTACTTACCAATTACTAATTGAACGACACATTTTACAAAAGTAAGGAATTTATTTTGACGCCCCTTTGGTGGCGATCACCCGCCAACCAACAACCTTTTCTAGCCTATAAGTAGGGGAAATGGGTAAGTATATGAGAATACTCAATAGGACATAAATATTTGTGTGATCCTGAATAATAGTATCAATTCACGCGTCAAAATAATCATACCTTTATATTGTATTTTTAGAATCCGATAAGAGCTCATAACATATCATATCATTTGTATCGGGTAACTATTATCATTTATCATATCATATCGTGTCAACTCATTAGCATAATATTTATCAACATGAAGTAATAAAATTACACGAGATAAACCACTTGCACCTCATAGTTCTACCTCGTAAAGTCAATCAATTTTTTGAAAGAAAGAGAACACGCGTTTTCTGACCCAAAAAAAACTATTTCTATCGTATATAAATATATGGGGAATTTTCATGAATGTCACTAAAATAGAAAATCCACCATTTTTTTTTCAATTGCACATAACTTGTTCAAAAATGTCACTTTTATATTGTGAATTGTCCTAATTACCCTTCCAAACACATTTTGTACCATTTATGACAAGATTTGAATGGTATTAATGATGTTGATATTTTGATTAAATAGCAATATTTTATAGTAATATTTATGTATATTATATTCAAAATATCTAAAATTCGAAAAAAAAAAATGGTAGAAATAACGTAAAACAAACATTTGTCCTAAATCCTCACCCACCTTCTTCATTAACACTAAGCTATTCCTAAAAAAAACCATAACTCTCCTCACTCATATTCTTCATTTTCCTGTAGCAAGAAGACAAAGTACATAAGGATTCATCATCCATTTTGAGAGGTTAGATATTTCTAATTTTTTACACTTGGATTCTTACAGCTTAATATTTGTAAAGGTTAAATACAAGATGGCCATATAAAAACGAAATTTTATGAACCATTTATCATTGATTTGTTAGGTTTTTGAAATGTGTTGAAATGTTAATCTACCAAACTATAATTTACAAACTGGGAAGGGTTTAATGTTTAATGAAGTATTCACTTATTGATTTGGGGAGATGTTGGAATATTGTAGTTGTGAATTAAATTCCCCAAATGATTATCACCATTAATGTCTTCATTAATTTCTTCCCAAAAATGAAATACAGGTTTTAAACCGTTCCCGTCAGGTCGTACAGTATTGAAGTCCTTATTTGAAAACGTCGGGGTAGACATGTAAACTGTCGAACTCGACATTTATTAACTGACGGGAACAACATTAAAACTGTCGAATTTGACAGTTGAGAACTGTTGATATTTTGATAAATTTTGTTGAAAAAAATTGGATTGTGCCGTTGGAAAGAATGACTTTGATGGTATTACATGTTGATATATTGGTTCAACATATTTCTGACAGATGCAATCCCTTTTTTTCAGGCATGAGTAATCAATTGAGATTCATTGTATCTTATGGGAGAAAATTTGTTAACGTGGACGACGAATGGAAGTGGAGAGGGGACAAAACCACTTCAGTGTTACTGCCAAGTAGTATTACTATACAAGGTCTTGTTTTACGGTTGAAGGAAAAACTTGGTATTATTGATCCGCGCATTGAACTAGAATTAAAGTTCAAAGTCCCGAACATGAACATACCTCCGGCAGAAATACGCGAAGATGAAGACTTAAATTGGTATATCTCTGTTCATAAAGAAACTGCTATATGCGTTACTGTTTTGGACATCGAGGCACCAACAGGTGCAACGGGGAGGGATATGAATTATTCGGATCGTTCGTTTAGGGTAGAGGATTTTCAGCAGAACGAACAACATGAGGGTCTCAATCATCGTCATACTGTCTCAAACAACGATGCAGCAGAATCACCATTTTTTGATATTGGGGATACACCATCACATGAGAATTTGGACAACCTCGTACATGGTTCTGAAGTCGCTAACCTTGACGAAGTGCCCGAGCCAGTGTTATCAAGTTCAGGGACTTCCAATAGACAGGAATTGATGACAATTGTGAATACAGCGGAACTCGCGGTTGGCCAAATATTCATCAGCAAGACGGAGTTGTACTTTACAATTCGTGCACTTGCATTGAAAGACAAGTTCCAGTTTCGAGTAAGCAGGTCAAGCAGGAAACGGTTAACCGTTGTATGCGCGGACGAGAATTGCAATTGGATACTAAGTTCATCTTCTGTGAAGCAGTCTGCACTATTCAAGATCCGTAGTTTCATAAACAAACACACTTGTTCCGTGGACGTTCGTCGTAATGCACACCGACATGCAACTAGTTCTGTAATTGCCGAGATGATTTTGGGAAAATTGGAACATCCATACATCAACTACAATGCTTCCGCTATTTCACGTGACATGGAACGTCAGTTCGGAGTCAAAATCAGTTACAGCAAAGCACGTAGGGGCAAGGTGGCAGCTTTACTAAAGCTACACGGTACACCGGGGGATAGTTTTCACAAACTAGCTTCGTACTGCCACATCCTAGGAGAGACTAACCCGGGAACGGTAACGCACATCCATATTGATTCTCGTAATAGGTTTCAATATTTTTTCCTCGCATTCGGCGCAAGCATCCGTGGATATTTGCAGTATTTGAGGCGAGTAATTTGTGTTGACGGTAGTCACTTGAAAGGTGCATACAAAGGAACGCTTCTACTGGCAACTGGGCAAGATGCGAACAAACAGATTTATCCCTTGGCTTGGGGAATTGTAGATGCCGAAACAAATGATTCGTGGAATTGGTTTTTATCTAATTTGAAAGATCTTGTAGGGGATTCCGATGAACTCGTGTTTGTGTCTGATCGAAAAAATAGTATTGTAAAAGCCATCACAGATCTATTTCCATTGTCTCACCATGGTTATTGTACATGGCATTTGGAAAAGAATTTAATACAACGGTACAACAACGCCAGTTCAATTTTCCTATTCAAACGAGCAGCCACAACTTATAGGGTGGAGGAGTTCGAAAGACTTATGGGACAGCTTCGTAGGGTTAGTGGACGGTGTTACGGGTACTTGGAGAGAGCCGGTTTTCCATTATGGTCCCGAGCACTATTCGTTGGGCAACGTTATAACATTATGACAAACAACAATGCGGAATCTCTGAACTCAATGTTACGACACGCCCGTTCGTTACCAATCACGTGCTTGGTCGAAAACATTCGGTCTACAATGCAGAAATGGTTTTATGAACGTCGATGCAATGCAATGGCATGTAGTACCATTTTGACATCAAGGTTGGAGAGCGAGTTACGAACAACATTTGAAACTGGTACTCGAATTCAAGCACATGCATTGACTGAGAACTTAACACAAGTTGGGATCTCCAATGACACAGACATTGTAAACTTCGCTGACAACACGTGCACATGTCGTCAGTTCCAACTAAATCGAATGCCATGTCTTCATGCCACCCGTGCTACTTGCCTTGGAGGTAGGTCGTTGTACCCTCTATGCTCTCCGTATTTTACATCGGAATACTGGAGAGGTGCCTATAACGAAGCTATTTATCCAGTTGGAAGGGAAATCGACTGGGTTGTTCCGAACGATATTACAGGTACTCCTATTTTGCCGCCCCTTGTACGACGTCCTCCAGGTAGACCACCCACAAGACGTAAGCGCTCCAGATTCGAGGGCACCACACGTCTCAGGAAATGCACTCGATGTGGTGGAGTTGGTCCATAACCGTAGCACATGTTCGAACCACTCGTGAACACAGTTACTAGTGGTCTTGTCGACAGGTATTATGAGTTTGTATGCTACATGAGATAGCACCTAATGAAATGTACATTCCCATGTTATATTATGAACTTATTATGTTTATGCTTTGCAGATGGTATTGGATGTTTTCAGCAGAACGAAAAACTGATGGATCCAGACGCTTCCCGACACTTCAACTGTCGAACCCGATAAATGACACAGTATGTATATTTGTATGGATTATGTTTTGCCGTGTTGTTGTCGACGTGAAATTAATGTTGTCAACAGCGTACTGTCTGTATTTTTTGAATCAACATTCGTCATTATCGAATCAAATCATGGAATACATTGACATTGAATGTTGTCCTCATGATGCGTACCAATCTAATCGCATGTGCGTCACCAACAATTGTTTGCCGAAAACATGGGTTATTCCTAATGTTTTGCACATTTCTTCAGTCACTATAGGGACAACAACATATTTCATAGACATTTGTTTAGCACACATTATATTACATGTACGAAATCCCAACCAAAACATGGATCCATTCACATAATTTCCCGGATCACATCCCGGCATTTAACATGCCGTGCCCGACAGTTTCACTTTGTCGAGCGACGACATTTCACGACGGTCTACAAAAAAGCACTACACATACGTGGCAAAAAGGTGTAGTTGTAGCTTTCTGTTTCTAACAGACATAATAGTTCAGCATACAGTGATGACAAACAAAAGAAAATAACATACCAAATTATTACTTTTTACACAATTTCGGCATTTAGCAACCACCTTACTCGACGTCCACGTTGGAACCAGATCCCCCACTTGTTTCATCAGATTCATCGGAGCTTATCACAATAATCTCCTGTGGAGGTGGTATGTTCGCGAACAAGTCAGCATCAGCGGGGTCCTCGTTGTTTCCTTCTGCGAACTCTTGTCCCGCATTTAGTACATTGTTCGGAGAGTCTTGCTCTTCACTTGATACTTCATCTAGGTCAGGAAAAGGAACAGGGACTATGACTCTCCTGCTTGTTGGAGTGGTTACTTCATCGTCGTCGGAAGAAATGCAGATGGGAAACAATGGGGACGAACCGGGTACCGGTAGAGGCGCCGTCACGTAGAATGTGTCGTTGCTTCCCTTTGATGAACTCATGATATCTTTGATACAAGCAAGTTGTGAATTTCAAATATAAATGGTCACTGCTTCGTAAGTGTTTTATTGTAATATAACCAAAGTGTTCATGCCATCCTATTTATATACAGGTTTATGAGGGAATCAACATTTAGTCTTAATGGCCAACCACCATGTCCAATCTCAAACTTTAATACCATTTACAAAAATTGAAGGCAGGTAGAAATTTTATTGTACCTTTAATTAGAATTTTGGTCATAGTTAATGACAATTGCAGGAGAGTTATTTTCAAAGGACAACAGTTTCTCACGTGGATTGATCAAGCTTGTATTGTGTGTTATACTTCAATAAGTTATTACTTAATTCATTTATTTGTTCGATTGTCATTGCATTTGACTGCTGAAATGTCGATGCTAAAAGTGATGCACGATTCTTTACATAAAGGCCATGGAACCGGGTACAATTATTGCAAGCAACACATATAAACGAACCTAATAACAACATCATTACGACAACCGTATATAAACAAAGTATTGGGCAAAATTTTTGCTGCCACGACAAATATTATTATCCGAGCACTATTCGAAATCATTTAATCGTTAAATCATTGTGTTTGCCGCACAAATATGGCGTCACGAACTTCACAAAATCTGGGAATGTTACATTGTCGGTCACGAACACAAAAATAAAGACGTTTATAAAAAGATACATTCCCATGACCATGCTTACAAACCCCCGACCATAATTTTTTCCTACACTATTGTTTTCGACATATCAAAATCATAACATACCATAGTCTAACTACACGTTTGTTGGTTTAGAAATAACAACCAACAATAATTCCAGGCGTAGAACTATTAACTGTTGTGTAATAGGTCAGTTGTCGTCATCAAACACTTGACATTCAAAAGGGGAGGCTTCTACTCCGTAGCCATCGTACACACGGGGAACCCAAAAAATCCATCTCGATCAACGTTATTTGTATCCCTATTATCTGAAACGACAATGAAGGGGAAAGCAATTTGTTAACGGGTTACACATTTTTAAGTACATGGATAGCGGGCTAGTAACGTGCAACGCCAATACATGGACTAGTCAGAAATAATAGTGTTCCGCAAAGTAAGGCAGACAACAGTACTTTTGAGATTCCTACAACTTCAACAACATAATTCAAGCAGAATTTGAACAAGTTGAAAATAAATGCCAGTTGGAAAATTTTGAAGATATGAAAGCGTAAAGTTACACATATTTTGTACCTTCTCGGCACTAAACAAGTTACAACTCACACAATAAAATGAAACTTAACTCGCAATATAACCACCCAAATTACTAAACAATAGAAACAAAAATTAATTTACAACTGAAGTTGGTCCAGGATGAAGGCATGTGATACACTTTTATGTTTCCCAGTAAGATTATCCATTATTTTTTCTTCAAGTCAAATCCAAACCCCTTTTTACTCGAACATCCAATCAATCCCAGTAAGATTATCCAATTTTGTATTTCGAGTGAAATCCAAACTCGTTTTTAGTAACACAAATTCCATGTAGATCGAACGAAACAAACCCTATTTAAAGCTAGTAATACAAATTTGTTTTGTTACAATTCTAATTATAATGATAATTTGAACACGAATACTAACAAATAACCGGAAAAGACTCCTATAGTTCAAATTTCATCCAGCCCAGAACAAGAGAAGTAAAAATAGTTATGAACGTTACGGGTTTTCAAGAATCGAAAATTATGGGCGTTGATAAAACTATCTGTGACGATGAGCCATTGCTGAAAGAGGGGGCCGGCCAACAGAGTCCCAACGTAATGGCATACGGGGTGGTTTGAATGTTCATTCATTATAAATTTAAAAATTTATATATTATATTTTTAATTTAATCCATAAAACATAACAAATAAAAGTATAGGAGGCAAACCAAACTCAATTTTTTGCCTTTTCTTCAATTTCATTCAAAGAATCGTTGATTTTATTTCTGTACGCATGTTATAATGTTTAAAATATTCAGGCATTTCGCAAGGCAATAAGCGAAGGCCAGCAATTCAAATATCTCATAATTTAAAATCTGCGTGAACGGTTACTAACCTTTTCTTCGGCAATCTGCCTCGACCCTTGGTGTATGGCGTCCACGTGGATGCCGCAGGCCTTCGAAGGCGCGCAGAACGCCGCCTTGAGGTAGGAACTGCTTTATCTTTACTAACTTCGGGTACGCTGGGACCTACAGGCCCGCCAGGCTCCACACCTACGGCTTCTACATGGAGGAGGAAAAAACATTAGGACAACATAGACAATCTTTCGGTACAAATGCAAGAACGGACGTGAAAGTAGATACATTTAGCAAAGCGTACATTGAATTCCTTCAACTTCACATGGACAGTTTACGTAGAAATTGATCTTTAACTTACCTTCCACCTCCATGGCGATGGACGATGGTACTAGTGCCTCTGTCCTGCTCGACACCAAGTTTTCCTCCATGTCTCCTCCTGCGTATGAGAACACGAGAACATAGATGTCATGTGCATATGTTGGAATGCAGCGAATGTTCATGGACGTTACCATAACGTATGTGCCTAATTTAGAGCGCATACCTACGACCGCATGCATCTCAGTAGTCGTACCAGCCCCTGATTCTGTTGCTGTACCAGCCCCCTCGCCTGGGATTCCATCTACGAATGAAAGAAATACAAAAAGGGCTTACCGACAACATAGACAATATTTCGGTACACATGCAAGAATGGACGCGGAAGTAGATACTTTTAGCAAGGCTAACATTGAATTCCTTCAACTTCACATGGACAGTTTTTGTAGAAATCTGATCTTTAACTTACCTTCCACCTCCATGTCGACGGACGATGGTACTCGTACCTCTGTCCTGCTCTCCACCAAATTTTCCTCCATGTCTCCTCCTGCGTATGAAAACACGAGTACACAGTTGTCAATTGCATATGTTGGAATGAAGCGAATGTTCATGGACGTTACCATAACGTATGTGCCTAAGTTAGAGCACATACCTACGACCTCATGCATCTCAGTATTCGCATGAAATGATTCTGTTGTCGGACCAGCCCCCTCGCTTGGGATTCCACCTACGAAAGAAAAAAATTACAACAAGGGCTCGGCAAAAACATATTACAAATTCATAAATAAGAAGTTAGAGCACATACCACTGATATCATGCCCCCCACTGTCGTCTACATATTCCTCTTCAGCCGGGCTCCTGTGAAAGTGGACTCCTTGCTCGTCTACATCACAAGCGTAGTGTGAAACAAAATAGATCGAAAAGATAATGTGGGGAGTGGTATAGTGTGCAGGTGAAAATGACAAGAAACAAAAATGGATTACAAATATGTGCCACACAATACCTTCGGGTACGAAGAAGGACTGCACGGGCTGGACAAGAAACGCGACCGAAGGACCAACGTTGTTTGAAAATGCTTGGGCCAACGCCGTCGATATGAACTCGCAGAGTTTGGCAAATTCTGCAGTCACGTGCTCCATTGTTTCAAGTTTAAATGTCCTCATTCGCATTTCTATGAGCACTCTTTGATCTAACAACATGCCCTCTAAGTCTTCTCGGGTTAGGCTATCCGCCGACTGGCTACCCCGATGTGTCGATGTGGATGGTCCATTGTCAGGAGGACCAGTATGTCCTGGAACATAGGCTGCTGAGTAAACACATGTCGGATGCCTACCCCGGGGTTGCTCAGTCTCGCTATCTTCGCTGCTTCCATCGCCATCTCCAGTACTATCAGAACTCCTGTCGTCGCTCTCACAGTCCGTCGGTTCCTCTCCATCAGAGCCGGGATTATCATCATCCGACCTTGAACTAGACTCATCTTCGCCAACTTCACCGGTATGAGTATCTGGGGCAAACTGTGGATCAAGAATGGAAGTCGCGATGTCGTCAAGTTCTGGAACGGCATGATCGGCGAACGGGGTGAGAGTAGATATATATGGTTGGTCACGCTCGAAGTCAGTTGGACGAAGTGTCGCGTACACATGCAACTGCAAATACAGGAATTGAAAGTAATTGTACAGGGTAAATATCATAAATAGTAGGACAATAAATAATAAATATGAATTTAGTTTGACGACCAACATTACCTGTACATTCTTGAAGAATTTATCGTACGTCCGTTGCTGAGTTTGTTTAGTAGCCATCCAGTTCAAAAGTCGTGGCGCACGGTCACCAATCCGTTGACCAAAACGTGCACCGAGTTCAGGAATTGCCTCAAACGCCCATATCTGTCAAAGGGTAAACACATTATTGGTGGACATATGTACGCACGCCTTCATTATTGATATGCAATAACAAATACAACATTAATCAGTAAGCTTACCTGCATCGCAATGGGGAAGCCGTGGATTGTGTAGCTAACCTCCTTATCATTCTTCCTCTTGCCCTCGCGAAACTTGTATGCCCACTCGCCTCTCCATCCCTTCAGCAGGCGAGTATAGCCGACTCTACCCCAAGGGTAGGCAAAAAATAGGTCAAGGTCGTCAACGATTGATAGTATGGTCTCATCAACACCGACGTTATTATCCGGAGCGTTGAACACTCCTTCAACTATTAGCGCAAGACCGAGCTTGTATCGATCTGCCCGGGAGGTGGAAGGCCGGAGGAATGTCTTCTGAATCTGGACGCAAGAAATCCGATCCAAAGATTTGAAGTACTTGTCCTTCAGTCTTGTTTTCGCAACCACTCGACTGTAATCATCGTCATGCACAGGCTCGCCACACCGAAGTCCAGTTACGAGTGCGTACTCTTGCAAGCCAAACCGACAACAGTGCCCATGCACCTTGAACCACAACTCGTTGGTCTTGTTAGTTTTTATTGTTCTGAAAACTAGCTGTTGGATCAGTTGTGCAGAAAATTGTATCTCTGCAACATCGCCCAAGAAGCCTAGGCAGGAGTCCCTAAAATCCTATTTTTGTCGGTCATCATAGTGCTCCAACACACGGTGCACGTATTTCAGGTTGCTGCGCTGTGAAATCCGTGCCCGCATTCTTGAGTTTTCCGGCACAAGATATTCAAACTCCATATTTCTGCAATTTGAAAGAAGGAAAAATAGTCATATAACCTCATGGTTGTATGGGTACAATTTCATGCGAAATGAATTCCACATTTGCACATGTCGTTTGGCCAAATATGATCAAAAAACGGAAGATGTAAATGATATACAGTGCACCAACATATTACAGCTGCAGTTTGAATAACGGAAATTGTATGGTTCACATAAGATACAAATAACCCATCTAGGCCTGTGACGAAATGTCGGGGAAATGCATCTGTCGGGACAACAGTTTGCATCCATCTGCCGAGAACTACTGACGTTAACTGTCGGGGACGACAGTTTGCCAATTCTCTCTATACATATGAACTGCCGGGATATCAACTATACCAAGAAATCATGTCTCCCTTCATTTTAAGCACAACACAACAGTAAATGCAAATTACCAGTGTATACAAGAATGGAGTTACAATTGTAAACAGACCACAACAATATTGCATAAACCAATTTCCTGTAACTATAGTAAGAGAGGGAAACAATTTTGTGTGACTCAATGTTAGATTGTTCATCACATTACGTCACGAATCGGAAGAAGAGACTACGAAACAAGAAGTTACTTTAAATAGGAGATGAAAATATTGGTTGGCATCCTATTTTTTTTGTCAAATTGCGAAATGCTATAATTAATCACATACTCATAAAAATTCGTAACTACGAAAATAACTTCATACTTGTGATTATTTACCAGCTACAAATTGCTATGAAAATAAAATTATAAAAAATAACCCAGAAAATTAAAATATAAAGCCACTACAGATCGAAATGAACCAAGTAAACAACCGCATTGGCAAAAGAGAAGTTCTGAAAACCCAAAATTTATTCAACACAGAATATATCTTTGTCGGATATATTCAAAGTGAAGATACAAAGAAAACCAAAATGACGCATCATTTGTGAGAAGAAATGTTGTTTGGCGTAGAAGACTAGAAGTGAGTATAACGATGACGACAACTAACAACATAATAAATTCTGTGCATAGGTCCATACTATTTGTGCAGATTATGTCAAACTGTCTAAGTTAGTATCCATACCCAATGAAGCAAAAATAGACAGTCGTCCAACATGCATAGAAACCTCATTAAATAAATTCTGTAACAACATTCTGTGAGTCCTACATTTTACAATGTTCAACTCCACAAATCAACAATGAAAATCAAAAATACTCAGGCTAGAAAAATGTTCCTACCTATTCCAAAATCGAACAAGTAAAGCAACCCAAAATTACAATCACAGAAACAAAACATTGAAACATTATATTGCAAAGCTTGTACATATAAATTCAAATAGGGTCACCAAACATCTCAAATTTCCTTCCACAAAAAGATTTAAAAAAAAACAAATATCACAAACTATGTATTATACATAAGATCCCAACAATGAGACAAAAGAACAGCTTACCTAGTTATTGTTGAAAGAGGAGAGGAGCTTCTTTTGCAAATTTCCAAATCTTCTTCACAGTTGGTGGTTAGGTTGTCCACACCTACCCAAAAAAACAAAAAATTTGTGCATAAGAAATCGAAATGTGCACAGAAAAAATCTTTTTTCCTTTCGATGTAGTTAAAAATCCATAAGATCCCAAAACCTAAACCAAACAAAATCTTACAGAACATAGCTCTAATAATACTAACAGTCTCCTTTCGTGGTCGATAGAATAATTTTTTTTTCAGATGCTTCTTTTGCATAATTTCACTGATTCTTACAATTTCGTTTGGTCGTTCAGACTACAATTTCTTAATCTCAGCGTACGATTAGGATTTTCGGTATGGAGTGTGAGTACTGTATATTTCAATGGACCAGCAGAACACATAAAAACATTAGATACCTTTTACTATGTCAATAACATTACAGTAGATAACAGAAGCTTGGTCAACGACAGTTATGTGTATAAGAAATAGCTGATATTCGATCACACAAAAATGGACTGTTAACGTACAATTACTGCAACACCGCATTAATGTAACCCAAATAATTTTGTTTCTAAAATCACAGCCAATCATAAAAATTCTAGGCAATCCATTAAACATCTCTTCCCTAAGCACTATTCATCATTTTAACAAAGTTAAAGCATCACGATCATGATAACCACACACAGCTGAATGCCACATTTTGCAGTCTCACTATACTACTTGTGACATTGATATACAATTGCAAGTTTCATTCAACCACAACGCCAATTTGCCAAATTCATACAACTATATAAGCCAAAAATCAGATAATTCATAACATAAAATTAATAATCACAAAAATTAAATAATAACAACAAAACCCAAAGTAAATAAATATTAATAATAAAATCAGATAACTCACGGGCTGACAAAGCGGTAGAAACTCGACGGGCGGACAGCGGTCAATGGACCTTCCGGCATCGGCACGACTGGCGCCTGGCTGGACTGGTGGTCGTCTTGGTGGACGAGTCACTGGACAGAACGGTGGGAAGAAGTAGCGGCCGAACTGGAGGGGTGGAACCGTGCAAAATGAGGGCGTCTTTTTCTTCCACCGAATCGAATGAAGAGGACTTAGTCCAGGGGTGCTTTCTTATCTTTTAGGCAGTGGAGTCACTTCACTTTCGGGGGCGGTACTCGACGGCAATACTGACTTCCGGCCAATGGAATGCAAGCAAATTTCTTCTTCTTCCACAGATTGTAATGAGAGGAGAGAGAGAGAGTACGGGTTGCGAGATTTAGGGCTCGTAATGATTTAGGGCTTCTGTGAAAATTTAAGTGTAATGTTAGTGTTTTGTATTTGTTTTAAAAATAATTCTCCCTGACAACGTACATGCTTTTTGTATCAATTTTCAAAGTGATGTCAAATCCTCTATCAGATAACCTGCCGGGATTTTCTTTTCTCTGCAGGGGTAAAAAAGGAAATAAGTGATATTTTTGCAAATGGTTTCAAAATGTGACATTTTGGTATTTACATTAGCCAAAAAGGCTACTAGGTGCAATATCCTCTAAATATATTATATGGTTGAGTAATCTGACCTCTCTCTGCCGTGGTTCTTTGTATTTTTCTATGGATGAATTCTCTAGCCTACATGGGGTGTATATATAGGACAAAACTCCTACAGAAAGTGGGATATAGAGATTCTAGTACAATAGAAAAAGAGGAAATTCTAATTTTGAATTTGCATTTACAAAAATGTCACTTTTTTAAGGTCCTTACAAAATTGACATTTTTGCCCTTTTACATAATTTCAATACTTTATATGTCCTTCATTAAATGAGATATGACTAGATAAAAAATTGTACAAAAACTGTGAAATGTTAGGATACTAATAAATGAAGAAGATGTTGGAAATATAAACAAAATAAAAAGAGGAAGAAGGTGAAACAACCAAAAATGGAAGAAGAAAGAAACCGACTCAAACGCACTCCTTTCTTCCACTGGAATCGCCCACCTCCCAGCTGTTGATGACCACCGTGACGTCGTTGTCCAGCCATTGACGACCGCAGTGAATCAATCCACCGTCGATGAAGATCGTCACTAATATCTTTAGGTTGGTGTTGACACGCCCGAAAGGGGAGGTCAAAATAATATTCCTTACTTTTTTAAAAATGTGTCGTTCAAGTAGTAATGTGGTAAGTAAGGGTTATTCTCGCAGATGATTGTTTTCAATTACGTCAATTGCAACATAGAAAATAAAATGCGAAAGCAATTAAATGGGGAGGGGGAGGGGGAGGGGGAGGGGGAGGGTTGGTTGGATTAAACTAAGGAAAGCATAAAATGAAAATGAAAAAGACGAGAATAAAAAGGAAACAAAAGAGGAAATATGTGATCGAGGGGTACTCCTTCACCCCTAGAATGAATTTCTTATCAATGTTCACAAAAAATTTTCGTTCTCAAGATCAACAACAATTCGAGAATAATTACAAGCTCGATTACCTCAAACTCTCCTTACATTTTAGTTGAATAAAACAAGCTCTTTACCCAACCTTATTCATTAAACAATCTAGGATAAGCTCGCTATATTTAATTTAACAAAAGCATTAACACAAGAGAGTTGAATTGAATTAAGCGCAAACTCGCAAGCTCGGTTTACTAACTTTAGTGTTAATCCACAAACATTTAATTGAAAATTCCATATAATCTATTGAAATGTAGTTGCTACTAGGTTTTGGTAAAAATAGCGATTACGTACTATAAATCCCAAAATAACATTCATTGTATCCACCTAATCATTTAGTTGTCATCTTAAATAATCAAGAAGAAGAGCAATATAAAAATTTTACACAATGGATTAAACACATCAATCTCAAGAATTATAAAGCACAAATCATTAGAAAATCAACCTAGGGTTCCAAAATAACCCACAATCACACAAATGTATAGTTACTGATGAAATATTCACTAATAACCAACAAAAACTTACAACCCATTAATGGAAAATAAATTAAAGAAAGAAAAACTTATTAATAATAAGAGAAATGGTTAGAAGTTTTCAAAATCAAATGGGTCTTCTTCTCCAAGCTATTCTACCATTGTTGAGCTCCAAACTTTCCCACAAAAATTCCAAAGGAAACAAAAAGAAAAGAAGAAGAAGAAGAAAAGAAAAGAAAGAAGAGAAAAGGGGGAGAACCTAGGGTTTTTCTAAAATGAGGAATGAGGGAAAAATGGATTCAAAAGTCATATAAAAGGGCCAAAATTGGGTTCAAAATCGTGAAACAAGTCAAACAGGCCCCTAAGTCCGCGTAGTGCCACGGCGCCTAAGACTAAAGTTTTGGCGCCGCGGCGCCGCTACAGTGGAATTTTTTTATTTTTTTTTTAAGAATCGAAACCCAAGTCCTCTTTTTTTTTGCACTTTTGATCTTTTCTTCATTTCTTCCATTTTCTTCTCCAAATTGGGATTATGACAATGGAACACCTACAAAATAGAATATAACTATATTAAGCAATAATGCACAAAAAAAAACTAACAAAAACATAAGTTTAATGGTATAAATAAGTGCAAAACCCGCACAAAAAAGGAGGAATTTTTTTCTAAATTCTACGTAGACCTAGTTTGTATCGAGAAGAAAAACATATGTTGGCTGTGTTAATTGAATGACTCAAATTTTAAAAATAATAAACAAAATCTACAGGTTAGTAATTTTTGAATTTTAAACCAAATATTTCAAATTTTGTTTGATTATGTAATATTAAATTATAGGTTTCCATCTTATTCAGTAAAAATAAGTCGATAATTTAGGTAATTTGACATATCTGTGAACTATTTCTACATATTTGAAATGATGTTGTATTTTGTTATTATGAATTTGATATTTCGAAGTTTTATGTTACTACATATGCTATGAATATTCATAAGTGAAAATGTATGGATTGAATAGAGTTAGTATGTAAAAAAATTAAAATTTTAAACAATTAAAGAGATGCATATTAGGTGTTTGTGAAAATATATTTTCGAATAAGACATTATCACCATTTCATTTCAAGCCTCCCACTCATTTGGCAAATTTACGTTTATACTAGGTCTGAACATGGGCGGACCCACATGGGTTCATGTGGGATCAAATGACCTCAACATTTTTTTTACCTAACTACTACTCTTGTCTAATACCATGTGCTCATTAGTATCTTTAGGTGAAGAATATATCTTCTAAATTTGTGTACATTGAACGTTCATATTTGACACAGTATAAAACTCTAGGAGAGCTTGCCTCTTTCTTTGTGTTCCTCTGCTTGTATGTGTGCCTTTCGGTCTAGATTTTCTACTTCTGTTTGTTCCTAGAGAAACCCATGATGATATTTCATACCAGTGCTTTCTCTGATTGATCGGGCAAACATCCTTATTTGATTGGCAATCTAACATTCTGCTGCTTCATTTTGCTTTTGTAGCTTTTTCCTACCATTATTTGACAGTTGGAATGTAGTGTTTGAAGATATGTAGTGCATCTGATATGGCTCATTGGCTTATTTATGATAAACCACAATGCATGAATGATAACAATAAAATGAGAGAGGATATGTTGATATCCAATCAGCCTATATAAGCAAATTTTGAAACTCCTAAGAATGTTGATCATTACTATGAGTATGATGCACTAGTGTAGAATGTAAGCTCAAGGCATCAAATCATATTGACTTTATAGTTTTTTAGCAAAAGAAATCATTCCCTTTTTCCAATTCTCTGTGATCCACCAAGAATACATAGTTGTACACTTCTACTCAAGTTTATGGAATGAAGTGAACTTTTTCTACAAAAACTCCTTATGACGTTTGAATAGCTTATAGATCAAGTATCCTAGGAAAATAATGAATGTTGATTCAGGTATCTTGTAGCGCTAATTTAAGCTTTTAGTCATATCATGTTCAACTTGCTAATTTTTATGAAGCAAATGTCTGGGAGATGTTTTTAGCTTTTTCATTATCTGTAAGGATCAAAGACTTTCTTTGCTATGAGATAAATAATGAAAAGGACATAACCATGATTGAATTGAAAGTCTCATTTGAAATTGGTTTACTGCATTTCTTGATGGGCTAAAGTTCTAGTTGGAGGATGTTATGCATAGAAGAATTTTATGTTTTATTTATCGTCAATTCACCTAGTGTTATAGTTATAGGATGATATGCATAGTTTTAATTAAAATTTGTATTATTTTAGCTCTTGCATAATACCGATTCACGTAGCGGTCATGAATAGATTTACCGACAGTTCAGTTTACTATAGAAACAGAGTCGTGGTGAACTGTCGTTCCCGACAGTTAGCTTCAGTAGTTCTTGACAGTTGGGTGGATTCCGACAGATGAAATCTCGTTCTTGACAGTTTGTGTGGTAATTCTCGACAGATGGAGCATCCCATTGAACATTTTATTCGTTATTGTACCTTGTGGTTACATGTTGTTTCCAGATTGACACGATATTCATATTATATGTTCTTTGTATGTTATCATTATCGATCTTCCTAGTACTTCGTTATATGATCTTTACAGTTGTTGTATTACGATATGACATTATCCCTGTTGTCGATATGTGCCTTGCAAAAAAGCTTAGAATCACATGCAATTCAAAGCATAGGATCAATTACATGTGAAATACATTTTCAAGTCCTTGCACCAAATTTGAACTCTATTGCATTTCTTCACTATTGCCCTATAATCACATAATACATATGCTTATTTATGCCGTTTTCATGTTTGAGCAGGTTGATAATGAGGAGCTTCTTTTACTATGGGCGTGTTGTTCCTTACAGGTACACAAATTACGATAGGTGGAAGTTTGTCGACCAGAGGCATTCCAGCACAAGAGAGGAACTTGCAAAAGATTAGCATCGAACATGAATCACAAGTGTAGATAACGATTACTGATTCTCACGGAACAACTGATACTTTTGTTAATTGATAACATTATCGTCGGACATGCTTTTGAATTTGTTAATTTCGGACACATTGATATGGTGAATTGTTGGACACGCATTTCTCCTTTGTTATACGATCATTTCATGCGACTGGTATGTGCGTTGCAACGCTTTTGTGCTCAGTTGGAGTGTGGTTCAGTTAAAGTCAGGCAAGTCTGAACATGTTGTATGTATGTGCTTCCCACTATTATTTGTATCAGCGCTACATTAAATGTGTCTCGTACCTCAGAACTATAGGATTGTTCGATTAAAAGAAGACAAAGTTATAATTTTTATTATTGAATTACGATTTTGATATTTCAAGGTATATGACAATGTCATGAGGAACATGGTACTAATAAGTTATAGGGTACCCATGAAGATTGATTTCTAATTGGCTTTCAAATTTATATGAAGGGTACAAATAAAATTGATAGTACAATTAAGGTACAATTGCAACATAAGGCATCACACCAATTGTCTTCCAATTTATGGAACTGAATCCATCACACCAATGCAGGTATTTCAACCTGGTAAATGGCTTTGTGGTTAGTGGTTGGGTGCTAAATGACCTTTAATGCTCCCCCTCCAAGAAATCTACAATAAATAGCATGGCATGAACTATCAGGATGACTTACACTTTCCTACTTCATATACTTTGTGAGACCATCAGCACTCATATGCATAGAGTTTCACACAACACGAACATTTGGAAATGATGGGTTCATCTACAAGAAGCAATAAATTGTTCGACCTGAATGAGCATCCGTCAATACTTGGTTCAACATGTTGCTTCCAGACATAAGAAGCACTAGTGTTCGACCTCACACATGATAGGTAACGAATGAGGATCGACTTACCAATTTTGTCATTCAATCGTAACACAAGTCTTGCTAGGGTACTACTTCTCGGCACTAAAATAGAAGTGGTTTTTTCCCCTATCCACTTCAAACTATCATCAACATGAACAAGCTTGCCCCATGCGACACGATGAATCTTAGATGATTGTTCATACCTGAAATTTTGGGATTACAACTGTAACAGTTATGCACAATAAATATGCCGATATGTAATAACATGGAAGTAGAACTTTCGAATATTGAGATCAATGCAGTAGTAAGAATGTGAAATTAAGGGTGTCAATAGTTTTCAACTGTCGAATTCGACAGTTGAATTGTCTGAATGTGTTTCATTAAATATTGAATTCTTCACATTTGCCCAAATGATATTGGTATTTTTTTCTCTTTAAAAAATATTTCAAAAATCAAACACATCATTATCAATAGTAGTTTCAAAAATTTCTAATAAATATGATCATGTTATATTTAACATTTTAAAAATAGTAAGTTATTAAATAAAAATGTAAACATTTTGTAAGAACTAACCTCTCAAAATGAATGGAAAGTCCAATAGTAACGTTTTCTTTATCAAGGAATGAAGAAGATGTTAGGGAAATTAGGGTTTGTTAATGGGGTTGGAAGATATTAGTGGAGTTAACATTTCAACTTCTTTTATCTTTTTTTTTTTATTTATTAACAAAATTCATATTAAACAATTTAATATACATATATCTAATTTGTATAATGTAAAAATTAAATCATCACATCAAAGTATTAATGATATTGAAAGGTTGTATTAATGAGCATTAAATGATCTTAGAAAATGTGAGATGAAGGGTAATTTGGATCATTCACACAAAAAAATTGACATTTTTAAACAAATTAAATGTCAATGAAAGGTTTTTTTTGTACATTTTCAAAAACAGTGATATTTTTGAAAATTTCCCATAGAAAAACTAAGTGTAATTGAATTAGACCTAAACCTCTATCCTAATCAAACAAAAAGTTGCTTTATCTCAATCTCAACACAGACGTGGCTACCAACTCTTTCAAACGTCAAAAACAAATTTAATCAAATACTAAACTAATCAAAACTTCTTAAACTAAAATATCTTGGCTCTAACTTATTCGAAATAATATTTTTTTTAAATCAAGGACTTCTAATTAATTACTAATTACAAAAACAATCCAATATTGGTATACTAAAACTTGGTCTATAAAAATCTAATTATTTGACCAAAAAATATAAGAATTTAAAATCTATTTCGCTTTAGTCCTTCAACTTTAAAAAAAATAAAATATAGCATCATGAACAATTAATTCTATTTTATAAAAAAAATTGTGGCTTTACACATAGTGGTTGACTCGTTGCATTTAGTGGTCAACCACCATGCGACAACTCCCATTTGACCGCCATGCAGTTGATCCAGAAAATGGGGAAACTAAGTTCTTGGCATTTTTATCAACAGTTTTACGGTAGTCGAACGATTCACCTAGTCACTAAGAAAAAATTTCAATATGGAAGGAAATAGAACGCACATTGAAATAAATCCATTAAATAACATGATAGATACTAACATAATTTCTTCGAAGAGAAACTGCATTGATTAAGTAAAGTAAAATATAAGATTCTGTCTACATTCCTGACTAAGATAAACTACAATTTCACCGAATGAAAAAAGTGACAACAGTAAAAAATACGAGGAAATAAATAATCTAAATGAGAAATTAGATCACTTTGGGTGTAATGTCCTTTCACCCTCACATCTGTCCATCCGGATGCCTTAGCTTGTTTGGCTACCTCTTCGTTCTCTTTGCGCTGAGCTAGATATTGATCATAGTCTAAATGGTCAATGGATGGATGTTCAGCTGCGACCCTTTCTTTGGTTAGTGAGATAGAGGCCACCATCATTTAGCTCCATACAAGTTCTTGTTTCTAACAAATTCTAAAGATGCATTGTATTACTCTACGGCATCATCTTGTGCACGGGCTAGAGAGGAGTGCAAACTATTATTTTCCTTTTCATGCTCACCCACTCGAGATTTTAACTCCTTAATGCAAGCTTCTAAGGCATCAAGAGGCTCCTTTGAGGTTGAAATTTTAATCTGAAAGTTGATCACTTCTTTGGTTTTATCTTGAGTCTTCATTTTTGTAACTAGAAGACAATTTGCTTCGATAAGTGAATCTCGCATTGTTAAAACTCAGAAGGCAAAAATAAAGGTTAAAAAATTCATTTGACAAAATTAGAGATAGAAATATAAACAAAAACAAAAAAAAGGTAAAGTTTAAAGCACACCCTTCTATTATAGAAGGCCAAAACCCTCTTTACATCGTCAACTTTGTGCCTAGCCAAGCTTTTAGCATGATGAGGAATGATACAAGCCTTGATGATATCAAAATCATGCTCACCTTGGGTCAAAGGAAATCAAAAGTTCGAGATGAGAGAACATTTATGTTTGGGCTCAATCTCATTGTGACTCGAATAGTCCTCTCTAACTTCATGCAGTTGGACGTCTTCTCAGGGTCATCCAATAGCTGCGAAGGTCTCTTACTTGTGTAAACTCCTCGTCACTCTTGGGCTCAAGTAGTGATCTCAACACTCCTGCCAAGTTAAATCCATATCTGCATACATACAACAAAATTTATCGAATATAAGATATAAGAAAAAAGGATATGTACAAAAGAAAAAATAAAGGTAATAAACGAAAGCATACTGATGGGTCGACTGATCTCCAACATCAATGTGTTCCTCAAGGTTAAAACTTGACCTAGAACGAGTGCAAAAGGCGCTAGGAAAGTCAACTATCCGTTTGATCTTCTAAAAGGTGACTAGTTCTACAAGATTGTTGAAAAGATGAATTTGGGAGTGTCCCAAAAAAAAAAAAGAATCGAGACTTCCATTCATTGTTGGAATTCCTATGCTTGGGAAAATACAGAAGAATCCTAGTAATGAACTATACGAAAGCATTGTATTGTGGCTATATAACTTAAAGACACACCTAAAGTCATGATCTTTTTCACTAAGTAAAATGTACAAGAAATATAATACTTTCCTCCACACGTTAAGGGTTATGGAGTGAGATATAATTCGTTGTAGACTGAGATAAAGAAAAGATGGAGAGAGAACCTTAAATCATCATCCATGCAATCTTTGTACATAGCAATCTCATGAGGGTAAGATGTTGAGAAATTGGTTGTTCAAAACCAACAAAGGAAGAAGTGAAAAATAGCTTACCACTTCGGTCGATCGCACTGTACTACGATCGATCGAAACTCTGCAGGTTTTCAATCAGAAAGCTGCAAGAGGTTTCGGTTGATCACTCGATCAACCGAAATAGAGATTTCGGTTGATCGATCGGTCGACCGAAGTAGTTCGGTTGACCAATCGGTCGACCGAAATCTGTGACCGTTGGGCGGTTTTCTGCCGTTGGTAATTCAATTTTGGAGACTTTTGACTTGATTTTTGACACCATTTCGTACATATGAATAAGACCTATATATAGTGGAGTCATGTTCGATGAGAAAACACTTTTAGATCAACACAATCTCCACAAACAAGATCAAACCATTTCTTACTCATATTCTTACATATTTTATTGTATTTCTCAAGTTTTTTGGTAGAAATATTTTGAGCTTTATATGGCTGCAAAAAGGCTTGATCAATCCTTCAAATCATTTGTCGGAAAACCTTTAAGCATCTCAAATTTACCGGAGAGGGGGCAAATATTGTTTGAGGACAGCGATCACGCGTTTGAGCCGTTGCATCGAAGTTTTTGTTCTAGAATCTTTGTTGTTGTTTTGGTTTGTTTATTCTCCTACTTGAATTTATTATTTTCAAAAATCTCAAACAATATTTTTCCTGCGATGGAGAGTGAAACAATAATGGCTACCATAAAGTTGATGAATCAAGACTTGGTGCGGTTGGATCGTTTTGATGGCACGAACTTCACAAGGTGACAAGACAAATTGAAATTCCTTCTTGCGGCGTTGAAGATCATCTATGTATTTGATCCAAAATTGGAAGATCTTCCCGAACCATCCGACAAAGATACCGATCAATCAAGGGTGGACAGAAAGAAGCGTGAAGAGGATGAATTGATATGTCGCGGTCATATTCTCAACTCATTATCGGATCGTTTGTATGATCTATACACCAACCACAACGTCACCAAAATAAATATGGGATGCATTAGAAAGTAAGTACAAAGCGGAGGAAGAATGTACCAAGAAATTCTTAATTTCTAAGTACTTTGATTTTAAGTTTCTTGAAAATATCCCCTTGCTTCCCCAAATTCATGAATTGCAAGTACTAGTCAACAAGTTGAAGGCGGTGAAGATTGAAATCTTGGAGACCTTTCAAGTGGGGGCAATTATTGCAAAACTTCCTGGTACTTGGAAAGGATACCGGAAGAAAATCATGCATAGTTCCGAGGAACACTCCTTGGAACAATTGCAAAAATATTTGCGCATTGAAGAAGAGTTAAGAGTGCGTGATAAGAGTGAAAACTCTTATGAAGCTACTTCCAAAGCAAATGCAATAGAGAAAACTGAACCGCCAACAAAATTTAACAAAAGAAAGCCTTCAACGAACTTCAACAAGTTCAAGAAGAAGACAAAAGGAGGTTGTTTTGTGTGTGGCAAATCTAGTCACTATACAAAAGATTGTAGACACCGAAAATAAAACAACTTCGAGGGCAAAGTGAATTCCATCAAAAAAGATAGAATTGTGGCCACCATTAGTGAAATCAATGCAATCAAGGGAAAAGTTCCCGGATGGTGGTATGATACTTGTGCTACAATACATGTATCATATGATAAATCTTCTTTCAAGACATATCATGAAGTTGATGGAGACCAAGAGATTCAAATGGGTAACGAGGTTCGATCTAAAACGATTGGAAAGGGAAGTGTGGATATCATCTTTACCTCCGGCAAGACCATTACCTTAACCAATGTACTACATGTTCCCGACATGACTAGAAATTTGGTTAGTGAAAATCTCTTAGAAAAATCGGGTATCAAAAGTGTGTATGAATCCGGTAAACTTGTATTATCCCTAAATGGAAAATTTGTTGGAAAAGGCTATTCTAGTGAAGGGATAGTCAAATTATGTATCGTTGACAATTTGAATGAGAATAAAAATAACTTTGCTTATGTTGTTGATTTATTTTCATTATGGCATGCTAGATTAGAACATATTGGAAAAAGTACTATGAAACGTATGATGAAAAATGATTTAATTTCATATGATGAAAATGATGTTTTTAAGTGCAAAACTTGTGTAGAAGCAAAAATGATTAAAAAGCCTTATCAAAGTGTAAAAAGAACATCTAGTATCTTAGAATTAATTCATACGGACATTTGTGAACTAAATGGTATGCTAACTAGAGGTGGAAATAGATATTTTATTACCTTTATTGATGATTGTACTAGATACACCTATGTTTATTTAATGAAACATAAAAGTGAAGCTTTTGATATGTTTAAAGTACATAAGAATGAAGTTGAAAATCACCACCTAAACAAGAAAATAAAAACTCTAAGAAGTGATAGAGGTGGTGAATACTTCTCTAGTGATTTCAACTTTTTTTGTGAACAACATGACATAATTCACCAATGTTTGGCACCTAGAACACCGGAACAAAATGGTTTGGCTGAAAGAAAAAATAGAACTTTAGTTGAAATGATAAATGCCATGCTTACCTATGCTAAGTTGCAATTTAATTTGTGGGGTGAGGCCTTATTAAGTACATGTAGGATACTAAATAGAATTCTTTCTAAACAAACTAAGGCTTCTCCTTATGAATCTTTGAAAGGAAGAAAACCTAACATTGGATACTTCAAAGTGTGGGAGTGTCTTGCTTATTGTAAGAACACAAACCCTAATAGGACCAAGTTGGGTCCAAGAGGCATTAAATGTGTCTTTGTTGGATATGCTAGCAATAGCAAATCATATAGATTATTAAACTTGGAGACCAATGTGATTATTGAATCAAGTGATGTAGAGTTCTTTGAGGATTCGCTATCTTCGGATAATGAATTGAGGGAAAATCGTTTAGATATCCCTAGCTCAAGTGGAACACAAGATGAAACATCTACTAAAGGTGTTGATGAGTCAAGTGAGCCACGAAGATGCAAAAGAACTCGAATTGAGAAGTCCTTGGGATCAAATGAAATTGATTCTCAACTCATTTCTTTTTACTTAGTAGAAGGAAATGAATTGAATGTCGTAAGAATAATTCCAATTGTTCTACATGTTGAAATTGATCCTAAAACTTATAGAGAAGCTATGACTTCTCGTGATAGCATGTTTTGAAAAGATGCAATAAAAAATGAAATGGATTCAATAATGTCAAATAATATTTAGGAACTTGTCGATTTACCACCCGGATCCAAACTTATTGGATGTAAATGGGTATTTAGGAGAAAATACAATGTTGATGGTTCTCTAAACACCTATAAGGCTAGATTAGTAGCCAAAGGATATCGACAAAAAGAAGGAATAGATTATTTTGATACATATGCACTGGTAGCTAGAATAACATCAATAAGGATATTATTTGCACTAGCCTCGATACATGACTTGCATGTTCATCAAATGGATGTCAAGACGGCATTCTTGAATGGGGATCTCGATGAGGAGGTTTATATGGAGCAACCTGAAGGTTTTACTCTACCCGGAAATGAACACAAAGTGTGCAAGTTAGTAAAATCATTATACGATTTAAAACAAGCACCTAAAAAGTGGCATGAGAAATTTGACTTAGCTATATTTTCGTTTGATTTTAAACATAATAGTGTAGATAAATGTTTATATTTAAAAGTGTGTGATGATTATGGGATATTTATATGCCTATATGTTGATGACATGTTGATTATTAACAATCACATGGATGGAATAAAAGAAACAAAGAAGTTTCTATCTTCCACATTCAAGATGAAGGATCTTGGACAAGTGGATACCATTTTAGGTATCAAAGTCACGAAGACTAGTGGAGGTTACCATCTAAGTCAATCACATTATATTGAGAATGTGATAAACAAGTTCAAACACTTGAACATAAAGGAAGCGAGTACCCCAATTGATCCAAGTTCAAAACTTGTAAAGAATGATGGAAGAGCAATTGCTCAATTGAAATACGCAAGTGTTATTGGAAGTCTTATGTATGCAGTTCAATGCACAAGACCAGAGGTAGCATTCGCAATTAGTAAACTAAGTAGGTTTACTAGTAATCCAGGCAATGCCATTGGAAGGGTTCTTGGGTATTTAAAGAAGACCAAGTGCTTATGCCTACAATATACTAAATTCCCGACTGTATTGGAAGGATTTACCGATACTAGTTGGATATCTAGCACGGGTGAGAATAAATCCATTTTCGGTTGGGTGTTCACTCTTGGAGAATGAGTTGTTTCTTGAAAATCAAAAAAATAGACATGTATAACGCACTTGACCATGGAATCCGAATTTGTAGCATTATCGGATATCGGGAAAGAAGCTTAGTGGCTTAAGGATCTCTTTTATGAGATACCTTTGGGACCGAAGAATACATCTTCAATATCTATCATGTGTGATAGTCAAGCCACGTTAGTAAAAGCATACAATGAGGTGTACAACGGAAAGTCTAGACATATGAGTCTAAGACATGACTACATAAGAAAATTAATCAAAGATGGAATAATTTCCCTAAGTTATGTTAAGTCTATCGAAAATTTAGCGGATCCTTTAACTAAACCTCTAAATCGAGATTTAGTAACATCTACATCGAGTAGGATGGGGTTGAAACTCTTAAAGTAGAAAGGTCCACCAATGATAGCAACCCTACCTGTCATTACTCAAAAAGTAATCCACGGGTTCAAAGGGTAACAACAAGTCATTTGATATGTGGATAATTTCAACATTATTCAAATCCGCGATAACCCTGTCCTAGTTAAATAATGCTAGTTGTTACTGAAGTGAGTGTTGAGCTTCAAGCTCTTAATGAAGTTCAGTGCTAAGAGCACAAGCATCTCTAAAAGTAACAAAGACGCTGGAAGAATTTCACCAAGACGAACTTCGAGGTGGTACCGCCTCAATAGAGAGCTAGAGTTACTCTCTTAAAAGTTTTTCGAAAAGGACGAGCGCAAGGCCATAAAAGCACTAAGCGAGTTGAGGAACTTGAGAACACGTGGTATTTGTGTGTGTGTTCTTACCGGTATTGTCACATGGAATAGTTAGGTTCAAAACTTCAAGCTACCTTTGATTCCGACTTTACTTTGTTAGAATTACACTATGGTTAGATTCAAATCGAAAGATATCTAATCCTTAGGCATGAGTATCGTTCATGTTGAATATGAAACTTGTTAATTTTGAACAAGTGGGGGATTGTTGAGAAATTGGTTATTCAAAACCAACAAAGGAAGAAATGAAAAATAGCTGACAACTTCGATCGATCGCACTGTACTACAGTCGACCGAAACTCTGCAGGTTTTCAACCAGGAAGCTGCAGGAGGTTTCGGTTGATCACTCGGTCGACCAAAATAGAGGTTTTGGTTGATCGATCAGTCGATCGAAATAGTTCGGTTGACCAATCGGTCGATCGAAATCTGTGACAGTTCCGTTGGTAATTCAATTTTGGAGACTTTTCACTTGGTTTTTGGCACCATTTCGTGCATATGAACAAGACCTATATATAGTGGAGTCATATTCAATGAGAAAACACTTTTAGATCAACACAATCTCCACAAACAAGATCAAACCATTTCTTACTCATATTCTTACATATTTTATTGTGTTTCTCAAGTTTTTTGGTAGAAATATTTTGTGCTTTATATTTCTGCAAAAAGGCTTGATCAATCTTTCAAATCATTTTCTGGAAAACCTTTAAACATCTCGAATTTACCGGAGAGGGGGCAAATATTGTTTAAGGACAACGATCACGGGTTTGAGCCTTTGCATCGAAATTTTTGTTCTAGAATCTTTGTTGTTGTTGTTTTGGTTTGTTTATTCCCCTACTTGAAGTTATTATTTCCAACATAAGATTCGAGAAGTCCTTTGGATCTTGGGGCTTTATATACATAATTATCAATACGAGTAAATCTATCAAGCAGTTGGCTCAATTTGGCTAACGAATGATAAGAGCTAGTTAATTTTGGAATGTATTGGACCTGTGTTTTGATTTCGATATTTTTTGCAAAAACCCTCTATTACTAAGATCCTTTTTTTCCCCGTCAGATTTCACTGAATTTCAAAATTTAGGTTTGGAGAATGAAAGGAATCATGTGGGCTTTAGGAACACATGTATAAAAATTGGAACTATTAATGCACGCCGGTAGATGATGAGGTGACATGCATTTTGACCATTAGTTTATATGATTTTGCTATTTGTACATTCGGGATGACATCTCGGATGACATTTCCCCTCACAAGAAGGGAGAGCCCACGCTCCAATAAAATAATCATAGCCCCCCTATTGTGAGGGATCATCCCGGATGTCATCCGAGATGTCATCCCGGATGTACATGTAGCAAGATCGTAATTTATATAAATGAAATTCAAATCAATGGCCAAAATGTATCCCACCTCATTATCTGTCAAATTTTATGTCGAATTAATTGTACATATAACATAAATATCTGTTTATTGCCATGTTGGTAAATTTTATGCTGCCATACTAATTAAAATTTAAAATCGACCATTCTTCACGTGGGTTCTCAAATGGTCATTTTGACTTTTAAGCCGAGATTAACGTTATTACGTTATTAATTAATAGGATATATGATACGATAGGAGCCATAAAAATTATTACTTATTTGAACGGTGGTTATCTACCAGGTATTTTCAACTTATCACTTATCAAAATAATACCATATTTTTAGGAAAGTCCTATAAATCACCCTTGCACCCACCATTCATCAACTTTTCTTATGAACACGCTCCCCTCTAGTGCCTCGTTTTTCATTCAGTTCTTTACTCTCTCTCTCTGTAAGCCGAATCTTGTAATTTCTGAACTCAGATCCGTTCTCTCGTATTTCTTCCCCACTTTGTCCTTTTGCACTTTCTTGTAAAAGAAAGTATTTGCTTCGACTTTTTCAAGTTCTCTACGAAGATCATGATCTGAAATTTGTTCTATTCCGTATTACGCATTGATTTGATCCATTCTGAACATATGTTTCTGATTTCTTTTTACGAAAATAGTCAACTCTTTCTCACTAACACTGCATTGATCAATTGTATTCTGGGTTCTTGATATCTCAGTCTACAGTTCCTACTTGTACCATACGTATAAACCAAAATCTTGGCAAGTTAATTTTGGTTCGGTTTATTTTTTCTTGGTTGCAATCTTGAATTTGAATGTCTTCTATTACGGAAAATAATGATCAATACTTGTGTGATTGTCTTGCTTCAGTTTTCAATAATTGAATTTTTGACATTTTCTGAAAATTCAGAGGTATTTTCTGGGTCGTACTGGGTCTCTGTCTCTGTCTTGGAATTCTAGGGTTTTACTCTTTAGTAATTGGAATTCGTCTTTTCTAAATTTGCCAAATTTTCCTACAATAGTCATTCTTTTTCGTCATAATCGTTTTTCCTTTACCTGTTTCTGCTCTTTCCTAAAAGTAAGCTCTTGTATTTTTCCTCCCACGTTGTTAAGAAAAAATAGTTCACATTTAGTAAAAAAAATAATAATTCTCATTGTATCTTGTTATGTCACTTTTCTACATCCACGACTTTTCATTTTCTTGCCATTGAATTTGCTGGAGCACAATTTCTATGGGTGTGGCTCTTCATCAGTTTTAAATTTTTTGTTTTTACCTTGTTTCTGTTTCTTTCCCTTGAACAGAGCCTTTATCAACTGTTATGATGATATTACGCTATTGTGTTTAGACAGTTCCTTTTTTGTTTTTAGTGCATCTTGTTATTGGAATCTGTGTGCACATTTGGTTTTTTAGACTGTTCAGATTTTTCTTCATTTTTTCCCCGTAAATATGATTAATTGACTAGATGTATTAAATATGATTTTTGATTTTATTTATTTATTTATTTATTCGTTTATTTGTTTTTACAGTGTTATTGTATTTGGAGTATTACATTTAAGGATTCAGTGTGGATTGTTCCTCTGCATCAACCTAAAAAATCCTCCACTGATTGCATAAGAAGGAAATGAGGGATGTTTTCTTGGTTGGGAAGAACAGTATCCGCATGTTTGGGACCTTTGGGCCGATATGCCCGTATGAACAAGGATGATGATGATTCTTTGGGAGGTGAGGATGATGCACTTCTCTGGTGCAAAGACCTTGAGAAGCATTCTCATGGAGAGTTCTCATTCGCAGTCGTCCAGGCGAATGAATTTCTTGAGGATCACAGCCAGGTTGAGACTGGTCACCATGCCACCTTTGTTGGTGTTTATGATGGCCATGGGGGCCCTGAGGCGTCTAGATTCATCGGTGACCACCTCTTTCCAAATCTAATTAGTAAGGCTTCTTTCCTTTGCCTTTTTATTGTAGTTATAATGTAAAAAATAATTTCTATCCACTCAGTTTTTTACTATGGTTAACTTAAAATAAATGAGAAAAAACAATTTATAATAAGTGCATATTTAACTCAGGGTATATCCCCATAGCTAGTATATAAATTTGATTTTGGGTATTCCGTGACTTATCCTAGATAGTCCTGTATGAGTTTTTTTTTTTTTTTTTTTAATTTAAAAATTCTTTGCATTAGGATTTGATATCCATGGTTTTGGTAATGATAATAACATGTGATTCCTAGTAATTGTAGGAATATAAATTTTATGAATATAGGAAAAAGAAGGAAGATCCTACTTTAATCGAACTTTGTGCTGTCTATGATGTAGTTTTGTTATATGCTAATTTTGCGGTGTTCTTGATGAATGTCTTTGCTGCAGTTGTCTTGTTGTGGGGTATGTTTTAGTGCATTTTATTTATTTTAATTTTTTTGTGAAGGCATCAGTTTGATTGTTACTTTATCGACCAAGTGAACTTGAACAAGTGGTATCATGATTGCTTTTCTTTATTGTTACTCTTATTTTAACCGCTTCTGACAGCAGGCAATAATAGATTCAATTGTTTCCAGTCAGTTGTCATTTTACTTGTTGAAGGTCCGATTATTCCATCTAATTAATGAAAGGATTAGAAAATTAAAATTTCACTGTAGATGGTTATAATTGAGTTGCTTGAAGTCTTTAGTCTTTATTGATTGATGCTCCTCAATCTTCAGCTTATTGCCTTTTTTTTTTTTTTTTTATTTATATGCTTTAAAAGTAATTTGGTGCTGATCTTAATGCATTTTTTATTTTTATTTTTATTTTTTATTGGTTTGGACTTATTATTAAGAGTTATCCCGCTCTTCATCGTATTTATATTTTTGATGTTATATACTGATTTCATTTTTCCAAAGACAGTCTATTAATTTGGCTGATGCATGACATGGCACAATTTGTTTTTTCCAGGACTTGCTCGTGAAAATGGAACTATATCTGAGGATATTCTGAGGAATGCCTTCTCTGACACTGAAAATGATTTTCTAACTCTTGTCAGAAGGGTATATGAAATTAAACCATTAATAGCAGCAATTGGGTCTTGTTGTCTAGTTGGAGTAATCTGGAAAGGTACACTATTTGTTGCGAATCTGGGAGATTCTCGGGCTGTAGTGGGTTATGTAAGCAGATCAAATAAAATTGTGGCTGAGCAGCTGACCAAGGATCACAATGCCAGTTTTGAGGAGGTTAGAAAGGAGCTCATGTCTTTGCATCCAGAAGATTCGCATATTGTAGTTATGAAGCAAGGGGTCTGGTGCGTCAAAGGCATTATACAGGTTTACCCCCGTGTTAACCATGAAAAGCTTTCAATGCATGTTTGGCGTATAGTTCTGGCTAGAAATGGATAATACCTTATTTTGGATCATTTGTACTGTTTTCCAATGGATATGAAACTAGAGCTCATCAATAGAACTTTCTAATCCTCCCCACCAAACAATCAGCGTACTATTTTCTAATGCATATGACAATAGGGCTCATCAGTAGAATGCCCCCTTCCATTTTCTTTATCTATTTATCACTCTCAAAGTTAGTGAATTGGAAAATGGTCTCCAAACCCAACAAGTGTGCTTCACGCACAAATAAAACTGCCAAAACAGCCAGACATGCTGTGATACAAAAAGTGCTGCATCCTGGAACTTAATGAAGACATCATTTTCTGGTTTCTCATGAATCATATTAATTTTATTAAACAAAAGATATGTTTATGGTTTGCATAAACTGATGAATGGACCTATGGGGTTTGACTAGAACTTATGTCTAATTAGTAGAATTAAGAGTATAACCTCTAGTTAAATGCTGCATTGACCCTTTATTAATTTATTCTATTTCGAGGTGGAATTTTAACTGATAGTCCACTAGCCATATGGTACAGGAGTTCAAGGGTTGTTAACAGGATGTGCTGTCCTCATTTATTGCTGCAGCTTGTCTTTACTTCTTTACCTTAAGTGCTTCATGCTGTAGTGTTGTACTCAATGGAGATGCTATCATCTTCTAGATGGGCTTAAATATCTTTCATTTTCATTTTCTTTTCTTTTATTTTTTTTCTATTGCTTTCGAGGAATTCTTTTTGAATTGAAAACAGTGGCAAAAAAGGATTCATGTAGCCAATCCCATTTTTTTTGGGGATAAAACCTAGTTTGTTATTGCTGTTGTTTTCAGGAATTTTGGTTGATTCTAAAAAGTGAAGTTGGCAAGCAAATATGTCGACTCAGTTTTTACTTTTTTAACCTGCATTACTACAGATGACCTTTTTTATCTGCTTATTATTGCTGTTTCGTATTATTATAATCACTATTACATTTTTCTGGTTTTCCTGCTTTGAAATTAACCTGTAACCATCATTCAACCCCTCATTTTTGTTTTTCTGATCACCTTCATCTCCAAATGTTTTAGGTGTTCTCATCTTTATAATTGTGCGCCAGACTATATCCATGTTTATTTTCAGGTATCTAGATCCATAGGAGACGCCTACCTGAAGAAGCCAGAGTTTGCTCTTGATCCATCTTTTCCACGATTTCACCTTCATGAACCTCTTCGTCGACCAGTTTTGAGATCTGATCCATCTATACATACAAGAGTTTTACAACCAAATGACAAATTCCTTATTTTTGCATCTGATGGTCTGTGGGAATACTTGACAAATCAGGATGCTGTTGAGATAGTCCATAATAATCCAAGAGTGGTGTGTATGATTTTCTTATCTTCTAGTGGAAGTATTATTTGACATATACACTTTGATTAACATATTTTGTGCTTTTCTTCATATTTTTCCTCGAATATCAGGGTGTAGCCAGAAGACTTATCATATCAGCTATGAAACAGGCCTGCAAGAAAAGACGGATGTCGTATAATGAGCTCAAGAAGTATGGTAAGGGGAACAGGAGAAATTTTCATGATGACATTACTGTTGTTATCATCTTCATAGACCATGAAATGTTGGTAAATAAGGCATCTGTACCTGAATTATCAGTAAGAGGATTTGTGGATACTGTTGGACCATCAAATTTCAATTTTCCTGACGGGATTGATGCGAATACATAGTCTCCGATCTGAAGGTTGCTCGTAATGTTAAACGAGGAGAAGGCCCGCAGCAGCAAGTTTTGAATTTTGTTCCTTTCTTCAACTGAAAGTTTTGAAACCTTATAATGATTTTCTATCACATCTCTCTCTTCTATAGTATTTTGAATCTGTCCATCTAGGCTCTCTGGTATACCTCAACTTTGTACACAACCAAGTAGTTTCGCTGTTATTCTTTTCGTTTAGTTCAATAATTTTGTCGAGATCAACAAATTTCAGTACTGAAATCTTTCATAGCTTCCAAGACATGATACTTGATGTGTTTTTTGCTAGGTTAGTGATGTTTTGGACTTGTCTCTGTTTATAATAGTTCTTTCCTAATTGAGTATGCGGCTGATGTTTGGCATCAACTCTTTCAAGCTGGTGTCAAATTATCTGACCATGCCTTCTCTGAAGAAGCAAGAATAAGATCCTGTTCTCAGTGATTTTTTAAATTTCTACATGTATTTGTTAGATTGAAATACTATAAATATTAGGGTGGTAATATTTTGAAAATTTTCGAAGAGATTAGACCCTGTTTGGGCTCAATTAAAATTAGTTTTTGGAAAGAAATGTATTTTGAAATAATGATTTTTTGGAGAATGTATGGTTAAAAAAAAAAAAAAATTGGATTTATGTGTAATATTATTTTATTGAAAAAGTTGCAAAAGAAAAGAAAATGTATTTTGAAATAAAATAGAGCCCACACAAGGGCTAAACTAAAGAAGCTGTTGTGGGTGTATCTACTGTTACAAATTTTCTTGAATTTTATGTGTTCTTGGCTGTAAAAAATAAATAGGCCACGAATCAGTCCAAATCCCAACAAATACATTTCAGTAAAAGCAGAAGATAAATAAAGCTTGCTTCTACTATTTCTGCCCTTTGAATGAAAAATTCACGATAAATTACAGCGATAACTAGACAGTGAATCAAACAAGTAAAAGAAGAAGTCAGATGAGCTCTTAATCCAAAACTCAATTCATAAATGACATTTAAAAACTTTGTTGTGAAACTAAAATGATACTGAATTAATCAAATATCAAACTGTTGAAGAAAATAAGATATTATAGTAACAATATAAAGTAATTGATCAGAACACAGGAATAAATAATTTGCAGAGAATGGAATTTTATCATAACATGGAGAAAGAATATAAAGATTGTGTTTATAATTTGTCTAACTTCTCTTAAATCATAACGAAGAGCCAACTATATATATGGGACATCCAAACCCTTATGGTAGAGTTGTGGTTGAAGTAGAATACAAGAAACAGAGTAGAGGAGAAAAAATAAAGCATGAGAAAAAACAGAACGGGTGGCGTCGTAGTGCCAAGCCAAAAAACTCCTAGCTCCGGGCCAAAAAACTCCAAGTGCCATGGTGTTGCGACGATGGCGCCGCGGCACCCACTCTCAGGTCCTTTACTTCAAAATTTGATTTTCTTCATTACAATGGCATTTTCAAGTCCAACACAAATTCCAATTCTCAATTGGATTTCAAGGAGAACTTCAACTAGAATTCGCCAAATAAACTTGAATAGGATTCAACAATAGCATTCTAAATAGAATTCTTCTTAATGTACACTTTAATTAGAATTCTCAATTATCCTTAACAAACTCAACTCTACTATAGATTTAAGGTCAGTTTGATAGCACATTATTTTTCCTTGAAACTGGAATTCGAATTACAACTTTCACTTTTGGCTTGTTTGATTGTCCAAATTTTTCATGGAAAACGTTTTCCATCTTTTGAAGTTTTCCTTTTCCTTGATTTCAAGGAATTCCTTTTCCCGCCACTTTGGTGGGAATTGAAATTCCACCTTTTTTAATCAATAGAAACAAATTCTAAGATAAAATGTAAAAAAAAAAAATAATAATAATAATAAATAAAAAATTATCCCTTTAATTGACAAATTCATGAAAAACAAAGTCAAACGAATACAAAAAAATTTCCCAATTTTTCTTTTTTGACAATCTAAACAAATTTTGTCCCCAAATTTATTTATTTAATTGACAATTTTCAAGAAAAACAAAGTCAAACGGACACCAAAAATATTATATTTTTCAAATGGAAAATTACACCAATCAAATACATTTAATTACAATTCTCAGTCAAACAAATTCTAGACAATTCAATTCCTTGTAATTCATTTTCTTTCCACCCAAATTTCATCTTTCTATCAAACGAACCCTTATATTAATGGAAAAATGAATATTGGGTAGGATGATATTGTTCAAATCTTGAATGTTAAAGACCCATAGAGAAAACAAAGAAAATGAAAGGAAACACAAATGAGAAGCATCTATTTTAGCATTCTTAATGTAAAGCCTTTCTCCAAAATAGAATGTATAAATTCCTCATTGATCTCTGTTTCACGTGGAAATCGAGTATCGCTAACCATTAAAAGAAAGTTCAGACGATTGTGTAATGAACATTTACCTCTCGAGACAAAATCCCAACGAGATGTGCTTTATTTATGAATGTTACAATTTAAAAGAAGTTAAATGCCTCCAAGGGGCACAAGCACACTGAATTTGCAAAGTAATTGAAAGTTGACAAGAAGAATTAAAAGAAATGAAATTACACAATTCTTTGTTTGAGAGTGATTGATTCGATCATTGCTTCTATGTTCTCTTTTCTCTTTTATACTCCTTTGACAGTTTCTCTTGTAGAATCATTTGAAAACTGCTCATCACCCTACAACTACCGACTTTCTCTATAATGGACGACCTGTCAAGAAACTACCATTTTTAACTGCTGCCATTACTCCCATCATGTAACTGAGATTTTTAGATTGTGGAATGTGATAAGATTGTCCATTAACTATTGCAATAATCATCACATTAAATAATCGATAAGACACTAAGCTCGCCCAAGTATTGGGTGTCTCGCAGGGTTGAGCGATTATGGGCCTTCGCTCCATAACTCCGTCTTGGGTAGTTTTGTTTGGGCTCATCCTTTGAACTGGGCTTTATTTTTTAGACCATTTAATTGGGTTTCATTTTTGTATGTCAACAATTGCCCCCCCAATATGACGAAATTAATATTAATTATTAATCTTACGCCATATTCATCCTTTGTACTTTCCCGCGATACTCGAAATCCAAAAAAGGGCGGAGCACCTCAATCATTATTTTGTTTGGCGGTGACCTTCTACATCCCAAAAAGTGCAATATCACGCAACTCCTATAAACTCAAAAACACGCCGCTTCATCGCGCCATTATACCCATGTTCTACGTCGCCACGTTCATTTTTACCTATAAAGATCACTGTTCATTTTCTTGCTTCTCTATTCAAACACTTACACTCCCAAAACGCTCGAGTAAATAGCGACTTCAACGGGTTCTTCAGAAAACTCCCTTACTTTGAGGACTTCCAAAAGCTTCTCACCTGACCGTATATAAATTCAACTTCCCTTTCACCAGCCAGCCATGATCTCCACGAGTTTTACTTGGGCTCATCATTTAATGACTTTGATTCTGTTGGGCAAGTAGTGGTAGGCCAATTGTTCCCTTACACTCAAGATCCTCCTTTTTTCTGAACCCTTTCCCGCTAAAGCCAATCCGTGAGAAAGGTATTCGCACTTGGCCCAAAACTGATACTATTTTCCGCCTTCAGCATACACGTATGACAAACCATGGCCCTACCAAGGCAATTTTTGATCGTGCTATTAGAAATCGCTCTCTATCTCCCAATATATGATTCTGTGCTTTTCCCTATTGTTTTGAGTTTTAGTCTTCTGAATACAACACATTTATCTTCCCACTAGGCCCAATGTCCACCACTCTAAGGGATGTTGGAGCCTTAGTTAATCTTCCGCCTCTGGGCGACACCATTTCTCCTAACATTTTGGTCACTACTGCTGCCCCAAAATTTGACAAGAGGTATACTGATTCTTATTCAGGCATGCAAGAACTTTATAACAATTCTAGCGCTGAACCCACACATGCTGAGTGTATTGCCTTCTTTCAAGTTTGGCTTTGTAAATATGTTCTTTGTGTGCCCAGCCTAAAACCTTCTATGACTTACCTGCCCATAGCGTACGGTAGGTCTCTAAATCTTTGTTCGTTATTCTTAGCTGTCTTTTATAGAGGCATGGCTTCCCTTCAATTCCAGTTGAGGAATGATGCATCTCCTACTGGCAACGGGCCTCTTTGGCTTGCTCAATTGTGGTTAAGAGCATATTTTCCACAGCTTGGTGCTCCATCAACCCTCCTAGATTGGCCAGTTGTTACGAGCTGGTCACCAACCAATTGAGCCCTGTTAAAATGTCTATTATGAACGGTTTCACATCCTTTTATACCTTAAATTTGATCCTTACATTTTTTCCTTTTCCTGTTCACCAAATCCCGATTACGTGCAACCTCCTATTATGAATGATATGAGTACCTTTCTGCCCGTTTGGGCTCAATATTTGATTAGGAAAGAGTTGTTCCATGACTTCTTGACCGGAACAAATGCTAAGGCAGGGGTTGAGATATATGCCCCCTAATTTTTTGCCCATCAGGTTGGTTTTGGCCAAACGTGGCCTGTTCCTCATTGTTTTTCCAAGAGTCTGATGGAACCTTTTCACACCATCAAAAAAACAAAGGCACATGACACTGGTACTCGTAATACCCTTTTGACAAATGGCTTCTCTTTAGCCCCTTTTAACCCCACTTCTGTCATTTATCCTCTCTTCGAACAATTCTGGTCAGTTATGAAGCGTAGGTTGTTTGCCACTGATGCTAACAGCGCTTTCCATTTGCTGGAAGGGGCCAAGGGCTTCTTCCATTTCTCCTATTCCTGTCATTCATGTATCTATCAGGAATCTTATTTCTCCCTCGAAATCCCTACATGCTCGCACTAGAACAACTAAAGATGTTCTCAGCTGCAAACGGCCAACTTCAGCCTCGCCAGGTTTGCCCGATGATGCTCCTCTCATCGTCAGGAGAAAGGTATTTAAGTTTGTTTATTCATGAACACCCTTTATGTGTTAATGTTTTACCTGAATTTTCCAAAAAAGTTCAACTTCCCTCTGAAGACTCCGCCTCTACTGATTCTTGTTCCATCGCCTTCCACCGAAGCTTCTTTGTCTAAATCATCTGGCGAAGGGACTTTACCTGAGGAGAAACCCGTAGGCCAAGAGTCTTTGATCGCACAGCCAATTGGAGAACTTCCATCGGGCTCTGACCTTCCACGTATCGAACCGGAAGGTAATACATATTTTATGGTATTTTCCCTTGTTTGTATTATTGGCCTTTAACTCATTATCATTTGATTCTTGCAGAGGTACCCGTAGATCTGCCCGTCGTAGAAACGCCTGCTCATTTAGATAAAGGAAAGTCCCCACAAATGGCTAGATCCACTAGTGATGTGCCCCAATTTTCCAAAGCCACTGATGAGGTAGTCTTTGTTTTATCTTTTATCTTCACTTTACCCACTGTAATGAAAATGCTAAATGCTTGCATTTTTCTTTACATGATGCTGCGCCATTTTACGCTCAATTCAGAATTTGTTTACTTCTTGGGAACAAGTAAGGGCAAGCGTTACTTTTCGTTCCTCTTCAGCTCATCGTCTTTCTGCTTCATCTACTATATTCTCGGAGAAAAATATGAACGTTCTCAAGCAATCAGTGTTTGAATATGTTTCCTTCATGGATATGAATATCAACAACGCTAGTATTTGAATATGTTTCCTTCATGGATATGAACATTCTCAAGCAATCGAGCACTTGAGCTTCCTTCGTTTAAAATTTCATCTGATTTTAAGCTGACGTTGGAAGATTATCCACTCAGAGATAAGTTCTTTGCTAGCCAAAAATGTAGAGTTAAAAGCTAAGAAGACTCAGTACCTTCACACTGTAGGTGAAAATGAGTCTTTGCTTCAAGAGATTGAGAAGACCAAGAACAATCTAAACGAAATCTCCTCTGAGGTTATGGTTGAAGATTCTCTGATGATGAGTCTGACTGTAGAGATGAAGGAACTTCAAGCCAGGATGGACGACTGTAAGGCTAGATTGGCAACCAAGAAGCGTATTGTTTCCGAAGAAGTTGCGCGAGGCAAATCCTTGGTTGAGCGTTACTCATCACTGGAAGTTGATGAGGAATTTGTGACCGAGCTATCCACTGCTGCCTTTGAACAGCGCGATGAATGGGAGAAAGTTAGGGAACAAATGCGCTCTCTTTGGGGCAGGCTGTAATTAAGACATTAATATTTCTGACTCTTCTTATAGGACGATTTCATCTTACACTTTGTTCTTTTAATTTTATGATAGCAGCCATCGTTGGCTAAAATGTAATGGCAGCCAATTTCATCAATGGAATGATTGTTTTATTCACTTGTGTGATGGCTTTTGCGTGGATTCTGAAACAGCATAATCGACGCCTCCTTTAATTGTTAATACCCCAAAAATTTAATTATCTTGTACCATATTCATGCACATTCCCCTTGTGGAATCTTTACACAGCGAAATTTTTAGTATTGCAACTTTTCTCTTCAAGACTTGGACCTTCAATTTCGGTTACTAAGCATGTATATGGCCATTCTCATTCCGTCTCTTCGCCTCCAAACCTCTATAAAGTTGTGTGCCTATTGCACATTTGTTGTCTCCATCCTCATTCTCTACAACCAATATGTTGCCATCATCTAGCATTCAAATGACCGATTTTCTACACCTAAAAGATCGATAAGTCCCTTTTCAACAAAAATGAATCATTTAATCCTTTCCCAATTTCACCATCTGTCTTGATGTTTTCTTTGGTATGAGAGATATAGGAAACATTTCTTTGGTCAATGAAGGTTTTCTTAGCGTCCTTTCCATTTGTGATCTCAAGAGGGAGTTCTATGAGACAATTACTTGTTGAGAGTGCTTCTTTGACCATTCGCCTATCATTGCAGCGATGCATTTAGGAAGGCAACAAAGACCAATTTACCTTTTTTCTGTAGTAGTTGATAGAAGAACAATGACAGCCTACTTCCAACTGCGGCTTATAGAACGGTTGTAATTTGAATCTTTTGGTTTGTAAGAAATAATGGAGGATTTTATTTAAACGTACTTCGCTCTTATTTTTATTTGAACGCAATCATCCAACTTACTTTCCTTGTTCTAATGACACAATGCATGCCCAGCATCTTGACTTTACTATTGCATAGAATTTTCTCCTATCTGTTCACTTTCTCATATGGAAGAAACATACTTCTTTAAATATTTACCATTAATAAACCTTACATGCTTCGTGCCATCTAAATCTTCTAAATGGTAAGTTCCATTAGGCAATACGCTTTTCACTTTATATGGTCCTTCTCAATTGGGCGACCATTTACCATACTTTAGATCTTTACTTTGGAGTATCGTCTTCCAAACTAAAGTGCCTAGGCTAAAAGACTTGGCTATAACTTTCTTGTTATAGAACTTAGCCATTTTTAGTTTTTGAACCTGCAATCTATCTAGGACGTCCAACTTTAATTCGTCCAATTCTAATAAGTTTTGTGCTAGTGATTCTACATATTCGCCATCACTTAAATTATTTTGCAAGCCTACTCTGATTGACTGTATGTTGATTTCCATAGGTAACACAGCCTCTTGTCCATAGGTAAGTTGAAAAGGAGTTACTTTGGTACTCGAACGTGGTGACGTCTTGTAAGCCCATAAAGCTTTATTTAAACACTCTTGCCAATTTCTGGCGTTTTCATTTATCATTTTTCTTATGAAATTTTTTAGAATCTTATTAAAAGATTCTACATGTCCGATAGATTGAGCGTAATAAGGCGTGGACTTTACTAGCTTAACTCCAAACTCGCTCAAGAATTTCTTCACTTGATCTCCATTTAAAGAAGTTCTGTGATCCATCATTAGAGTTTGTGGTATCCCAAATCTATAAATAATGTAGTCATGAATAAAGTCTATAATATTTTTCTGAGAAATCTCATTTAAAGGTACTGCTTCTACCCATTCAGCGAAGAAATCTGTCAAAACTATTATAAACGTATGTTGCTTGGACGACGAAGGATAAACCTTCCCTATCAAATCTATCGTCCAGCCTTTAAACGGCAAAAGTTTAATAATGGGTACCATTTCTCTTGCTGGCACTCTTTGTATTGGACCATGCCTTTGGCATGCTAAACAACTTTTTGCGTACTGGACACACGATTCTCCCATTTTGGGCCAAAAGTATCTACTTCTAACAATTAAACATCTCATTCTCTAGCCAACCTGATGTACTCCATATATTCCTTCATGACTTCAGCCATGATCGTGTTGGCCTCTTGCGAACTCACACATTTCAATAACACACCATCTGAGCGTTTCTTAAATAGTTCCTCATCTATGAGTGTGTAATTTAATGAGCGCAACTTCAATTTCCTATTACCCTCTTTGTCAGGTTCTTTCAAGAATCTTTTAATTTCTGCCCTCCAATCTATTGCATCTCTATTTTGTATACAATAAACATCAATCATTCTCGCCCTCCGTTGTACTGTGGGCAATATTACTCTATATTCACAAGTGGATTCCAAATTTAGCACCTTTGAATAGCACGAGGCCATTTGGGCTAATTCGTTTGCTAAATCATTATACATCATGTTAACGCATTGAAGCTCCACTTGATCAAATTCTTCCAATAATTTTTAGGCGATTTCATATTGACTTATGATAGAATTACTTTGGCATTTAAAATCACCAATCAATTGGTAAATTACTAATTGAGAATCGCCCTTAATAATTACATTCTTTATTCTCAATACTATTAACAGCTCTAAGCCTACAATCAATGTTTCGTATTCATCTTGGTTATTGGTACACATTCTATCCAAAGTGAAAGCAAACTTATAATAAACCCCTAAAGGATTTATTACAACTATTCCTACCCCTGCACCTCCAGATGTTTTTTATCGTCAAAGTATAAAACCCAAGGTTTTAATTCAAATGAATCAACTTCCAATTCAATTTCTTTAGGCATGTCAAGGCATGGATGATCGGCCAAAAAGTTAGCCAATGCTTATTTTTAACTGCCTTTTGTGGTATATATTGTATTTCAAACTCCGATAATGCCAAAGTCCAAAGGCCTATCCTTTGGTGCAAAATAGGGCGAGAAAACATATAATTAACTAAATTTACTTTAGAAACTAAGTAAGCAGTTGCATGCCGCAAATAAGCCATTAGTTTTGTACATGTGAAATATAAAGTAAGACATAACTTTTCAATGCAGAGTAATTACATTCACATTTCGTTAACCGTCTACTCAAATAATAAATCACCATTTCTTCACCAAATTAGTCTTCTTGCGCGACCATTCCGGCTATCAATTACTGTTCAGCCGATATGTATACTTTCATTGGCCGTCCTTAGATAGGTGATACTAACACTGGTGGGCTTGACAAATAAATTTTCAGGCTATCAAAAGCCTTTTGATGTTTTTCCTTCCAGACGAATTCGTCTTGGTTTTCAACTTTAAAATAGGCAAAAAAGCTTTTGTTCGCCCTACACAATTAGAGATAAAACTTCTCAAAAAGTTTACCTGGCCTAGAAACTTTTGCAATTATTTCTTATTACCAGGTGGTTTAGCCTCTAAAATGGCCTTTGCTTTATTTTTATCAAATTCAATTCCTCTTTTGTGCACTAAAAAATCAAGGAAATTCCCGATATTAACACCAAATGCACATTTCAAAGGATTCAATTTTAGTTTGTATTGCCTCATTCGCTCGAATGTGCGTTTTAATTGTTCAAAATGGTCTTCATCTTTAACAGATTTGACCATTATATCATCTATATACACTTCAAAAAATTTACTTATCATGTCATGAAAAATTAAATTCATTGCCCCTTGATAAGTCGCCCCTTCATTTTCTAGCTGAAAGGCATGACTACCCATTCAAAGCATTCTAAAGCATCAGGGCACCTAAAGGCAGTTTTATGTACATCTTCTTCAGTTATGTAAATCTAGTTATATTTTGAGTATCCGTCCATAAAAGAATACATTACATGTCCAGCAGTTGAATCTACTAAGGAATCCACCGTAGGCATTAGATATTCATCTTTGGACGTTGCTAAGTTTAAATTTCTAAAATCTATCAACACCCTAATACTACCATTCTTTTTTAATACCGACATGATATTAGATAACTACTCAACATATCTGGATGTTCTAATAAAACCTGCCTTTAACAATCACTCTATTTCTTTCTTTACCTCGGGCAATACATTAGGGACAAAATGCCTAGGAGGTTGTTTATGAGGTTTGAAATTTAGCTTAATTGGTAATTTATGCTCTACCAAACTATTATCTAAATCAGGTGATAAGTGCGGGTTTTACACTTATTTAGGCCTTTAAACTTTGATAGTTGTTAGGTTTTCATTGTAATTCATCGCTTAATTTAGTTTATTTTATTTTATAGGCGAAAACCCGAGCTAATTGACGTTTGAAAAGATTTTATGCGAGAAAAGAGTCAAAAGATTTATTATGCAAAAATTCCGAAGTTTGGCGATCATTACCATCACTTGATGCTTGATGAAGTGTGTCTTGAAGAGGTGAAATAGGTGCAAAAATAGGAAGAAATGAAGCCGACAGCAGAAAAGTGCAAAAGTTCAGAATTTGTACCATGCGTACGCATAGGCCTGTAGGGTGTGCATGTGCACGCTTGTTCAAATCAACTATTGAAACTAATTTGATTGCACTATGCATATGCACAAACAAAGCCATACGTACACATAGTACAATTCTGGAGGAAAACCCTAAAAAAACACGAAGTCTGATTTTTAATCTTTTCTCCGCCCATTTCGACCCCACCCGACTCCCAACTCCTCTACAACATAAAAACCACTTGGGAGACCACTTCTAGGGCACAAGATTGGGGAAGAGGTGACTCAAAGAGGAGAAAATTTCTGGGATTGCAACCTTCAACATTTGGGGATTTTGCAAGGAAGAATAAGGCTTTTGAGGATTGAAGACTTCTACCATCTATCTTCCTTCCAATAAGCTTTTCTTCTTCTCTTTACTTTGATTTCTACATATGTGTTATAGTTGTATTTTGTTGGATATTTTTAATTACATTATGAATACCTAAACCTAGATGTGATTGGGGGTGATTTTAACCTGAGTAATGATTTTCTAATCACCGATTTTTGCTTGATAGTTCTTGTGGTTAATGTGCTTAATCCATTGTATTTATTGTTCATATTGTTCTTCTCGATTATTTAGCGGCGCAACTAGATGATTGGGTTATTTCAATATTTGCCAATTTGGGAAATTTAGTACATAATCGCTATTTTTACCGAACCTGACGAGAACCACGTAGCAACGATAGCCACGCAACCCCGCAACAAGATTGAAAATCTGGCTCTGATACCACCTAACGCGAACCCGGTTAGCACGAACGCTATCGAACCCACAAGAGAATGAACCGGATCCCAAGAATGCCCAAATACAACCAAGGTTTAGGATTTAACCTCTAAACGTTGAACCAAGCAACCGAAGGTATATTAAACCAGTGACCTCTTGATCACAAAGCCTCGAAATCTCACCCGGATAGTTTTGGATTTTGAACCCAACAAGATGAAACAAGTAACCCAAAGATAACGATGATGCAATGAACCCCTTGCTCACAAATTGAAGAACCCACGACCCGATGTTTTGAACGCCACAAAGATTACTCATCTTTGATAAGTTCGATAAGGATTGTCCATGGAAGAACAAAGGAGAAAAGCAAAAGTTTTATTTTAATTCATATCAAAAGGTTCTGAATACAATGAAAATAAAAATCCTATTTATACTAAAGCAATAAATCCTAGGAAATATGGAAAATATGAAATTCTAGAGTCCTAGAATATAGAAATTACCAAAAATAAGAATTATAGTCAAAATAAACAATCTCGCCAAAATAGAAAATTTGCCCAAAAATTGTACCAAGCGGTAGCTTGGAAGACCAACTTTTCTCCAGATTGGTTTCGGTAATGGTTGGACGATAGCTTGTTAATTACTCTAAGCGGTCGCTTAGGGTTCCGGGTGGCCCTCCGGACAGCTTTCAGTATTTTGGTCATAACTTTTTCTACTGATGCCCGATTGATGTGATTCAAAGTGCATTGGAAAGAGTACTTAAAGATCTACAACTTTTTTTCAGATATAATCTTCCAATTCTATCATTTACCATATCAAAAACAGGTTTCAATATGAGATAGAAAACAATTGCATAACTTTCGTGTTGATCCAATTGATTTCCGGCCTCGGCCCAAACATGGAACTTGTTTATTGACATGTTGTCTTCAACCTTTTGGACTCCAAAGCTTGGCCAATGATTGTCTATCCCGGATCACATCAGAACCCTAGTGGCGGCTACATTTTGATGGATTATGAGGAATTTTCTATTAAATGTAGGTGGATTATCACTTGTGTAGTTAACAAACCAAGCTTGTGCATTTGTGTTTAATTCAATTCGACTCTTTTGTGTGAATGCTTTCGTTAAATTAATTCTAGCTATCTTATCCTCGGTTGTTTGATGATTTGGGTTGGGTAAAGAACTTATTTTATTCAACTAAAATCTAAGGAGAGTTTGAGGTAGTCGCGCTGGTGATTATTCTTGAATTGTTGTTTACCATTTGAACGAAAATCTTTTGTAAAATTGAATTAGAAAATCATTCTCGCGGTGAATAATTATTCTCCAATCACATTCTCTCTTTTGTTGACTTATCGCCTTCGTTATTTAATTTTATTGCATTTCAAGTATTGCGCTATTTCCATTTTAATTTGTTATGTTCTTTAGATAAGTGAATGAATCAAACCCCTCTCCCCCCCATTTATATGCTTTCGTCGGTTATTTGCTTTTGCGCAATTAATATAATTGAACCAATCATCTGCGGATAATGACCCTTGCTTGCATTTTACTATTCGAATGACATTTATTTGGAGCCGAGTAAGGAATATTATTTTTGACGCCCCTTTGGTGGCGGACATCAGGCATGTGTTCATATTCCCAAGCAAAACAATCTTTGTATTCCTTTAATAAAGCGATTAATTCATTACTTACCTCTTGACTAAGCATCTAATTGACAAACATTGGGTAATCTTCCCCTTCGTTGCCAATATTTACATTTATTAAAGGGTCTTGTACTTGAGCATGCCCAGGCTTTTTGATCCTCGTTACTTCATCGTCTAGGTTCCTTGTAGGTGCTTTCTGTTCCAAGCAATCCACTTTGTTGACTTCTCGGCCAATATTCTTTTCCAATTCGAACACTGCTAATTTGTTCCTCAACGTCTTTAATAATGCTTCTTTTTTTGTCTTCTCTTCACATTCCTTATTGAAAGCCATTAATTTGGTTTTGAAGGCCTGAATATCAGCCATGTTTTCTTGTCGCTGACAACTCATTAGAGTTCCTTGATTGTCTTCTTGCCAATTACTGGCTCTTCAAGGGCCACTATGTTTGGCCTCATTTGATTGAACATTTCAGTAAGTGCGTCTACTGAAAATGGTTCTTCGCACTGTGCGCCAATTCATTTCAGTTCCTTGGACTACCCTGGCAGGTCCATAATTTCCTTCATACATGAACATTTCTACTGAGTTTGCTTCTGCAACAAAGGGTCTATGGTCTACTTGCACCACCTCTGCTTCGCCTTTGTCATTCCAGAACACCAGGCATTGGTGGAGTGATGAAGGTATGCAATGGCTCTCGTGAATCCAATCCCTTCCTAGTAGCACATTGTAACTAGTAGTATCATCTATCACAAAGAAGACTATGGTCCTAGTAGTTGTTCCTACAGTTATGTCCAGTGGCATCACCCCTTTAGTTGAAGTTGCTCCCCCATTAAAACTTATGAGAATAACTTCTGTTGGGATCATATCGTTTTCCGTCTTTGCAAATTTTCTCATCATTCTGGACGGATGGTATTTATGGCTGCTCTATTGTCGATGAGTACTTTTGCCACAGGTACACCATTGACTAAGGTCTTCACGTACAATAGCCTCAAGTGTTTGGTCAATTTCATAGTTGGTCTCTTAAAGATAACCTTTTCGGCTGCATCTATTTCCACTTCTTGTTTATCCTCCGTTGAATTATTTCCTGGTGACAAGTCCATGTGCAATACTTTACATTGAGTTTCTGCTATTTGGACTTTCTCCATACTTTCTTCTAATACTTCTTCTTTGGTCACCCAACCTGTAGGAGGAGGTAATATTCTTGGAGGTGACCCATATTTCTCAGAGCGAGGCACTCTCATCCTTCTCTTAGGCATTCCATATAATACATAGTAGTTAAAAGAACGTCCAGATGGTTTGCCAACAAATCGACCTCACGGACACCTTCCTGATACAGTTGCTTCAATAAATTGTTGCGCGACACGCCTTTTCTCTCTCTTTCTCTCTCTCTCTCTACTTCTAAGTCAATTTCTTCTTCAATGTTAGTCATGCCATCGTTCTCTTCTTCATCATACACCCCCTGAGATGTTTGGTGTTCTTCACATTCCAGCACACACGCTTCTTCCTCATTATCTTTCCTTTCCTTCTCTTCATTTTCCTTACTTTTGAATTCATTGGCTAGTACATAATTATTAACCATAACAGGAGGCAGTGTACCAAATTGAATAGTGAGGGGTCTACCCTGGATCCTCTCCATCTTCATCCTTCTTTCCACGCTCAAATTTTGATCTCCCTGAAGAACTTTCTGGTAACTTCTCCATTGATTCACCTGTACTAGCCTCTTTATCATCTTTAAGGAAATTGAGAACATTTTTTTTAGCCACCTTAAGCAATTTAGGTGCCTTGGGACGTGACGATCCCTGGTGTTGCCTCATCATTCGTCCATAATTCCGTTGGAAACACCTTTGTTGGGTTCTGGTCAATTCATTAAAGGGTACAACTCTTCCTACATTATATTGGAACGAATGCCATACATTTAGTTGGCGAGGTTGCGTCCTGAACGTTCTCCCATTATTTATCGGTCTGAACTGCCTTTCAACAGACGGGTTCCCATAAAATGAGATACCCCGTCCTCTACCGGGCTGGAAATTTAGAATAATATTAGGGCGATGGTGATGTCCCCATGCATTTCTCCCTTGCATCTAGCACACAAGATATATTCGTCTTTCCTAGGCTCATTTCCTTTAATCCATTCAAAAATGCTGGGATGTGACTCAGACTTTTCTTCTCCATCATCTACGACCAACTTGAATTTTGGCATCGAGTCTCGCTAACAATTAAAAGAAAGTTCAGACGATTATGTAAGGAACAACGACCTCTCGAGACAAAGCCCCAATGAGGGGTGCTTTATTTATGAAGGTTACAATTTACAAGAAGCGAAATGCCTCCAAGGGGTACAAGCATACTGAATTTGTAAAGTAATTGAAAGTTGACAAGAAGAATTTAAAGAAACGAAATTACATAATTCTCTATTTGAGAATTATTGATTCGGTCCGTGCTTCTATGTTCTCTTTTCTCTTTTATACTCCTTTGACAGTTTCTCTTATAGAATCATTTTAAAACTGTTCATCGCCCTATAACTACCCACTTTCTCCATAATGGACGACTTATCAAGAAACAACCATTTTTAACTGCTGCCATTACTCCCATCATGTAACTGCTTGTAACCGAGATTTTTGGATTGTGAAATGTGATAAGATTGCCCATTAACTGTTGCAATAACCGTTCCTTAAATAATCGATAAGACACTAAGCTCGCCCAGGTATTGGGCGTCTCACGAGGTTGAGCGATTATGGGCCTTCACTTCGTAACTCCGTCTTGGGTGGTCTCATTTGGGCTCATCCTTCGAACTAGGCTTCATTCTTTGGACCATTTAATTAGGCTTCATTTTTGTATTTCAACGATCTCTTTTCATCATCGGTAGTTTTAGAAGCATTTTTCGGGGACAATCGAAGGTCCGGACTCGACGTACTTTGCCTTTGTTATCCACATCTGCATTTACAAAAACAAGAAAGGTCTCTCATGAAAAATTCTTGAAGATCGTTAACAGGTGTTCAATCAAATTATAATATGATAACCATAAGTCAGGTTTCGATAAATATAAAAGGTTGACCTCAATAATTTATCTAATAAAATTTAACAAAATTGATGGGATACCTTGTACTTGATATTGGAAGTGTTATAATGAATTTCAGTTTTTGTGAGGATATAGGATATTTCATTATCATGGACATAACGTTTTGCAGTTGATATGATGCCAATGGAAGAGGAACTTCATCTAGATTGATAGATAAGAACGGCATGGCATTGTTCTCCTATATCATATGGAAATTTTATTCTAAAGGGACAGCAATTTGGTATCGAATGAAATCAATATCAAGGCCTAAAAATTCAAAGAATTGTAAACAAAATGGATTAAGATTTACAAAATGATTTTGCAATCAAAGAGCCCGATTCAATGGTACTCACAAGGGTAGACCATCATGTACCTAGACGGGTCATGCATCTGGTCTGAAACATGTCTTGATCATAGTAGTCAAAGTAGTTGGGGTCACTCATTGTTGAAAGTTCTTGTCTAGGAGAAGGAGCCTGCCCAGGGATAAGGACCGCCCTGGTGACGGTCCACTGTGTGTCAGGTGGAATGCAGGTACTTTAAGTTTCATCGTACTTGCAGCTACATCATCTAATCACATAGTAGCTTCAACCTTCATGCGATGCCTTTTTTTGAAGTAATCTGTCAACATAAGCTTGATGGTAGGACTAATCTGTACCAATATCATCCAATAGCCCCTTTGTAACGGCTCGGGACAATGTCCCTATATTGCATGTAGTTTGGAACCTCGTCCATATGATGACTAAGTACCCAGTGAAAGAGAATTGACGTGTAGGCTTAGGGGTATCTCAGTAGGAAGAGGGAAATACCTGAAGTAATAGGAGGATATGTAAGTACCTCAATATGAGCTTCTAGAGTCGATTCAATAAGTATAGGAATTTATGGTAGGACCCTTGTGCAGCAACTAGTAAAATATTTGTATTATTCCTCCTCGGTAGAGTTGTTTTATCCCTGGTCACCTTATTGGAGATAATGTGTTGTTGACATAGAAACTCTTCTAGACTTTGGATGATAAAGTGTGGTAGAGAATACTATATTAAAGCTTGACATGGCTAAGGCATAACATCGCGTGAATTAGGGATTCATTTATGATAAACTTGAGGCATTTGTATTTGATTAGTTATGGATTGACAGGATTAGACGGTGCATATCAAAGTGTTAGTTCTTGGTGTTTCTGAATGGTCTTCCCTGTGATTTTTTCTCATCTTCACGTGGTCTCAAATAGGGTGATCCGATTTTACCTTCCTTGTTCATTATTATTGCGGACTATTTCTCATGCTTGCTCACTTAGAGGCTCCATACCTATCCCAATATTATTATCGATATGAAGGTAGTACTATTGTCTCACACCTTTCATTTGCTGATGTTATGATAATATTTGCCAACAGCCAGAAACAGTCTATTAGGAAGGTCCTAAGCTGTTTGGTAAATTACAAGGGTGTCTCTAGCTAGTTCATGTATAGAGAGAAGAGTGATCTTATACTACCTAGACGGCTATTAGATATTCAGATCAAGAGACTTATGTTCTTGACAAAGTTTAGGGATAAGCAACAATCATTCACTTATTTGGGAATTTCCTTATTTAAAGGAACCAAGATGAGCTTTTTGTATGATGACCTCATTCAGAAGGTCAGGAGTAGGACTTCAAGTTGGGCTTCACTATTACTTTAATATGGAGGATGAATTACTTTTTTGAGGTTTATACTATCTTCTATACCACTTTATCTTCTTTAGATTATGCAACATCCAAGGCTATACTAAAAAATTTGGAGAGCATTTTTTTTTTTTTTTTTTTTTTTTTTTTGCAATCTCTATGGGATTCTAAGGATTAGGTGCATCACTTACAAGGGAGGAGTTGGAAGGAGATCTATCTTCCAATTGATGAGGGTGCAACTGATGAAGGTGGACTAGGCTTTAAGAGAATAGAGAAAATAGTGGACACTTTCTTCAAAAAGCTTTGGTGATTGTATCGGTCTCAAAAACTCTTTGGACTCATTTCTTACATGGAAAATATTATTTGGGGACACATCCATCACTTGCAGCAGTTCCCCGTTCAGCCTCTCGTACCTGGAAGAGATTGAAGTTAGTTGGACCACAAGTGGAGCCACACGTTGCGTGGCATCTTGGAACTAACCAGGTATTCTTCTGGCATGATTGTTGGATTGGAGATACTACATTGGTATCCTTATTTCAACACAGGCAACACACATCTACAAGGGTGTAAGACTTTATTGATAGCACTTGTAGGATTTTGGACAATTATTATAGGCTCTTCTGATGACCCAAAAATAGCTAACCAAGAGAAAGGTGAATTGGTTACTAAATTTTTTTTCAAAAATAAGTCTACATTTAAAAAATTTAGCAACAAATATGTACAAATACGAAAGCAATAAGTAAAGGGGAAGGAAGTGTGCAAATGATGTAATTGTGGAGGTTCAATCCCAACCAATGATTTACGTCCTTCGTTACTAAGCTCTCTATCATGAGCAATGCCTTTTTCACTAAGGAATCTTGCTGAGATTACATTATCGCTTGTTAAGCTTGTATTGCATCTTGTTGAACTTGCAGTCGATGAAGCATCCTACCAAGCCTATCGACAGATGATGTAAGTGAGTCATGAGTCCGTTTAGGAGATTATAGTGATCCTTTGTAAAAGTGAAACCGTCGGAAGATGGAGAAGCACTCGATCCGGGGATGTTATGTGGAGGACTATGAACTAGTGGTATGTCATCGTCATGATCATCACCAACCTCTTTGTCATCTCCTTCAAAGGGTAAAGTCGAAAGGCCCGAGTTCAAATCAAATCCCTTAGTACAAGCTACCCATTGCCATGTTCCTTGACAATCTCCATTCGTTTAAGAGTATGAGTGTTGGTAGGACGAAGTGAAACAAAGACCTCACCATTTAAAAGAATTTCAATATGTTTAAAAAATTTAGTGAGTAGCATGCCAAAGGGATTATAATACCTTTATATGAGTGGGGAAATAGATGATTTTCATGTGACCAATCACAATTGTTGGAAAATCTAATTTTCGCTCGACTAAAAAGGAGTCAAGAAGGAACAAGTCGAAATGAGTAAATTCATCAATGTAACCTGTTCTAGGGAGAATAACATGGGCAATGATAATGTGCAAAACTTTACAATGTAAAGTGAGTTGATTTGAGCTAAGTTTGATCGGATGTTTAAAAAAAATTCCAATTACTCGACGACATACAATGATAGGATTATAACATTCAAATGTTGGGTGAGCCATATGACAAAAAAATTTATTTTCACATTCTTCAAGTTGATTGAGAGAGCATAAAAGGGCGTTGGTAATTGTAATTCTTTTACCTTTCAGAAAGCAAAAAATGCTATCCGTACGAGGAGTGTAAATCTTGTTTTTGTAAAAATCTTTCATAAGCTTATGATATGCATTTTCTTTCATAGATGAAATAGAGCCCAACCAATGTTCATAAAGAATTCCTCTACATGAAATGCAGGTGTTTGAGGAGTAAAATCCACAAAATCTATTGTCTTACCTATAAGGATGGGTGATTTATCAAAATGATTTTTTGGCTCCTCGGGTTCGTCCTCTGATGAAGGAGTTGGTAACCGAAATCCTTCCTTGGTTTCTTCCTTGTCATTTTGATCATTGGCATGATGGTAGAAGAGTGGGAGAAAAATCTAAAAAGCTGACGACTGTTGAAAAGAGAGAAAGAAGGTTGTAAAGGAAGAGAAAATAAGCGTTTTAAGAGTTTAGAAGAGAAAAAGTGAGGGATTCTTGGAATATTGTTGAAATTTCAAAGAATAATTGTAGATCTAGTGAGTTTGGATGTGGATCTATGGAGAATATGGAAAACAAAAAATGAGATAAATGGATAAGAAATGAGGGTTGGAGGCTTTTAAAAGCTCGAAAATTGCGAACAGCCGATCGACCGGACACTGTTCCTCAATTTTTCTGTTTTTCCAGTTGACCAAACCTCGTCCATTTTTTTTCCATGCTAAACTAAATATATATCAAAAATATATATATATATCAAATACGAACACATAATATGAATTTAATTTAGCTGTGTACTTCGAACTCGTCAATAATGTCCAAACCTTTTCGAACATGCGAGAAGCGATCAAGTGCTAGAGGTTTACTATGAATGTCAGTCAATTGATTTTTCCTATTGACAAATTCTCATACAATATCTTTCTTTTGTGTGTAATCTCTTAGAAAGTGATGTCTAATCTAAATCTACTTCGTTCGGGTGTGCAAAATAGGATTTTTTTTTTTTTTTTTGACAAGTTTATGGCACTAGTGTTATCACACATAATATGTATATGATCAAAAGATAAAATGATAATCACTAAGGATTTGTTCATCCAAAACACTTGTGCACAACAACTAGCAATTGAAATATATTCAGCTTCGATAATAAATAATGCAACGAAATTTTGTTTCTTACTAAACAATGACACTGGTGCAATACCTAGAAAATGACATGTGTCACTATTGCTTTTTCAATCAATTGTGCAACTAGCCCAATTAGTAGGTCAATGTGAGTATTTTTAGATATCAAAGCCCCAAGGTTTTAGTGCCACTAAAATATCTTTAAAAATGTTTTACAGCACTAAGGTGTGATTCTTTAGGATTTGATTGAAATCTAACACATAAGCACATACTGAATATATTATCGGGTTTACTTGCAGTTAAATAAAGAAGGGATCCGATCATACAACGATATTTTGTTACATCAATGGGGTGCCTTGATCATCTTTGTCCAATTTTATAGATGAGCTCATTGGAGTGTTCATCAACTTCAAGTTTTCCATTTCGAATCTTTTGAGCATATCCGATATATATTTACATTGATTAATAAATATTCCATTATTAGTTTGTCTAATTTGTAGTCCAAGAAAGAATTTTAGTTCTCCCATCATACTCATTTCAAATTCCTTACTCTTACATTTGGAAAATTCTTCACAAAGAGAGATATTAGTTGCACCAAAAATAATATTATCAACAAAAATTTGAACAAAAATCATATCACTCTTTTTGGTTTTGACAAAGAGGGTAGTATCCGCTTTTCCTATTCAAAAATATTTGAAAGTAGAAATTTACTCAATCTTTCATACCAAGCTCTAGGGGCTTATTTTAAACCATAGAGAGCTTTTCTAAGCTTAAAAACATAGTTAAGATACTTGTGATCTTTAAAATCGGGGGTTGCTCTACAAAGATTTCTTACTAAATTAAACCATTTAGAAAAGTACTTTTAACATCCATTTGATAGAGAGTGAAATTTTTATGATAAGCAAATGCAAGAAGCATACAAATGGATTCTAATCTAGCAACCGGTGCAAAAATTTCCTCATAATCGATACATTCTTCTTGATTGTAACATTGGGCCTCTAATATAGCCTTGTTACATACAATTATCCCATTTTCATCCTTTTTATTTCTAAAAATCCATTTTGTACCAATTATGGTTTGACTATTTGGTCTAGCGATTAATCTCAAACATGATTTTTTTCAAAATTGATTTAGTTCTTCTTGCATAGCTAGTATCCAAAATTCATCAAACTCGACTTCTTTAAAATTCTTTGGTTCAATTTGAGAAATGAAAGAACAGTTATTTAAATGATTTCTAGTAAAGGATCTTATGATAATATCTTTGGATGAATTACTGATAATTAGTTCTTTTGGGTAAAAGGGAATGAACTTCCATTCTTTTGGTTACGAATGATCACTTAGTAATTTGGTAGGTTCTTCTTGATTTTTTTGAACGTATATTTCTTCCTTTTATTCATCTTTTGGAAGACCTTGTTTTGATTTTGAATAGTCATTTATTCGAGAGGAATTTCCAAACCCACATCATTACGAATACATTTCTCACGATTAAGAGAGTTAGTTTCTCGAAAGTAACATGTATGGATTTTTCAACGACTAGAGTTCTTTTGTTAAAGACTCTATAAGATTTGCTAGTCGATGAATATCCTAGAAAGATTCCAAAATCAAATTTTGAATTAAATTTTCCCAAATTTTCTTTTGTGTTCAAGATAAAGCATTTGCAACCAAAAATCGTGAAATAACCGATATTTGAAGTTTTATTTCTCCAAGGCTTATAGGGGGTTTTAGTTTTCTTTTGACTTACCAAAACTCTATTTATAATATAGCAAGCGGTGTTAACGGTTTCAGCCCAAAAATATTTTGACATGCTATTTTCATTAAGCATGGTCCTAGTAATTTCTTGTAATGTACGATTCTTCCTTTCTACTACACCATTTTGTTCAGGAGTTCTAGGAGCCGAAAAATTATGTTCACATCCATTTTCATTGCAAAAATTGTCAAAAGCAATGTTGTCAAAATCTCCTCCATGATCACTCCTAATAGTTGTAATGGAATATCCATTTTTTTCATTTTAGACATTTTTGCAAAAGTGTTTGAATGCATTTAGGGCTTCATCTTCAACATTTAGAAATAGAACCCAAGTGAATCTAGAAAAGTCATCGACAATGACAAAAGCATCCACCCAAGCTATCGGTTCTAGAGGGTCCAAAAATATCAATGTAGAGTAGTTGAAGTGGTTTTGTAGTTGAAGAATATAGTTTGGGTTTGAATGAGCTTTTCACTTGTTTGTCAAATTGACATGCATCACAAAGTTTATCTTTATCAAACTTTAAATTTGTCAATCCTTTGACGAAATGATTTTTTAAAATATTTGAAAGAGGATCCATGCTAACATGACCTAATCTCTTATGTCACAACCATGTATCATCTTTTAAGCTTGATAAACATTTCTCTTCATTTTCAAATTCAATATTTATGATATAAATATCTTTGCTTCGGCTTCCTACAAACATTACCTCTTTTAATGTAACATCCTTAATAAGACATTTAGAAGAATCAGATTTAAAATGATAACATTTGTCACATAATTGACTAATACTAAGCAAATTATGTTTAAGGTTATCCACCAATAGCACATTTTCAATAGAAGAATGATGTTTACCAATGATTCCAATGCCTATATTTTTTCCTTGCATTGTCTCCAAATGTGACATGATCTCCATCATTCTCTTTGAAATTTGATAGTAACATTCTATCTCTGATCATGTGTTTAGAGCATCCACTATCCAAGAACCATTTGCTCTTAATCCTTTTTGGTACCTACAAAAAATAGTTTTTTTTTTTTTTTTTTTGTACCCACATAAGTTGGGTCCTTGATAGTTAGTTTTGGCGGATTCATGAATCCACTTGTTCTTTCCTTCAAAATGTAGTTTCTTTTTTGTTAGACAATTATAACCAATATGTCCATCTTTATTGCAAAAGCTACATGTACTTTTTGAAGGAATGGTATTTGAAGTTTTGACAAATAAATTTTTTAAAATTTTTTGCTTCAAAAATGGTTTATATCAAATTCCTCCTTTATCAAAAATACAATTTTGATCATCAAGCATTAAATCAAATTTTTTTTTTACCTTGAGTGAATATATGAATAATCTTAGTTTAGTCTACAACATTTTCTTTCAATGAGAAGTTTTCTGTAATTAATAAATCATAATCAATATTTTCATTTCAGGTTTCTAAATTTTTCTTCATTTCATTTTTCAACAAGTAGTATTCCTTTTCAAGAGTTGAGTGATTTAAAGCAAACTTCTCAAATTCCTGAAGAATTTCATTGTAGAAGGTAGATAACTTATTGTATTAATATTTTTCAATAGAATTTACCTTATCTTCGATCATCATGAAACACATGTTGGCAATTTCTTCTTGAATATAATTTTCATCGCAATCATCATCGTTGCTCTCATCTCACGTGGCTTGGAGTGTCTTTTTCTTGATATTCTTCTTCTTGTTTGGGAACTCGATTTTCTTATGATCGGGTTTGTCCCAATCATAGCAAATAATTTTCTTGTTTCTTTCTTCACTCTTTTCTTCTTTCTTTTGGAATCTTCAATTATTTCGAAGACCTCTCTATTTCTTAACAATAAGAACTAAATCTTCGAGCTCTTCATCACTCATATTGTCACTTGTAGTTCCTTCTTTAATTGTCGATTTAAGAGAAATTTGGCGCTTAGAAGGTTTCTTTTATTCTTCTTTGCATATCCTCGTTTTATCCTTGATATCGATGTTGTTGAGCTCGTATGTCATCAAGCTTCCATATAGTTCTTCCAAAGGATATGCGTTAATATCTTTGACATTTTCTATCAAAATCCTTAATGGGCTCCATTCTTCCCGTAGTGACCTAAGCATTTTACTCACAAGTTCACCATTAGTAAATTTGCGATAAAAACATTAAAGTCATTAACAATATTGGTAAAGCGAGTAATCTATCAACAATGGGTTCATCTTCATCTAGTTTCATAATGTTAAGAAAGAGATGGAGACACAGATTCCAGAGATGGCGTTATTCTGGACAGCGTGTACGAGAGGTGTACATATTCGCGTTATCATTCCTCTACTGATATTCTGGTTTATATGTGTTAGGGTAAAAATTGTAATTGACATGTTTGTGAACAAAAGGGCCTAAAATGTACACTTGTAAAAGTCAACGACATAGGTGCAATTATGTATAGTTGAGTTAGGGTTTGAATTCAAGTTTGGAACAAGGTTAAAGATCTGCCACAATTTCACTAGCTGCTCGCCAATGGATCGCTCGAGCAGTACATGCAGAGACCTCTTCACTCGACCCTCGCTCAAGCGACAAACCCCTCGCTCAAGCGACATCTTTCCTCGCTCAAGCGACAGTCTTTTTCGGGCAATGCGCGTTCGCGATTTTGGAAAGTTTTACTCGGCCCAAAAGACTTGTTTTGCCCTACATATAAATAGAGGCAAGGTGCACGATTTTATGTGAGGTTGCTTCATTATTCTTTGAGGGAAAAACATACTATATGATTAAGAGATCCAAGAACATAATAAACTGGAGAATTCATGCATTCATTCTTGAGATCCAGCAACCCGGTTTTGGAAAACATCAAAGGTTTCATAATCCAAAACACCCGGCATCCTTAATCTTTTAAGGAACTTACTCTTCCATTGGGATTTGGAAGGGTGGACTACAAGCACAGGAATAGCACAAGAACAGGAGGTTCTTGGAACTCTACTTGGAAGAGACAATAGAAGGAGATCAGGAAGCTGGAAGGAGACAGCAGATCAGGAAGCTACAAGAGGTAGATCGGGAAGTCTAGCAGATTGGTTAGACAGTATCTACGGTGGCAGATCGTGAGACTAGAAGGAATAATAGATCTTGGAGATTGCAGGATTTACAATAGCTAGAATGAGTGAAGTTGCTAGTCTGGAATCACACTGTAATCCATATTGTCTATAGTGGAGGTAACTGGCTTGGTCCTGGAGTTTTTCCCTTATTGGTTTTCTCCGTCAACATATTGTTGTTCTTTACTGCTTTCCTTATTAACTGTTTGTGGTATGCAAACATAGGATTAATTGGACTTGATTGATTAATCATCTAGAAATAATTAAAGTGACTTGTTACTTTGGTTAGATTAATTCCGCACATAAGGTCAAATTAAAAACGGGTAATTAGTAACGGTTAAGCGCTATCCCATAACTTTCAAGTAGTATCATAGCCTAATTACGTGTCCTGACCTTAATTTTGTCTAGATGAGTAGCTAAAGACATGTCCCGCCATATTTTGATGGCAGTAATTATGCTTACTGGAAAGTGAGGATGAGAGTTTTTTTTTTAATCTATGGATGAGAGAATCTGGTTGAGTGTTGTGAAGGGTTGGAGTTCCCCTAGTACAAAAGTAGGTGATGCCATAGAAAACTGGTCTACGGCTGATTTAGATTAATGTAACTGGAATAGCAAAGCCCTACATGCCCTGTTTAGGTTTGTTTCTCCTGATGAGTTTAGGAGAGTGCCTATGTGTGAGGTAGCCAAAGAGGTTTGAGATATTCTAGAGATCACACATGAGGGAACACAGACTGTTAAAAATTTTAAGTTACAATTGTTGACCACAAGGTTCGAGAAAATTAGAATGAGTGAAGATGAGTGCTTTAATTCCTTCTATGCGAGCTTAAATGACATTGTGAACTCGACCTTCAACATAGGTGAGAGGATCCTTGAACCTAAGATAGTGAGAAAAATTCTTAGATCCTTACCTGAGCGTTTTAAATCGAAAGTCACAGCCACTGAAGAAAATAAGGATATTGATTCTATTAAAGTTGAGGAGTTAGTTGGATCTCTGTAGACTTATGAGCTAACCTTAGAAAACCATGTTAAGAAGAAGTCTATAGCTTCGAAAACTACTAGAACCAACCAGAATGAGTCTTCTAATTCTGACTCACCAAATGATGAGGAGTTGACATACCTTGCTAAAAAAATTCCAAACGATGTTTAGGAATAAAAACAAATCTCAAGAGAAACACAGAGATGCCTCGAGTGAATCTAGGAGAAGATCTAGAGGTGTGAGATGCCATAAGTGTCAAAGGAATGGTCATATGAAAAATGAGTGTCCTAGTAGGAAGAGATCTCAGGAGAAGGCTATGAATGCTACTCTCACTGATGACGAGTCTGACTCGAATAATCAGAGTGAGAAATCTACCCGTGAGGAGAGTGGAAAAATTGTTACTCTTGTTGCTAGAGTTAAGAGTGGAGCTGACCAGGGAAGTAAAAATGATGAAGATGTAAATAGCTGTAAAGAATCTGGTGAAGATAATGAGAGTGAGGTAGATATTTATGAGGCCTATGATAAAATATATAAGGAGAGTCTTAAGATTCTTAGCAAGAACAATGCCTTGAGTGCGAAAAATGAGGAACTTAATTTGGAAAATGAGAAGTTGAGAGCGCACTTTAAGGAATCTACCTCAATCCTGAGTGAAATGAAAACAATGAATGAAACTTTAGAGACTCGGGTTAAGAAACTCACCAGTGAGCTTGAGAGGTCCGCTAGGAAAGTGAGTGAGTTGACCATAGAGAGAGAGACTTTAGATATCCAGGTTAAGAACCTTCTGAGTGATCTAGAATATTCTAAGTCTCGGTTGCTTGCCTTCTCTAGCAGTTCTGAAAAGCTAGATAACATTCTTGGAATGGACAAGCCAGCTGGTAATAAGAGAGGTCGAGATTTTAAGGAGAACACTGCTTGCACTTCTAAGACTACATTTGTCCCTACAACTGACCAACCTAAACATGTGTCTAACTCTGAGCCAAGGATAAGAAATTTGTTAGACAGAGGCCTACTAGACAGCGCAGGACCCGTCGACCTAGGAATAGACGTCAGCGTCCCCATAACATTGTTCCTAGGTTTGTCCCGACATGTTTTCACAGTGGTGAGTTAGGACACATATGCCCTAGATGTCATCAAGTCCTGAACAATCACATGAGCTTTAGTAGGAATAGAAATCAAGAGGTTGTTGGTTGTTCACGAAAATACGTTCGATTTAAAACCACCGCAAATGTACGATTTTTTACAAGTAATAAAGTGGACTTTTAGAGTCCGAATTGTCGATCCCACAGAGATTGAGTAGTTCAATAATAATTATTTCGACCTTAACCGAAACTAGATGAGTTTTGTATTAAATGCTAACCAAACTAAATTATGAAAACTATTATGGATGAATTGGCTAAGCTAAATGCAAATTATACTAGAATGAATATGAAATTGAATGCAAATTGATTTACTTAAGATGAGAAAAACGCACTAGGATCACGAATCCCCATGCAACAATCCATTTAAATCCTAGTTTTACAATTTGACAACACGATTAAATATTGAAGAATCAATGTTCCTATTAAATTTAACAATCTCTTTCGAGTAATGTTAAACCTATTCTATCATGAGATCCGACTATATTTCTATGACGAATACAACCATAAAAGAACGCATTAACTTTTATGAACACTTAAAGATTCACATAGAGCATAGCGGTATATTTCTATCCCCGATAGGACCCTATGATAATTTATACTACGTCGAATCTATTTCCCTTCTTTCAAATGCATAAAATAGATCACCACATTCATATAATTAACGCGCGCACAATAATTATATGAAATAAATACGTATAAATCATTCAAACATCCAAAAAAGTGTTTTAATGTCAAAAATATATAACTAAAGATTAAAATATCATGTTACAAGGTTCATCGATCTCCTAATATAAGAAAAACTAGCCTAACATGCTAAAGAAAGAAAAACAAAAGAATAAAGGAAGAAACATCATCACCCGAGTAGATATTCAATTAATTCCTTGAAGTGCTTGATGAATCTTCGCGTTATTCCCCTTGTTCTTGCTCTCCAATGTCAAAATTAATCTCTAAAAGTGCGTAGCTACTGTTTTCTGTCGAGTCTAGGGTTTTAAAGTCGTCCCCCATTGGTTTCCATAAGAGTTTCACTTAAAAACGGAAACCAGAATTTTTCGCGTAAAAATACACCATGCGGCATGGTTCATTCACGTTGGCTCAACATCTCTCTGGGGAGGCCATGCGAACGCATGGATGACTGCACCATGCGGCCGCATGGTACAATCTATTTCCAAATTGTGTCGTTTTGGTCCCCGAACTCCGTTCTTCCTCATTTTGACTTCTCTTCTTCATTCTCTTTCTTCTAACACTCTTTGATTTCGTTAATCTCGTACTTAGTTCATTTTCGTTCTTGATTTGGGTCTCGAGTCAACTTTCGAATAAGTGCATCTCAGTCCCTGAACTTTGGCTTTCTTCCATTTTAGTCTTTTCTTGCTCGTTTTCACTCACTTATCGTTATTTCCATCGATATAGTCCTGCAAACACAATTTACATAGAATTAAGCCATATTTCAACATAATTACAATCAATTGTCCATGTTTTATTACCTAAATAAGTGCATAAAACACACTTATCATTGGTCAGATAGAATTTCATACTACACAAGTGAGTCAGTTGACCAAGTTGGTGACACAATTATCTGAAAATCATTCTATCACTAGACAAGTTTGGATAAAGAAGAGTGATCTGAATGACTTTGATATAGATCACCGTGCTCTTAGAGGTAAGAGCATTCATGTACCTATTTGATTAGGTATTTCTGATGCATGTCTGTACTTGATGGTTATATGATGTTGACTTCTGCATCCATCACATGTTTTTTATTGCTTTTTAGGATGTAGTTTCATGCATATGCATTTTCCTTATGTTTGTTTTGGCACAGCACGCTTTGTTTTGTTAGTTTGTTTTTATTTGTGTGTGATGCGTTCTTGTTTGTTTTGAAAAATGAAAAACACAAAAAAAAAAATTGATTGAAATATTGAAAAACAAAAATTGGGAATGGAAATTTTAATGCTGTATGAAGTATAACATGTATGTTGTGATCATGTTTGGGTATAATTGATTAGCTATAGCATTGTTTCCCTTACTTGTTTAGGTTGATTTGGAGTACTTAGTATAGGTGTCTCATGTACCATCTGCACTGCACACACTATGAGATTGTAAATTGGATTTAATCGCATGTGTGAGATTTGGGATGGCAATCACTTGTTGATAAGTTGACTTTGAACATGAATTGACCATCATTAATAGACCTAAGCTTAAGTTTTCTCCCTTATGATAAAAAGCTCATATCTTAATATTCTTCTTCGAGGCTATTTGACTCGAGCAATTAAGTCTTAAGGTATTTCAAAACCTGGTGCCTATGGTCATCTGACTTGGGTTAATCGACCTAAAGCTCGCTACAGGGTCATATTAGATAAAAAAAAATTATGAGTTATTGAAAAGAAAAGAAAATTATGTTGAGTTAAGTACAAAATTGAAAATATGAAAAACATTTATGCTTAAAGTAAGGGGGAATAAAATAAAATTTTGAAAGATATATGCAAAATGAGCTTCCTGTGAAAGGTCCTACTATTCTTTAATGTTTGACTTTCAGTAGTAGGAGAATACACTTTTTGGCGGTGATGCTTCGCATGTCCCTTCTCACAAAATTAAAGTTTGGAGTCCTATTTACCTTGGATTAGTGACACTTTACACACATGAGTCACTTATATTATTTACTCAATTTTGACTTATTCTGAGTATGTGGGGAGGTCTGTTACTTGTTAATTCTGCTCTTGCATGAGATCAACTACAGATTTGATTGGTTGTTATGATGTTATCTCCCATTGCATTGCCTTGGTTATCTTTTCCCTTCAACATTTGTGACAAAAATGGGGAGAGATTTGATAGTGAGGGGGAGATTTTGATTTGAGTTTGACTTGTTATTTGAGTGTAGCTACATTGTCATTTGCATGCTTGTCTTTTGGGGTCGATGGGGTGAGACATAGATAATTGGTTACTTATTCATATGCATGCTTTTAATATACGTCTGTTGGGGTCGTTGGGGAGAGACATAGATACTGTTTGACATTTGACTTGATTTACATTGATATGACATTTATACTTATGTCTTATGTCGTTTGGGGTCGTTGGGGAGAGACATAGATACTGTGTTTAAGACATTACTATGCTTTCATTATATATATATTGTACATATCTTTTGGGGTCGTTGGGAAGAGACATAAAATCATAGAGAGTTTGCAGTCAGGGGGAGTATGTGCATTGCATCTGTATTGTATATTGAGTATAGCTGTTTGAGTTTTGATATTTTGTAGTATTAATGTTTCGGTTGGTGTTTTGATTGACATTAATATCACATCTCAAACTGGCATGCTTCGTGAAGTTTTGATTTCCTGTATCATGTGCGTTTACACTGGGTATTTGAGTTTTGATTTCAGGAAACAGGTACAATATAAATTGCAAGACACAGAAGTACTTTGATATATTAGTATATGTTTAGTGTTTTTGTTTGTAGAGAGCCTTAACTTCATTAATTTAGTTTTGTCACAAAATGTCAAAGGGGGAGTTTGTTAGGGTTGTTTGTGAACAATAGGGACTAAAATGTACACTTGTAAAAGTCAAGGACCTAGGTACAATTATGTATAGTTGAGTTAGGGTTTGAATTCGAGTTTGGAACAAGGTTAAAGATCTGCCGCAATTTCACTAGCTGCTCGCCAATGGATCGCTTGAGCAGTACATACAGAGACCTCTTCGTTCGACCTTCGCTCGAGCGACAAATCCTTTGCTCGAGCCACATCCTCCCTCACTCGAGCTACAGTCTTTTTCAAGCAATGCGCGTTCGCGATAATGGAAAGTTTTACTCGGCCCAAAAGATTTGTTCTGCCCTACATATAAATAGAGGCAATGTGCACGATTTTATGTGAGGTTGCTTCATTATTCTTTGAGGGAAAAACATACTATATGATTTGAGAGATCCAAGAACATAATACACTGGAGAATTCATACATTTATTCTTGAGATCCAGCAACCCGATTTTGGAAAACATCAAAGGTTCCATAATCCAAAACACCGGGCGTCCTTAATCTTTTAAGGAACTTACTCTTTCATTGGGATTGGAAAAAGGTGGACTACAAGCACAGGAATAGCACAAGAACGGGAGGTTCTTGGAACTCTACTTGGAAGAGACAATAGAAGGAGATCAGGAAGCTACAAAAGGTAGATCGGAAAGTCTGGCAAATTGATTAGACAGTATCTACGGTGGCAGATCGTGAGACTGGAAAGAACAACAGATCTTGGAGATTGCAGGATTTACAACAACTAGAACGAGTGAAGTTGCTAGTCTGGAATCACACTGTAATCCATATTGTCTATAGTGGAGGTAACTGACTTGGTCCCGGAGTTTTTCCCTTGTAGGGTTTCTCCATCAACATATTGGTGTTCTTTACTGCTTTCCTTATTAACTGTTTGTGGCATTCAAACATAGGATTAATTGGACTTGATTGATTAATCATCTAGAAACTAATTAAAGTGACTTGTTGCTTTGGTTAGATTAATTCCGCACATAAGGTCAAATTAAAAACGGGTAATTAGTAACGTCTAGCGCTATCCCGTAACTTTTAATATGGATTGAAAGGAATGACACGAAGCACAGATAGATCTGCATGGTGCCTAGACGTATCATCTGGAGAGTCTATAGCATGATCTTTTTTCTTCACATTGGAGGATTTCTTAAAGTATTGCATTTGCAAGGAGATTTGAGTCTTTCGCCCCTCTTTGGTATTTCAATGACTCTCACTTCCCCATCACCACATGTTTTGGTTGTGTAGTGCACTCCACCAGTTGGATCTTACAAGATCGACATTAATGGATGTGTCAATGATGGATTTGTGAGTGGTCGGGCATCGTTAGGAACCATGTAGGGCACTGCATCAAGGTGTTTTCATCATCATATGGCCCATGTCTAATTTTGAAGATTGAGCTCAAAGTTACACTGAATGAGATTCTACTGGCCAAAGGACTTGGTATTTTAGCTATTTGGATTGAGTCAAATTCGACAGTGGCTATTCTTTGCATCACTAGGGGTGGAGGACCATGGACGATTTAGAGAATTTTTATACAAATCAGAGACATCATCTCTTTCGACAGCAACATGATTTCTCATATCTACAAAGAAGGAAACCAGGCTACACTATGGGATCAGCTACACGGGTAGTTTTAAAGATTTGTGCATAACGGTTTTGGTGAGCCAAGTGAATATGTTGCACAAAATGAACCGGCATAGACTGGAGATACTTTAGCTGCACCGACAGCTTATTATGCGGCTGTTGGGATTCCTTTATTGTATTCTTGCCAACTAATTGGATTTCAATTGCACAGTTAGTTCAGCCTATAGCCAATGGGGCTTTTGTGTTGATACTGATTTTTATGGCTGTATACAGTTGATTTGGGAAGTGACGACTAAATTACCGATTTATTTGGCAAACTCTTTGAATAGTTTGAGGCTTGAAGGTCAAAAAACCGCAGCTATTGAGATCTTGCAACAGTTTGATCTTGTAGTTATAGTTTGTAGTGGAAATTTGGGGAATATATATGCATTCTATAAATGTTTTGAATATGTGAAGAGTTGGGGCTTGTTGATAGGATTCCGAGGCTAGTTTGTGCTCAAGCAGTGAATGCTAATCCGCTTTACTTGCACTTTAAATCAGGCTGGAAGGAATTTAAGCCTGTGAAGGCGGGCACAACATTTGCGTCTGCTATACAGATTTGCGATCCAGTTTCAATCGACAGGGTTGTTCTTGCATTGAAGAATTCAAATGGGATTGTCAAGGAAGCGACTTAGGAGAAGTTGATGGATGCCATGGCACAGACAGATTCGACCGGGATGTTTATAAGCCCTCACACTGGTGTGGCATTAACTACATTAATTAAGCTGAGGAATTCATGGGTTATTAAGTCGACTGATAGAACTGTTGTGGTCAGTACTGCTCATGGACCGAAGTTTACTCAGTCCAAGATTGATTACCATTCGAAGGAGATTAAAGATATGGCTTGCCGATATGCAAATCCACCGGTGCAAGTGAAAGCCAATTTGGGCTCGGTTATGGATGTTCTGAAGAAGTATCTGCTGAGTAAGGATTCCAAGTTTTAGGCTTGTTGTGACTTGTGAGCATGGTAAGTCCTGCTCATGTATTTTTAGCATTATTTCTGTTTTACTTGTTCTTATTTTTATCATAAATTGGAACAATGTTGATCTTTTTATGTTGTGGAATTGTAACATCACATGATTTTTTTGAAACTTTTATTTTAAAGAACTCTATTTATGAACTGTAAATTTGAATTATTTAGTTTTTGTTTCATGTATATTCAATTAGCTTTCTGTTGCCTTAAATGTCATACGGTATTATGATTGCTTAATTTGTAAGTGGACAATAGAGTAGCGGATGATGTTTAAATTAAAAATGAATCAAATTCTCGACTTTTATAATTCAATCCTATCTAATATTGACAACCATATACTTGAGTTAATCCACCTTGAAAAACACTAGGTTTCACCAATTAGATCGAGTGACGATCCTAAGTTACTCTACAAAATATACATAACTCATGTAATGACTAGGTTTGAACACTAAGTTGTTGTAATGACTAGGTTCCCGAAGTTGTTTCATTGCAGCCTCTAAACTGTTCGTTGAATAAGGATAATTGCCTTTTTATCCCATTTTACTAGGCCATCGGGGTCCCACTAATATATTTTGGATGGATGACCTGTCTTCTGCAACTGTTTATATGCAGACTTTTATGCCCTAGGGGACCAATTGAAGTTTCTTAAGCAAACCCATCATAGATATTTCATTCATTCCACGTCTTAAAGGCAAGCTAATAAGGACATATGGTGAATAATATATGAAGATGCTGCCCTTTACTTCTTTTTGTTACCCTTAAGTAGGAATTTCTATTGAATAAGAGGGTGTGCATTCACAGTATGCCGCAAACTACTCTTATTTGCTGAACGCAGGCATCTATACAATAATTTGTCACTGTTTACTCAAAAGTTAGGGTTGAATGTTCTTTTTGAGTAGATTTTGGATCAAAAACATCTATAAATTGGAGGTACTTCTGTTGGATTTTTTAGTCAAAAGTTTTATCGAGAAAGTTCTCTAACATTGTTGTATTTTTTATGTCAAGAAGGAGGTGATAATCGGTACTAAACTGACCGAATTCTACGACAAAAATAAGCACAAACATATATATATACTCTGGTTTTCTGGGAGAAAACCAGAGGAGAAGAAGTGATTTTAGAGACTACATTTTGATGTATCAACTTCATAAATTCGAGTTACACAAATGCTCCATTATATAGAGCAAGTTGCTAGACTTTCTACCAACTATTCTACCCACTAGTCATACTCCTACATACTAGACAATACACTTACACATAAAACAATATATTACAAGTACATTTTGACAGCATGCTCTACTACAATATAGGCCTAACTTTCATCATATCATAGTTAGCCTTTAACCAAATATATAACTAAATCAAAATCGAAAATTACAATAATTTTGTGACAACAAAAATGTCACAATTCCAACACTCCCCCATGACGTTTTTGTTGGAACCTCAAAACATTCTTCATGTTTTTGAATCATTCTTATTTGGCGACTACAAGCTTGAAGTTCTTTTTTTTTATTTGACCGAAGCACTTTGGTTACAACTCTCTTTCGTAATTGATCAACATCTATTGCGTTCGAATCAACCTCATACAAAAACTTTCATTCTTGCATCTTTCCTCAAATTTTTGAAAGCTGAAATAGGGTTGCTATTGAAGCTTGCTGGATTTCTGTTTTTTCAGCCATTTTTCTTCATCATCAGATTAAATTTTCTCAGGGGCAGTTGCTGATTTTGCACATGATATATGACTTTAGCTTGCCGGGTTTCGAGCTTACTAGATTCACTCCTTCTTCGCTAACCGGATTTAGCTTCTTCATCATACCAGTTTTCCTCAGCAAATTTCATATTCAAACCATTTTTTTTTATGACAACAAGTTTGAAAATTATTGTTTTCCATTTGATCCAGCCTTCTTGGTTGCAACTCTACATCATAGTTGTCAACTCTTTTAGCCAAAGACCAACCTCATACAAAGAAAAACTCTCGACTTGCATCATTAATTTCCTCAGTTTGCTGTTGAATTTTTTCAAAAAATGAGCTTACTGGATTCCATTTTGAGCTTACCGAATTTTACAATACTTAGGCTGAATTTACCGTTTATAGTCTTACCGTATTTTAGAAATTTTAGGCAGCATACCGGATTTCAGCCTTGGCATACCGGTTTTAGGCACTTACCGGATTTCAGCTTCTTGAATCAAAGAGAATGAAATATTTGATCTCTACCGGATTAATACTGAACTTATCATAGGATTAATACTGAACTTATCGTATTTCAAATCCTTACCGGGATTGTTCTTACCGTATTTGAATGGAAGCTTACCAGATTTCAATAGATTACCGTATTTCAAATTACCGTATTTCAGTTAAGAAGAAAGGAATATTCCTTCACTTACCGGTATTTGATTTAAACTTACCGATTTTTGCCCTTTTTATATCGGATTTTAAGCTTCTTCTTCAGCATCATATACCGGTTTTTTCACAGCCATTTAAACACCAAATTAAATCCTTTTTCATCAATTTCTTCTCAACATTTAACTCCCCTTACTCAGCTTCAAACTTTGTTAGATTCTATAGATAAGCCCCCATCTGTAACATTAGATTTTTCATTTTTTTTCAGCGCCAGATTTTCTCATTTTTTCAGCATTTTATCAGCACCTTCACAGCAACTTTTCACCATTTTTGCAGCTCATTTTCACAGCAACTTTGCAACTATTTCAACATGCCGATTTTGCTTTGTTTTCAGCCACTTTCAACACCATCAAGGATCAAATCTAACTCCCAGGACTGCTACAGAAACTTTGCTTCAGATCAAATTTTTCCAACATTTTTGGCTGCCCTTCTTCTTCATTTTTTGGCACTTTTTTCAGGCCCCTTAAGAACATTTTCCAGGCCCTTCTAAAATCATTTTAGCTCTGATACCATGTTGGATTTTTGAGTCAAAAGCTTTATCAAGAAAGGTCTAACATTATTGTATTTTTTATGTCAAGGAGGAGGTGATAACCGGTACTAAACTGACCGAATTCTACGACAAAAATAAGCATAAACATACATATCTACTCTGATTTTCTGGGAGAAAACCAGAGGAGAAGAAGTGATTTTAGAGACTAAATTTTGATATATTAACTTCATAAATTCGAGTTACACGAAGGCTCCATTATATAGAGCAAGTTGCTAGACTTTCTACCAACTATTCCACCCACTAGTCATGCTCCTACATACTAGACAATACACTTACACATAGAAGTATAGAATAATACATTACAAGTACATTTTGACAGCATACTAGTACAATATAGGCCTAACTTTCATCATATCATAGTTAGCCTTCAACCAAATATATAACTAAATCAAAACCGAAAATTACAATAATTTTGTGACAACAAAAATGTCACAATTCCAACAACTTCTTTGTCCATTGATACTGATGAACTTGTGTTGTTGTACGTCCACGTTCTTAGATTACCATTTGCTTCTTTCTCAGTTGCGTAGTTTGGAAACTCGTTTTTCCCTCAAGGAAGATAAATGCAAGTTGTGGTCACGTTTGTGCATGAAATGTACCATTGCGAAAGATATTATTAGAGCTGGGCAAAACCCAACACAACCTGCTCAACCCGACCAACCCAAACCAAACTGATCGGTTTGGGTTGGGTTGGGTTGAAAAATTGAATTTGAGGTTGGGTTGGGTTGGGTCGCGAGTTATGAATTAAAATCCAACCCAACCCAACCCAATCCGATGAATTAAAAAATTAATATTTAAGATGAAAAAAAAATTAAATAGATATAATAGTAAAAATAAGAGAATGACTTATATATTTTCTTCACATAGACCGATTCACATGAAAAATATTTACAAATGCGATGTTATTTGATAATAAAATAAAAATCAAAGACAATATGATCAAATAAATGAATTCCAAAAAATTATAAAAAAAATGATTCATAAACTTTAAACTTATTTATACATTATTTTTAAAAAGAATTCCTTATATGTGTATTTAAAAAGCGAAGGTTTTCAAGTAATTTCAACCCTAAAAAATTATACAAATTTAACAAATAAATCGGATCAAACTTTAATTGGGTCGAAGCCCAAACCGACCATGGGTTGGGGGTTGATTTTTGAGCAAACCGACCATGTTGGGTTGGGTTTGGGTTGGAAAAAAAAAACCAACACAACCCAACCCAATCCACGCCCACGCCTAGATATGACCATATTTCCTCCTACGTGCTTTTGGTGGCCTTGTGTTGATTTGAAACATCTAGTGTCGTGCAATCTTTAAGGAAAAAAATATATCTTCACATGCTTTTCATTCTTTTTAACATCCATTTGAGTCGATTTTGATTCTCGTAGATTATTTGGAAAGTAACTCTTATCTTACTACAAAGATAGTCTTATTCGCTCCTGAATTTTTAGCAAACAATCAATCTACGAGTGATTCAAAGAAATATACCCAAATTCTCCCAATTGCTTTATGTTGACACCCAAGATTTGTCCACACTATAGACAACCCAAAACAAACGTTTTTTCAACAAGATTCACATAACAAGTTTGTACATCATTCAAGGAAATGGGTAAAGTAATCTCCATCAGAAAACACTATGCATAAAGAAATTCAAAAAATAGTTAGCAATTTTCAATTTGTGAAGAAACAACAAAGAAAATTAGCAGAATACAGACATTAATATAACATTAATCACAATGGCCCAAAAGTTGAGAGTCTCTCATTACAAATCAACTTGAACACCCCGCTCTACAAGTGTAAACCAAGTCGTACCACAATTTTTAAGTAACTCATGTCAACCCCATGCTCAATGTCATGAGAGTATCTCTCCACATGAAAATCCTTTTAGCTACCACAAATAAATTGTCTTCGAACTACCACAAATTCTTCCTTCGTGTTGGAAAATAGGAAAAAGTTACGAGGGGAGAGCCAAAAGTTGAGAGTCTCTCATTACAAATCAACTTGAACACCCCGCTCTACAAGTGTAAACCAAGTCGTACCACAATTTTTAAGTAACTCATGTCAACCCCATGCTCAATGTCATGAGAGTATCTCTCCACATGAAAATCCTTTTAGCTACCACAAATAAATTGTCTTCGAACTACCACAAATTCTTCCTTCGTGTTGGAAAATAGGAAAAAGTTACGAGGGGAGAGGAGTTCAAACCCGACTCAAGGCTTAGTAGATCTATTCATTCTACCTTAGAGTTAATTAAATCATCAGTCGCTAACATTTGCCCCCCCCCCCTCACTACTTGCTCGCCCACTTTTAAAAAATTACTAACCGCTCACCCACTTTTAAAAAAAACTATCCCTCCATCACTCATTTTACTTTCATCCATCCAATTAAGCAAAAATGTCTACATGGTAGATGAAATTCTTTCATGGTGACTTAACACTAGTGGTGTCAAGACGGGTGGGCTGTCAGGCCCGCACGGAAAAAGCCCGACCCGCGATTCGGCCCGCGAACCGTATGGGCCGAATCACAAGCCTGAATTTTTGCGAACCGGGCCGGACCGGTTCAAACCAAGCGGGCCGCGGTTAAACGCGGGCCGGCCCTTTTTTTAAAAAAAAATAAAAAATAAATTTTTTTTAATGTTATTAAGGTTTTTTAAAAAATTAAACGGGCCGAGCCGATTTTTAGCGAGCGAGCCGCGGTTAACCGGCCCATACGGGCTTTCCGGGCGGGCCGGGTTGCACAAATATTTTTACGATCCGGGCAGACCCGGCCCGTAAACCCGCTATGGGAGGGCTTTTTTCAAAACGGGCCGATCCGGGCTTAAGGTAGTGCGGACCGGTTCGACCCGGCCCACCCATTTTGACACCTCTACTTAACACCACTAAAATTTGACAAGTTGGATATTACTTGTTCCATTTCTAGCGGGGTTCTTCCCAGTTTGGCCTAGTCAAAGGCCCAAATTTTCAAATTGACTTTTTATTCTACCATATTCCCACATTGGCCTAAAAAATATCAAAAGACAAAAATACCCTTAAGTATATAAAACAATTACAAATATGATATTTCGTAAAATACAATACTACCCTTTTACTTAACAAATAAAAACCAAACAATCCTTGCTGAAAATTTTAGAATTAGATCCTACACAGATAAAAATTCTCTCATCTTCTTCAATCTAAAAATCTCAAAAATATCGATAGCTGAAGGAAAAAATTGTTTTCTGCCAATAACTTCAAACCGGTAAGTATATTTACATATGTTAATTTTGTTTTCGTTAAATGTATATTAAAAATCAAAACATTAAAATGTATGGATTGTAGCAGATAAATTTTGTAGCATCTGTATATAATTTTTTTAGCACGAATAGAAGAAAAAATTTTATCTTCAGTTAAATTTTTCGATTGTCAAACCACACGACCAAAACAAACGAACGTCGTTTACAGTCGAATAATCGACTGTTTACAGCCGAACAGCCGAACATTCGGCTGTAAACAGACGAATAATCGGCTGTAAACAGCCGAACAGCCGAACGTTCGGCTGTTTACAGCCGAATAGTCGGCTGTTTACAGCCGAATGTTCGGCTGTTCGGCTGTAAACAGCCGGCTTAAATTTATTTCTTGTTTTAATTGACGTTGTGAGCCCAATTTTTGAATAAATAAATTTTGCCATGCAGATATGAGGATTGTACTCCCAATTTGTTACTTTTGTGATTTCGAATTGGATGAAAGTAATCGATGGGTATGGAAATGGTCGAATGATATACAAAATAGTGTTCCAACACATATAACAGAGAGTACATCGTACGAGGAATTGTTTGATGATATTCAGAAAAGTCTGGACGTCGATTCATCTCGATACGATATGGTATTAAGATTTCAATTCAGAGAGCATTTGCCTTTTTCTATTCCACCTACAAAGATTAATTCTGATGTTCATGTAAATTATCTGTTTGAGTTGAACAAAACGCAAATGACCCCTATTTGTGTGACATTAGTGAGGAAGGATGACACGGAAGGCATAAATGCCGGCTCAGATGGTGCAACAGGTTTTTGGGATACAGTGCAGATAGCTTGCGAGGATGAGGTTAATATTCCCGAGACAGTTTTACCTGATCGTGATATCGATGTGCCGCACAGAGTTCAGTCGGTAGTTCAAGACAGCGATAACATGAATGCAAATAAATTTACGAATGAGGATGTGGCTGCTTTATCCCGGAGTAGATGTGAGTGGAGTGGGAACACAGAGGCTGGAACAAGTGGACCATCATCTAATTATTCACGTGTGGCTCCCGATGATGATGATCTGCACGTCGAGCAGCAGTTTGTCACGAAGACAGATCTACAGGTAGCTGTGCACGAGCTGGCATTGAAATTCAACTTTGAGTTCAAGGTAAAGAAATCAAACAAGTCTTTGTTGACACTTGTTTGCGTCAACGATAATTGCCATTGACGGTTGCGAGCGACTAAGATGGAAACGAATGAGTCTTTTATAGTTCGCAAGTATACCCAAGAACATACTTGCGGATTGGGAACTCGTGTAAACGATCACAGACAAGCTCAGTCATGGTTTATTGGTCGACAAATAATGGACAAGTATGAGGACCCACGGACGATTTATAGACCTTCTGACATCGTGAACGACGTCCGACAAAACTACGGAGTGAAACTAAGTTACAAGAAGGCCTGGAAGGCCAAAGAATGCGCGTTGGAGCAATTAATGGGCTCGGCCGAGGAAAGTTATGCGAAATTGGCTCAATACTGCCATAATTTGGGGACAACTAATCACGGTTCCCCTTATTTCATTGCGACGGAGGGTGAGAATTGTTTTAAGTATTTATTCATAGCTCTTGGTCAATGCATCAAAGGATTTAAAAATGCGATGCGACCCGTAATTTTAGTCGACGGTACAACTCTGAAATCGAAGTACGGGGGGAAGCTGATTATTGCCACATGTCAAGATCCCAACATCCAGATTTACCCACTTGCATTCGGCGTAGTCGACAGTGAGAATGATATGGCAATGTGTTGGTTTTTTACGAAGCTTAGGGAAGTGATCGGGGATGTCGAGGATCTTGCCTTTATAACTGATCGAGGTTAATCTCTGATAAATGCTATTGCTGAAGTTTTCCCCGAAGCATATCACGGGTACTGCATGTACCATATACAGGGTAATCTAAAGACTAAGTATAAGGGCCAAGGCATAGTTGGATTGTTTAAGAGTGCGGCTGAAGCTTACAGTGTTGAGGATTGTAATATGTTTATGGCCGAGATAGGAAATAAGTCGTACCCGGCATGGGAGTATCTTACCAATATGGGGATGGAACATTGGGCGCGATCACATTTTCCAGGACGTCGGTCAACTTGATGACGTCGAACAACGTGGAGTCTCTGAATTCATTGTTCAAGAAGGATCGAGAGTTGCCAATCATTGCAATGATTGAGAACATCCGTACCAAGCTGCAGCAGTGATTTCACGATCGACGTGCGGAATCACATAATTGCACGAGTATGCTAGCCCCGGCTCAAGAGGATAAATTATTCAAGGCTGCGGAGGTCGGGAGAAGGTTGGTTGTGGAACCGTTGGATGAGTCGCGCTTCTCTGTACATTGTTCACGTCATCTGGCATATATAGTGGACTTGACAATCAACACATGCACCTGTTATCGATTTCAGCTGGAGAGTTTTCCATGCGAGCATGCAGTCGCAGTAGCTATGCACAAAGGTTTTGCACCGAGTACATTATGTTCTGATTATTACACGGCTAATTATTGGAGAGCAGCGTATGCAGACACTATATTTCCCCTTCCAAACGAAGCTGATTGGGAAGTTCCTGACCGTATTCTCTCGTTTAATAACTTGTCACCACCGATAATTGAACCGCGTGGCCCTGGACGTCCACGCACTTCTAGAATACCCTCCACTGGAGAATTTCCTCGACCGCGTAGGTGCGGCAGATGTAGAGAAGTCGGTCATACTCGTGTTAATTGTAATAGTCAGGTTCCTCTGAGTGACAATTAGCTGACTGTGTAATGTCATTGATGTTAAATGAATAATATTTTTCTTCATGTCAGTATTTATAAATTTCATATATATTAAATTTACAATAATTATAAATGAATAATATTTTTCCAAAGAAACTTTCATACACATTTATAAATACGCATATATTTACAATTACTTATAATTACAAAAATAATTGTCATAATATTTACGGATCACAATTGAAAAAATACAAGTCGGCAGCTAATTTCCGACGCCAAATGTTAATCCATGCTTGGTTGATTCCATCAACCTTCTGTCCTATACTCAAAAATTCTATGTATTTTATTGCAAACATGCCGCAGTCCCCCCTGCAATTAATATCATAATGTGTTAGACAATTTACATCAGAAATCGTGCAGTTACAAACAAATAATATTATAGGTAATAACAAAATTATAAACACTTACGATACAGATTGTCTCGTCGTCGTCATGTTCCGCACGATGGCTAGTCTATCTCCCACAATCACATCCGCTCGTCTAGCCATCGTAGGAACAATCACAGCTAGAGGCTCCAATACCTGTTCGAGCTGGCCTTGTGTCAGACACGAATGATCGGAGTCATACACATAGATAGTGGAGTCCGCGAATATGATCTTTACAGCAAAACAGTGCAGGTTCGCGATCACTGATATGTATAGATGTGTACATTCCTCCCAAGGCTTCCCTCCAACACTCGGCCACACTCCGAGTACCCACTCCATCATGTAATCGGGGATCGTGTACGTGTTACCCACTCGCTGGAGCGAATCGTACTCTATGACAATAGCACGTGAAAACTCGGTGTTCAGTATGAGTCGTCCAGGAAGGGCAAACGATATTGGAAATCGTCTAGCACGATCACGCAACAAATCCATGGCCATGTCAATGTGCTGGGACAGTGAAAAATCAATACGTTACGTTTGAAAATATTATTTCAATTCATATACAACGGTGAGTATATAATAGCAATAAAAATAAGCCTAATTCACTTACATCGTCGGCGAGCCATGCTCCAGGCCAGCTGATGTCGTGGAACCATTTGTATGCGTCAGGGATCGTCCTGGAAGATATCGTGTGGCTGGCTCTGAAAACAATACAAAACGAATGTTAAATGACGCGTAGTACAGTAAACGTAATGCACGTTAATAAATTAATACAGTACATACCCGGGCCTCATCGATCTCCATACCGGCTCGAACAGTCTCCATTTCGCGGGGTCCACCTCCCTGAAGAGATTGGGGTACATCCCATCAATGTACGTCCTCCTCTTTGTCTCGGCTGTGTATGGAGAAACTACATACTGCGACGGTACCCTGGCCCTCTTGCCGACCACCTGCTCCACGTTGGCAGCGCCACGCTTCTCCCTTGCGCCCACCCCGGGTGTACTAGCGGCATCCACCACCTCGGGGGTCGTGCTCTCCACCCCTGTCGGGGTCACAGCCTCCGCCACCGTCTCTGTCGTCTCCTCGTGGCTCCCCACCTCAACAGCCATCTGGGTAACCCCCCCTGACCTGGCCTCCTGCACCCCCGCCTCCTGTACCCCTGCCATCGTCTCCTCGTGGCTCCCCACCTCAACAGCCATCTGGGTAACCCCCCTGACCCGGCCTCCTGCACCCCCGCCTCCTGCACCCCCGCCTCCTGTACCCCTGCCATCGTCTCCTCGTGGCTCCCCACCTCAACTGCCATCTGGGTCACCCCCCCTGACCCTGCCTCTGCACCCTCGCCTCCGGCATCCCACGGACCGCCGTCCATAGTGACTGTAATCCATCATCTGACCATAATGGTGAGTGACCTCGATCTCCCTCTCCATCACCCCGTCTACCACCCCGTCCATCACCATCTCCTCGTAGTCCTGCTATATCGTATCGAAGAGCTACGACTGCCACGTCAAGGTCTGATATATGGGTGCGTAGCACTGATACATCCTGACGTAAGCTCGATATCTCGGCTGAGATCTCGGTCCGCATCTCCCCTACATCGTCCCGTAGTGCCCCCACCTCCTCTCTCATCTCCCCTCGAAGCGCCACTATATCCTCTCGCATCGCCCCTATCTCCCCTCTCATCTCCACCATGAATCCAGTCAGAAGGACATGCAGGTCATCGTGTGCAGGAGATCCATGGGGTATGTGACTGGATGGAGGAGAAAGAGATCTCATAGGCAGGGGTGATCTCCTCGGGGGGGGAGACGGTGACGGCATCGGCAGGGGTGATGCCCTCGGCGACGGTGATGCCCTCTCCGGAGACAATCGTCGATCAACCAAATCACGGTCCTACACAAGTGATAACATTGACAATTAATTTTTATTTAACGAAAGTCAGATAACACATAGCGATGAACATTATATATTCCATTCACGTACCTCCTCGGGGTATGGGATGGAATCGGGAGTCGGCTCGTCTTCATTATGCGGATCGGTCTCGCATCGCCCATATCCGTGAGCCTCCTCCTCCCTCGATGGCATCAACTCAGTTATGACTTCAACATGATATAACCACATTTCGACTAGTTAATAATCATGTGTTCAGATATCTGAGCTAAAAACAACATAAATCGAAAAACGTATTATCTCACCTGAGCGTCGTCGAGGATGGCAGATAATTGTTTGCTAGTTGGATATCCGCCAGCTCGAGATGCTTGCCAATGATGCATCCGAGGGACGCGTGTCTCCAGTCGAGTCGCATACCAGTCACCGATGACTGGGACAGTCTCGTACGCTCAAATCTGCAACAATTACAATTATTACATTCATATCTATTATGAACAATATTCTAAGACTAAATTATGTGAAAAATATACCTGCACAGCCAGGGGCAATCCGTATGTATCATACTTCCGCATGGTCCCCCTCGGCCTCGAATGCAATCTCGTGAAAACGTGCACCGTGTCCTTAAAACATCTCTACCCCCACGGATATGTGTTAAAAGCATCAAGATCATCGACCATCTCCAAATGGAAGGGGTCAATCGCAGTCCTCCTGTGGTGACATCGTAATGTGCTCTCCAGGATGTAGACCAGGCTGAGCTTCAATCTATCTAACATGTCGTCACACCTGGTAATCGCCTCAGCCAACTGCGTCAAATAAACTGACCCCTGCCCCTGAAAGTATATGTCGTGCAGCCTACTGGCCCTCTGCGCACCGGCATGACCCGCATCAACGCCCGTAATCTTCAATCCAGTGATCATCGCAAAGTCGAACACAGAAAAACTGGCGACTTTGCCTCCGAGATCGAAATGGAGGGCATCGCCGTCCACTGGACTCAGCAATCAACATAGTAGGGCATCGATGATCTGCCCCGAAAACTGCAAGTGTCTCAACTCGTACAAGGGCCACAAAAAGGACTGCTGAAGCATATCTTGATGCTCTGCATCCAACTGATCCAGGACTGCTCTGTAACTGTTAAGGCTACCGTTCCAGGTAGCCTTACCTGGCATCTGTCTCAATGTCGCATCTAAATGATACTCCATGCTGCAAAAAATTAAATTATTAGCACATGAAACAATAGATACTGAAATACAACATATTCTCTAAAAATTAAGTGAATCGAATTCTAACAATTATACGCAAAACAGATTTACATAAAGGATTACAAGTAAAAAAACGGACAACATAATTATCAATTTAATTTTTCCCTTTGAATTTCATTTTTGGTAATTATCTAATTTTACAATTACCTTTAATTAAAACAAAACAAATTTATGAAAGTAAAAAATAATTCAAATATTATTTAATTACGTTTGATTTTTGGTAATTATCATATACATATATATATATATATACATATAATTAAATGAAAAAAAAAATTATTACTATTTAATTAACTTTTAATAACATAAATATTTATTAACAAATAATATTAAATTCAAGAATTTTATATTATTTGTTAAAAAATTCAAATGAAAATCTAATAAGAGTGTGCAAATTTTTTTACAAAATAATATTTAAAATTAAATAATTGTTTATTTTGTTTTATATATACAAATAAAACAAAATAAATTTGAATTCTTTGTTTATTAAAGTAACAAAAAAATACAAATATTATTTAATTACGTTACGTTTTATTTTTGGTATTAAATTATTTAATTAAAAAAATTATTTATTGTATTTTATATATGCAATTTAAAATAAAAGGAAATTATTGAAGAAAAAATACAAGTATTATTTAATTATATTTGGAATATACTATATTAAAAATTTAATATTATTTCATTTTCCTAATTATAAATTTAAAGTTATTTCTTTTATTATATTAAAAATTAAATTTTATTAAATTTCTGTTATGTATAATAATATACAGAATAACAATTAAATTCGAAAAATTAAATTGTTTATTATTTTTAAAAAAAAAATTAATTGTTATTATAATTTAAATTCGAAAAATTAAATTGTTTATTGTTATTATAATTTAAATTCGAAAAATTAAATTGTTTATTGTTATTATAATTTAATTATAATATTAATTAAATTCGAAAAATTAAATTGTTTATTGTTTTTAAAAAAAAAATTAATTATAATAATAATTATAAAACCGACTGTACACAGCCGGGCTAAAATCGGCTGTACACAGCCTGAAAATCGGCTGTGTACAGCCGGTTAACCGGCTGTGTACAGCCGATTTTCAGGCGATTTCCTCAGTCGCCGGAAAACGTCATTTTCGGCGACTGAGGTGTTTAAAACTTGCAAAAAATTCATTTTTGCATCCCAAAAATTGTCCCCAATCTATCTACTCCATCTTTCTAACCTAATTATGAACTATTAATCCAACTAAATGTACAAAAATTTAAATTTATACCAATAAAAATAATTTCCATTCTCATTAATTATTTGAAACTAACCTATACACGCTGTGGTCGTTCTGGGTCCTTGCTGAGTTGGGCCTTTCGTCGTCTTCTCCTCGTCGATTTAGAGAAAGATAGAGAGGGTCGGTTTAAAGAGAGAAACGGTCGGTTTAGAGAGAGAAGTCGGTTGGCTGTGTATTGTGAGGGTATTTTTGGCTTTTTGATGGTTTTTTTAAGTTTTAGCATTTTTCTTTATTTTTATTCATCTATTATTTGGTCAAAGGTCATTGTGAGAATACTACCATTTCAACAGGCCATTCACAGGCATTTCCTCATTTCTAGCGCTTTCTTCCCAGAAATTAAAGAAGCGTTCGTTTCATCCTTTACCAATTTCCCTATCTCTTCATCTTTATTTTGATCTTCTCCAAAGAAGTAAAAACCCCTTCGCCAAATTCTCTCTTCATCTTCTCCAAAGAAGAAACAGGGATACATATGTGTGTATAGAGAGGAGAAGAGAGACTGAGTGAGGACTGCAACTCACGTAGTTACATATTCAATTTCCGTTCTGTACATGGATTGATTCTTCTTCACTCTCTCTGATGAAACCTATTAGCTTCGTAGTCACGACATCCCATTAGAGAGAGGAAAAATTTACAGAAAGCAAAGCACAATTGCCATTGGGATTGGGGTTTTTGTGTTGTGAATTGCAATTGCCCTTCACTCTGGCGGAGCTGAAGGGAACAGTGCCCTTCCTATTCTCTTCGATTTCATCAAATAGTTTCGATTTCAAATTGTGGAGAAAAGAACAAGTCAATATTTTGGTGTATAGTTGAGTGGATTGGAAATTTGGAATGCTTGGTGTACAACATTCTGGTGTTATAAAATTGGCTGAAGTTTTTGTGATAGTAAATTACCATGGCATTCTGGTGTTATACAATTCTGAGAAATGCAAATGATTTGGATAAATTACGGCATCTGGTGCCTCAGTTTCTACAAAATCATTTCCACTCATGCTGACCATGTTTTTAACTATATGCAAACAAGGTTTATTTGCTGAACTTCTAAAATGAGGAATCCTCTGTTTCTGAGCAAAACCCAAGTGGAGAAATAGGTTTAAAACCCCAAATTAACTCCATTTGAGGAAAAGGAAAGCCTCAAGAAATTAGCAAAAATGAAAACGATTTGGGGAATTTTTCAGAGAGTATTGCGGAAAATCAGACCTTAAGGCAGAGGAAAAGAAGGATTCTTGAATTTTTGAGAAGAAAGCGATATTAATGAAATGGGTAATATCCAACTTGTCAAATTTTAACTGTGTTAGTCGCCGTGTAAGAAATCCATCTACCACCTAGACATTTTTGCTTAGTTGGATGGATCGAAGTAAAATGAGTGATGGATAGGTAACTTTTTTTAAAAGTGGGTGAGTAGTCATTAATCTTTTAAAAGTGGGTGAGCAAGTAATAACCGAGGGCAAATATTAGTGATGGATGATTTAGTTCATTAAGAATTTTACTACCTTACTAAAATAATTATAAATACAAGTTAGTGATACAGAAAGAGAAACTACACAACAACATTGTAGGCCACAGTAATCTAAAATATAATTTGAAATTTTCTATTATATTTTATGAAAGAAACAGCTCAAGAATCTAGCATAAAAAGTTAAAAACTTTTAGGCTTTATGAAACATGTTGAAAGTAGACTTGCAGCACAAAATAGTTCAAACATTTAGTAAATTGAACAAGATAAACATGACACGATTATCGGGGGGCTAGTCTACCATTGAACTAATAGTCTGCCATGCAAGCCTCCACTGGGGACTCTATGCTAGATAGAATTCCTATTAAATGACCAAATATGCAAGAGGCTCCTATTGTCAACTCGAAAATATGAGTCTTCCATAATTGTAAAAAATGACAAAATAATAACTCTACAATGTCAAAGTAACAAACAGGAAAATATAAAATCCATTGAAACAAATTATTTTGATTTTTCATTTCTCCACGCCTCAAAAATGAACAAAACAAGATATCTAGCTCAATTGTCCATAAGTAAATAAGCTTCAAGAAACGACTTACAGCTATTACGTTTGCAGAAAGGCCTACTCGTTCTCTAGGATCTTTGTGGTAATACTTCCAGAAGTAAAGAACAATAGCATGATACCACAACAAAGGGAATTCAAACCCGACTAAAAGACTTCAAAGAACATGTACACATGATAAAGAGAAAAAAAAAATGGAGTCAAAGACGCATAAGGAGTTCAAAACTCACGGACACCATCTTATTCTACAACTAAAGCAAGGAAGCGGTTTGTCATAGACGCCTAAATGATTGTCTTCCACATCTCTAATGGGAGCATAATCTTCATTCTGATGCTGGTTGTCATCATTTACCAGCCCTGTACTCATCAAAATTCCTTGAGCCACTCCGCTAGAAGGGTAGAGCTTACCGTATAAAATTGGCTACCAATTGAAAAGAAAATCCAATTCATATAAACAAGCAATTATCTGAATAATGTACTAAAAGAGGCTAACGTTCTAAGTTTCTAACAAGAAAAATGCCCAATTTGCGTAACAGAAAACATTTTCAGAGAGAGGGGCTTGAAACACGTATGTTAACACGCAATTGCATACTTTGATCCATGTTTTCTGATATATTTAATCAGGCACAGAGCACAATGATATCCTTGATTCTTTTCCTCTATAACTCCTGTAACATATAGCATCATCTAACTAAGCAGCCAACATATGAACTAACAATTATAAAAACGTTTATTTAGTGCTCGTTATGCTAGATTGGACCCAGTTTGTAAAGACAATAGAAGAATATAAACAATACTGTCCAACACAGCGTACCAGACATGCCATTAATGAAAATAATAGTTCAAGCATTAGAAGAAAGCTAAGGTAAGCAATCAGTATACAAATCCATGTCCTATGGAAACTCAGTTTTGGAATTTCCAAAAGACAAAAACATGCCTAATTTGTTTCTTGAAAATATGGGGAACCTGAAGTTTCAGATACATTGTAGATTAGATTTTATTACACATAGTGTGAATAAAGAATACCGCACTTAAATTTAACATGCATAACTTGGAATACCATAATTGCAAGCCTCGTCGGTCGATAATTTAGTAAATGCCCATAAGATGCTTATACTGTCGGGTTCTATCTGAGTACTCCACCAAACATTCACTTAAAGCCCTTCCATAAAATATCTACAATTCTCAAAAGAAATATTTTGATCAAACCAGTAAGAAATATACCCAAAAACCTTATTGTATATTAACACCAGAAAAAATGTAATTGCATCTCATTTTATATATAGTATTACGAATGAAGAAGAAGTTAAAATCTCGTTAGTTTTATTGTCTTATCCTAATGGTAATAGGTACCAAACATGCACTCATTGTCATTAACACCAGATCAAGTGCAATTACTGCTTGTGAAAGACACAAAAATAAGTAAAACTTCAACCGACTCGAGTACATTCAGTTAAAATTCTTAAGGCGATAAGAAAGAAAAATAGTAAAAGAAATACCCTAAATTGCAAGAAGATGGGATGGTATCAGCATCAAGCCCAAAATCATTTTTTGATATGTAATATTGATTTATAAAAAGTCTAAAAAGATAACCCACAATCAAAATTCCGTTCAAAGAAAACGGCTTAAAGCAATGTGCTTAACAATAATAATTAAGCAATTCGTTTGAGGTAATATTTCTAACCAAATTGATAATTCTTGAAAAGGAAAGACAGAAAAAGGAAGAACAGGGGCACTTCTTATGTTCTTTCCTTGGAGAGATGAGTTAGGAAAAGAAAAACTATTGCAAGAAAAAAAATGGAAATATCAAGAAGCCACTCGCATATAACATTTATCACAAATATTATTATTAAAAACGGTCAGTTCCATTACCTAACTGAACCAGTTGTAGTTGTCTGTACCTCCCCTCGAAGAGTTTGCCCAGTTTGGTGACCTTAAAATTTAAAAAATATAATTTTTAATAGTATTTTTTGAAGAATGTGTGATTAAAAAATAAGAATAAATATGCATTTACATATAGAATATTTTATCTTATGAATATATGATAAAAAATGAGTATAAAAAATGAATTAAAGTAAAGTAAAGTAAAGATAATCAAACAAAGGCATTAGTCAACTTAGGGGTGTATTCATTCATTTGGGCTTCTAAAAATTTCCAAACTTTTTTTAAGTGATGATTTTTTGTAAATTTCGTAAATTTTTATAAGTTTGTATGAAATTAATTGAAGTTTTTCGTAGGCTTCAATAAACTTTCATTTTAAAAAGTTTATGGACTTTTGTAGAATTTAAAAGACTTTTAAATACTTTCATATAAAATTGAATTCACGTGGGTCAACTGCAACAGTATGAAGTTCTAACATACAATGTGGTAATTCTCACAATTCTCTTTCCCTGTGTAATAAAATATATTTTTAAAACGACAAAAATAAGTCTATGTTTGGTGGGGATTAAAATAAAAAATTTAGTAGATTTTGATAAAAGTTAATTAAATGTATGATTGAAAAGTTGTCGATCATATAAAATATGTGGTTAAAATTAATAATTGACTTTCACTAAAAATAAATAAAAATTTAATATTCAGTATTATCAATATGACGTATCTTTAAATAGTAAACAAGAAAAAAATATTTAAAAATGATTATAAACTAATTTTTATATAAAATCTTATAATTTAATTACAAATAAAACTTTTTTCATAAAAAAATTAATAAAAAAATAAAAAATGCTACAAGAATCTTTAGTTACAATAATAATAATAATAATAATAATTATTATTATTATTATTATTTTATATAGAAAATGGAGATGGACAATGAAAGAAAGAGAGAAAAAGAAAAGTGAAAGCAAATATAGTCTATAGAAAAATAATTTTTTAATCGTTGCTCTAATATCTGTAGAAGGAAAAATGATAAAGAAATATTGAAAAAAACAAAAAAAAAATGCATATTAATTTTTTTTTTTTTTTTTGTGAAACTCGAAAAAAAATCTTGGAATGAGTGAAAGACAATTTTTTATATTTTATTTTTGTACTATCTGCTTAAAAGTCAGTTCTCTAATTTTTTTTGTAAAAGTTTTTAAAAGTTATTGACAATTTGAATACTCCAAAACTTATAAAGACTTCTAAAATTCTAATTGGATACATCATGACTTTTTAGAACTTTTTTCAAAGTCTTTAAAAGTGTCGATTGAATATACCAATACTTTTAGAGAATATCAAAAAGTCTACATTACATATTCCTAAAATTTTCAAATATCAAAAAGTCTTTAAATGTCTCGATTGAATATGCCGCTTATACTTTTATCACAGATTACTCGCTGAAATTTAAATATTTCTAAGTGACAACATGCTGAACTTCATCACTCACCAACTATATTTTATTAGTAATTGAACTTTACGAATGTTTTTGAGTGATCATTAAAATTTAACGTGTTGCACTCATTACATACTTACCGTGTTTCATTAGTCATCAAACTTATACATTCAGCGTGCTGAATATTAAAATGTTTTCGAGCGATCGCTGAACTTTATTTATTGAATCCAACTGTACAAGAATAAAAAATTTTAAAATACCATACACGAAGACAACGCCCTTTTTTTCTCTTGAATTACCCTGTAACAACTTTAAATATATAAATATATATATATTTATATATTGACTCTAAATTGAAAATTTCGCTGCTTTGTTTGATAAAACAATTTCTCTATTTCTATCGACGTAAATGAAAATTGGATTTAAATTAAAAATTTATGTAAATCTGAAGTTAGCATTTTTTTTTTCCTCCTGAACATAGATTTTGATGACTAGAAAAATTATATCATGTTAACTAATATTAATACTTTTGTTTTAGATTAAGAGTCTCGTTATTTAGTCTATGTTTATTTTGTTTTGTTTTCTCAATTTAGGTTGAATTTCATAGAAAATTAAGTTTACCCGAAAATATTATGAAGTTAGCGACAGAGGTATATGTTTAGTGACTAATGTAACATGACGAATGAGAGATGAAGTGCCACATGTTAAAATTTAATTACCACTCGAAATTATTTTAAAGTTTTTCATTTTTTGTTGTTATAGCATATTCAATGGTAGTATAATATTGGGTGTATATTGCTGTCTGCAAAATCACATTTGCATCCTCGTTTACATTTTGATGGAACCAAATTTAAATTTTATTCCAATGAAAAATTTTAAATTCACTTTTTGCCTATTTTATAATTTATGTCAAAAAATGAAATCTACAGTTTCTTTATATATCTCAATTGGAGATTTTTTTTGGACCATCATTGGAAATACTCTTTAATAAAACATTTAATTCATCCAAAAGGTTGCCACTTTTTAATATGTCCATTTTGAGCATTTATGAGTGGATCGATTATGAATGATTTTAGTAGCTGTTATTAAAATTGTCAAATCTATATTTGAGAATTTATTATTCACTAGCTCTAAAAGTTTTTTAAAAGAAAACAATTGCATATGTCCATTATTAAAATTTTTAGTTTATAGTTAATTATAAAAAAATTACTCATAAGTGATATTTTACTTATAGGTAATTGTTTATATATATATATAAGTTAATATTTAATTTAAAAAATCAAAGTTAAATATTTACTTAAAATTTTAAGTTAATATTTTTACTAATAAGTAAATTTTATACTTTTAAGTGAATTTTTACTTATGAGTAATTTTTTTATATTTTATAAGTTATTTTTTGTTTTATTAGTAGTATTTTTATTTTATAAATTATTTTTTACATAAAGTGATTTTTTACTTTTAAGTAGTTTTTTTAATTATAATGAATTTTTCTTATCTTATAAGTAATATTTTTACTTATAAGTATTTTTAAATTATAATACAATTTTTTTTATTTATCAATAATTTTTTAATTAATATATTTTTATTTATAAGTTTAATTTTGAAGAAAATATTGTTTGAAAATAATTATTTTATAGATGATAAAATTAAAAGATAATATAAGAAAAGATCAAAATTTGTCGATTTGGTGGTTAAGAAAAATCGATTAAAATTACACTACATCGATTTTTGGGTGATTCTTAAATAGTTCGAAATCAATGCCAAAAAAATTAGTAATCATCATTTTTATCAAAATCGGTGAAAAATAAATTCGCACGCAGGCCCTAACAGTCCAATAACAAGAACAAAACCTAAAAATATACTTCTCCGGTTCTCCCTCTTCCTCCGCTTCCGCACTCAGATCCCGGGACTACTTTCGGGTCACTGGACAACGAGAAACCGAAAACCCAGAAATGGCATACCAACCTGGAGCTCCGAATCATAGCACCACCAGTGATGATCACGAATCAAATCGCCGACTCTACAACCCGTATCAGGATTTGCAGGTACCGATACAAACCATATACAAGCTTCCCACCTCTCCGGAGTACCTTTTCCCCGAAGAATCCCACGCTCAGCGCCGCTCATGGGGCGAGAATTTAACCTACTACACCGGAATTGGCTATCTCGCCGGCTCGTCTGCCGGCGCCGCAAAAGGGTTCGTCTCCGGTGCCAAGTCAATTGAGCCCACCGACACGTTCAAGCTGAAGATCAATCGGATCCTCAACGGCTCAGGCCAGGCCGGCAGACAGATCGGAAACAGATGCGGGGTCATCGGGCTCCTCTTCGCCGGACTCGAAAGTGGCATGGTGGCTTACAGGGACACCGATGATGTTATCAACAGTGTTGTGGCTGGGCTCGGCACAGGGGCCCTCTACAAGGCCGCGGCTGGTCCCCGGTCCGCAGCCGTGGCCGGGGCGATTGGCGGTGTGCTTGTTGGGCTTGCAGTTGCTGGGAAACAGGCGCTGAAAAGATACGTGCCAATCTGAATAATTTCTCCTTTTTCGTGTTGATTTTCGAGGATTTATGATCTTAAATCAAATCAAGAAATCTTTCTGCTTATATTCGAAGCTGGAAAATTCAAAATTTGGTGACTTCTTCAGGAATTTTTGCTACTGAGTATTGAGTTATTAGTTAGTTTGTGCAGATTTCTCCTTTATATTATTAGTGCTATAATGGTAAGGATATTCCTACCTACACTGTCATTTCGTCAAAAATGTAAGCTTAATGTTTACATAGTTTCTAGAAGACTAAAATTCGTGAATAAAATCTGAAAAAACACCTTCATTGTTGGTATTCTATGATCTCTATTATCAGATTATGTATGTTATTTTGAATAGGTGTTGGTGATTTGGTTTTCATTTTGCTTGCTTAATCATGCTAATGGTGATTTCATTCTATTATCATTATTTTCCTTGTGGTGTTGCCTTTTGAGAAGTTTGTGGGCTCATCGACCAACAGCAACTAGTATTGGGAAGCTTCCTTAAAAATGATTATGTTAATACCTAGGTTATTTTATGGGTTCTTCGACCAACTAGGATGCTGCATATGATGTGATAATTATAAGAATGATTATTAGTCGGGTGTTATCCAGTAGAAGTTGTATAAGCTCATATGTTGTTGAATCCATGTTTGTCGTGGAGACACATTAGTAACTCGACAATGGATGACTCTTTTTTCCCGTTTCCTTCCCTGTACTGTGACTTATGAGCTATGTGGGTCATTGTCATCCAACCGTAATCCATTGTCTCATTTCAACCAAAATGATGTGCGGAGGGAAGGCTATTTTTGTGTATTTGAGTAGTTCATGGAATCTTGTTATTTTCTTGGTAAGATAGGATGGGGTTGGAATTGTGATGAAATTTTTCACCCCTCACCATAAGAAGGGAAGGTTTTTTTGAGTTTTAGCTTTCGAGCGAGATTATTGATTTGTTGAATCTCGTGTCTCGAACTACATGGTCCCATTCCACCCTGCAAAGAATTTTCCGACCTCATCAGGAGAGGCTTCCCTGGTCAAGCTTTGTTCTAATCCTTGTAGAAGTGCTTTAAGCATTATTCTTGTTATTATCTCTAGTAATATGTTTGGTAGGCTGGATTTTAAGTTCCTCGACAGACTTGTGTAAAGTAAAATCTAGGGTAGTTTTGTTTTGTTTTATGTATTATATATATATATATATATATATATATATATATATATTTGGCAAATGTGGAGCCTTCGAATGCTTCCCATCTCGTATTCGGATCAACAGTAAAGAGGTTTTATACATCACAAATTACGATTGTATACGATGCTTTCGTTGATATATAAAGTACAACAACACATTCTCCATTACTCTTAATCCAATACCATGCCCATCAATCATGTTCATTCTTTAAAAACTCACCAAAATAGCAAAGTGCAAGGAGTGTGATAAGTGTATTTTATACAATCATCTAAGCCTTAAAATATAAATATTTAGGGGTACTTTTGATGAATTTATTGTTTAATCTCTTGTATAATTGTTTTGTTAGATAATACTCGATGATTGAAAGTGATTTTGAAAGAAAAAACAAAAATCGACGAAAAATGAGGACTTTCAAAGTTTTAGGGACTAAATTGCAAATATTAAAATAGTAATTCGAACCTAGAAATAATGATTGAAGATCATATATGATCAATTGGATAATGTTAGAAGCCAAATGATAGAAATTTCTCGAATAAAAGACTCAACTAGACAAAGAGAGAAAGTTTAGCGCCAACTACAAATTTAGTACCATGTGATCGCAACACCGAATTTTTGCCAACCCGAAAGCAAGTACCCAATGCATTCACATGGGGTAGAAATCTAGCAGATGAGCAGTTTCTTTTATTTGATCGAATAAATATTTAGAAATCAATTGCAACGTGATTTCTGACCTAATTCCAACTTGTATAAATACAAAAAAGAAAAAAAGAGAAGGTCTATTATTAAGAAAACCTTTGCTACGTATCTCTATCATATCATATCGTAGAGATATTTTAATTTAGAAAGGCCAATTCACCATAATAGGAGGAAAAGAACAATCCTAGCAAGGATTTCAAAGCAACTTACACCAAGAATGTGAGGAGTCAATGCTCGGGATTGGATATCAAGAACAAGAAATATATTCCGTATTTTTTCTTGTATTCATATATATTCAGGGTTGTTGTCGTTCATTATTCTTTTTGTAATGTCATTAGAAACATGCTAGGCTAGATCCTTTTTTTTTTTTTTTTTGGGTTAGGATGGATATGAAACTATTTTTTGAATTGTTTTTAATTCAAAGATCAAGTAGTTTAATTAATTTGTGTTCTTGATTGATCTTGTATATTTTGTTGATTCATTTAATTGTTTGAGCACCAATTAGGTAATTAGTTACTTGTTATGTTTTCAAGATGTTCGAAATAGGTTTAGAACTTTGGAATTTCAAGATACGGATGTTAGTGATAATATAGATGACATGTGCAATCATATAGATAACCGTGAGATTTAATGCGTTACTTTGCATATTAATTCGAAGTAGAAATATGATCGAGTCGCGCTTAGTATCCGTTTAATTTACCTCGGGAGAGAATTAAATAAAAGTTGATTATCAGTTATCATGAATACATAAATTAAAGTAGATTATATATATATATATATATATATATATATATATATATATATATATATATCAAGAATTGAAAATATGATAATAATAGGTGGATTCAAAATTTTAACACTTCATCATCATATATATTTAATTAAATTCTTAGATAATAATTAGGATAATTTTAAATAAAAGAAATAAACTCTTTTGTGTTATTTATACATTCAAATTTAATAATGAATTAGTACAATTCAATTTAAAGTTTATTCCTCATGGGATGATATTCTTTATCACTAAATTATTAATTATCAACGATCTCGTACGCTTGCGAAATTTCACCGAACAAAGTGTTAAATCTTTATCTGCATTTTAATACAAAATTCAATAAAAATCTATTTAAGTGTGGTTGCAAAAAGTTAAGTGGACTCTACAAACATACGGTTGACGGCCTGTTGACCACCTACTTAAAATTAGTTAACAGACCATTAACCGTTAACAGGCGATTAGACTATTTGTTTCCTATTAAAAGATAGTATGGACGTTGATTTAAGGTTTTAGTATTGGAAGAGATAAAGAACGAAAGAGTCGTCATTTTAGTTTAAATTTGAGTTGGAATGATTTTTTTGGCTATTGGCGCAGAACTCCCCATCATTTGTACCTATTGCAAAATATCCCCTTATCTTTTAAAATTGGATGAAAATCCACCTATAATGACCTTTGAGGTGAGATAAACTATTTTCTTAGGATAGCCTTGTGAAAATGAAGAATATATTCTTCTATTTAAATAAAACAAAAATAATAATAATTTTCAACTGTAAGCCTATTATTATTTTTATTTTTTTTAAAGTGCAAACAAATCTCAAATAAATAATTAAAAATAAAAATAAATCCCTTTCTCTCCCCCGTCTTCCCACCACAACCACCACCACCAAAATCACTAACTCAATCAAATTAAGCCAATCAATTTGTGGACAAATTTTGTTCATAGTTTGTCCACAAATTATCCTATTTTATTTTCTCAAAAAAAAAAATGGATAAGTGACGGATGCCCAGAAATTTGTGTTAGTGGTGGGGAGAGAAAGGGATTTATTTTTTAATTATTTGTTTGGGACTAATTTACACTTTTTTGAAAAATATGGGCCTACGGTTGAAAATTAGTTTTTTTTTTTTCCTTCTTTTCTTTTTGTTTTATTTAAATAAGATTATATATTCGTCATTTCACAAGTATTCATTGAGAAAATGGAAGAATATGGATTGGAACCAGAGAGAGTTGTTTTTCATTGTTGCAAGGTTTGTCACCTACAAAAATCCAGTGACGCGACCTTTCAATTTTCATCTGCATTATCAATGGAAGTGCTCTGGTTCTTAATGATGTCATTCACAAAAACAATGTCGCGAAGAAAAAAAATTCATAGAAAAACAATGTTGCACAGTAATTGCATGTATAAATTGCGCTGTTAAGCCATATAGTCCTTATGAATTAGCAATCCCCATCAAAAGTTTTGGGAGATAATGTAAAACACTTGGGAAGTAAGGCTTGATTTAGAGCTCTAAAATAATATTACAAGAAACAGAGAATAAAGCCCAGTAATAGTATTTGAAATTGCAACAATACCACTCACAACCAAATTCAAATGAAATACCATGTTAGAAGGATACATTGGCAGCAAATTTGTGTTCCCCATACATAGCATATGAGTGCTCACCAAAAAAAACCACAATCACAGTTTCCAAGGCCAATAACCTTTGAACTCTTCCTTCCTACTATATACTAAAGGTTCAACACAAAATGCATAACCATAAAATTGCAACTCCTCCATCAATTTTAATTTTCTAAGCATTTCTGTCAATTTAAATTTTCTTCATTGATGAACTACTCATCTTTCATTGATAGCATAATAATCATATGCAGAGAGTGTACCTCTGTGGTCGATACTGTTATAGCTAAATTGAACAGAATTTTAATAAATTCAACTACCATTAAATGACATTACAATAGCAGAAACGAAAAAAATTAAACAATAAACTCTGTGTTTATTATGGTCTCCAGTTAAAATAATAATAATAATACTAATAATAAACCATAACACCGTCAAAACAACAATTGATTAATTTAATTAAATTATACTTGACAGCTAACAAAGAGAGGATTTGATAGAGAAATTTAATTAAATTGATAAAAGTAAAAAGAAAGAGAACTTTTAATTTATTCGAAACCAATGAGAACCTGTACATAATACAACATAGATTACAAGATCGATTTTAGAGAAGAACAACCAGATTTAATATAAGGGTAATAAGAAGGAATAAATTTAAATTTGAAAGTCCGTCTTATGACAATAATTGTATCTTTTAAATGTAGAAAAACTTTTAACTCAACAAGTTATGTCCTCTTCTATAAGTTGCTCCCTTTCAATTTAATGCCTTTCACAATCTCTCGAGAAGGCAATGGTCCTTGTATAAAAAGTCAGATCCCAAGGCTATATTTATGACATTTCAGAATGTACAAAATTGTTCTCTTACCCTCAGCGGACGAGATAAGACTGCTCACTTGCTAATGTGGCAAGAGAACCTTAAGTAAGGTTCTCTCCAAATGTGAGAACCTTGGCGTGTGTCTGTGAGTGATTTTTGTAAACCAGAATTGATTTTTTAGTCAAATCACTTGGTCCCACTGACAACCTTTACTTTCACGTAAATGGAACGAAAAGGACAATTTTACCCTCCATGCCATGTGCAAAGTTTCTACTTTCTATCACCAAAGAGGGTAAAGTTGGGAAGGGAGTGTAAATGGACTGAAACGGTACTACAAAGTTGTCAGGGTGTTAATAATTTAAAAATTGAGCAACGGTCTGATTTTTACTAGACCGTGCGCCCAGACATACCCTTAATAATGTTTTCTCAAAAGTGAGGGAGATAAGACTTCATCCCCACCGTGGACAGGAGAATATGAGTCTCAGAATGTAATCTTACAAAATTATCTCTTTCTATTTCGTCTATTTTCCAGGCAACTAATTGTCTCATTTGTGTAAAAATTTGCATATATATTTTGGCGATAAAGATGGACTTCTACTGTGTGTGTGTGTGTGTGTGTGAGAGAGAGAGAGAGAGAGAGAGAGAGAGAGAGAGAGAGATGCATGGTGAAAACAAAATAACCTATACATTATCAATATTGTCACGATTTCAGAGTGGCAAAAAGAAGCGATTTGCATAACGAAGTACCAACTACATTATTTTCCAAGAGATCGAATAAACAATACATTTCAGATAACTGGACCAAAAGAATTCAGACAACTATTGCGTTGTGTATCACCAAGTTCTAAACCAATTTCTTGCCTAAATAGTGATCGATAAATCTGTGGTTCATCAAAAAATTCTCCAATCAGGGAGCTTAGTTCCTCAATTGAAGCCAAATCTTTGCCAAAAGGCTTCTGAACAGCAATAAGTATCCACCCACAAAGATCAGCTAGAAAGTAATGTAATGAAGAGCTCATAACTGATTGCACTTAAGATTCTACACAAAACAACATGGAAAGAGCTAATATATAGTACCGATGACATAGTACATGAATCCATTGATGGATAACAAATTTAATTAATGTTTTTACACTGACCATAAACTTATCTACCAATGAATTGATGTGACATGTCATCGGTGCTTAATAGATCATTTTTCCCTCTAAATATATATATATATAATTATAGGGTAATCTGTCATGATGCAAAATAAATTTATTATATAGGTTCTTATATGGTTATTATCATTCAGAATCCAAATTGAAGCCTGGTAATAAACATGGACCTTTAGAAGAGTATTAAAAACCTGCAGGTGATAGAAATCAACCATATTAAAACTAATTCTCAACAGAATACATACATTTATTTGTGTAATTATCTTGATCATTTTGCAGACTTATGGATATACTGATAGAGGAAGTGCGAGGTAGAAGAGCTAAACAATCTTTCTGAGCTGTTCTTTGATGTTTCATGCTCAGATATTGCCTTATCCAATGCCAAAAATCCCTCCTCAGCATCATAAGAACCACGTACATATTTAATCTACATAAGCTATAACAATCAGCATATTTACCTCATCTGTCAAAAGTTAAAAAAAACATGGAATTATAAGTTCAGGTCATGTACTAACCAATTGAAAAAACGCCGCAAGTAACAGATAGAACGACCAATGCTCTCTAGAGGTCAGATACACATACATACACACACATTTGACATGGTGAAGAAGTACGATTTTAGCTGATAAAGGCACTTGCTTGCCAGTTTCAATAATGTTGTACAAAATAAAAAAACATATATCAATATCCTACTATTTTTGGTCCTCATACACAAAACAGAGCAAGCCCATATTACTCTACCAACAAAGCTGATATGCAATAGGGTCAACAAACCACTGTTGGTCCTCACAAAGATGATGAAGGAAAAAAAACAAGATGTGATATTACAAAAGATGGTGAAGTGTGACTAAGTGATCACAACCACCCAAATGCACAAGTATTAACAAGAGCTTGTAAGCATATATAGTAAAATAATCTTTTAAAAAGTCACTAATACAAAATGAATAAACAAGATAATAGGAAGAGCAACCGAAGATACAAGTTACAACAATATGGAGGAGTACAATGAATGTGTCCAAACTGTAAATATAATACCCACACAGTTTTCTTGAAAGCAGTTGAGGTACAAGAAAGCTCATGAAAGCCAGACCCATAAAGCTGTCTCTCTCAACCAACCAGAGGATAAGCACACGTGCCCCTACTAAGCATAATAGGAAAATGTCAATCATTCGCTCCTTGCATAATCAAGAAAGCTCAAGGAAGCCAGGCCCATAAAGCTGTCTCTCTCAACCAACCAGAGGATAAGCACACGTGTCCCTACTAAGCATAGTAGGAAAATGTCAATCATTCGCTCCTTGCATAATCACCATGTAAAGCATTTAAATATATCAGAATTGATACACTAAAATGATGGTAAGAGAAAAAAATACTTCTTTAGTGCGAACAACGTGGATGTAACTTTTGCCTTTGTCAATATCAAGTGAAGTTTGGCAGTCATCATTCACCACTAATGCATTTGTTTAAATTTGAACCAGAATACGACAAATGTAGATGGTACACACAAGATACTATTTGCCACTAAAACATCATGAGCTAAATTATGGCGATAAACACAATATACTATTTTCCATTGAAATATCATGACCTAAATTATGGAGAATACAATAATAGACTTAAATTGTATGCATACCTCCATGTGAAAGAAATTTTTTTTTACAGTCTGGTCAAGGCCTCTTTTTGCAGCATGACGCAAACGAGTCCTTGTAAGGCAGCCTTTTAGAAAAGGACAAAAAAAAAAGAACAACTTATGAAGTAGGTTATAGCAGAAATGAAGAACATTTAGCAAGCATTGATTAGGAAAATGCTTAGATTGATGATTAGATTTAATGATATACATGCGAAATGAGTATGGACGCAACAAAAGTTTCAATGTATCAAAAAAGAAACACCCTTAACAATCAAAACAATTTCTCAGATGAGTAATCTAAAGAGAATTAGCTGTATATGCAGTTCACTTATTCAAAGCACAACGAAATGAATTTTATCTCTATAGTCTAAAGAGTAATAAGATTTTAGATAATAATAAAAGAACATATTTTAATAGAACTCTAGTGTGAAAATAAGTATAATCAGGAAAAAACAATAATAGAAACTTATACCAAAAATAATGAATCACAGTCGGCAAAACCGGTTGCGTATTTAACTTTAATAGAAAGGGGCAGATTTATTTACTGAGGATGAGCATCAACATATACAAAGTAAAGGAGCATATGCAATTAAGTATGCAAATTGAAGTGATCAAAAGACTGAGGCCAACTGTGAAGTCCTCTCTTTCCGTCTCCATCTCCTCCTTACCTCCACCTTTCTCCTCATCCTTCTTCTTCTTCTTCTCGCCTTTCTCTCATTTCCAACCCAATCACTCCGAACCATGCCCAAAGGTTGCCGCTCCACCTAATTTTCTCCACTAATATGGCTTCCTCAGATCGCCTCATCAGAGTTTTCGACCACCGCTATCCAGGCCTAGCCATGTTTCTCCCATTCCGGTTCAAAAAATTTCCCACGTACTCATGATGCAAATAGGGCTCTCTCTCCCCCTCATTGCATCCTTTGAAAAGTATTGCCCACCTGCTATTAAGTTATCCATATATGCTAGCCCCCAATTCCTGATCTTTGCAGACTTTGACATATTTCTCCTCGGTTGGACTGATGACACTCTTTGACCGAATAATGGAAACCTGCACATGAAATCACAAATAATTTAACAGTAGGTGTTCATTATTCAGTTTTATTATCTTGCAAAAGAAATCATAAATACATCTTCTAAATTTACCACAAATGGAAAGTTACCACATGAACAAGCAATAGATAGAAAAAACAAAAGGATACAATAGGTGAAGAAATGTAATATAAAAACTCACTATAAGAATGCATAAACGGGCAGTCAATGATGAAACAATGAATTCTTTTGTGAATTTTGTAGTCAACACTCAAATGACAGCTTGAAAGAAAAAATATAGATAAAAAAATTATAAAAATGAAATTTTCGGGTTTGTTTGTGAATTTTTAATTTTGTTTTTCTCTTTACTGCTCTTTTCATTATGATCTCAGAGGAGGAAACTCTTCTACCATCTTTTCTCTGAAAGAAGAAAGGACAAAATTCTCTCTCTCCCCAAAAAACATTGTTTCTTCAACTTTCTCTCTCTTACACCCCAAATCGCAGGCACCCCTAAACTCAGCCCGCATTCCCAACCCATAAAAAATGGGAACGAAACGTCTCTCATTTTTCCCAAGTTTTTTTTCACCCCTTAAAATCTTCCTAACCCGTTACTATATATACTGTCTATAAACACAATTAATCCACTTTCTTTCAAGAATTGAGCAATTAAGATAAATCATAACCAATTAATCATTTGAAACTCCCAGAAAACAAAGAAAGTAAGAATAAAAAATTTCAAGAACAATGAATCTTAAGTGAAGTTTTTTCCCTTAACTTCTCTTGTAATATTAACAATCAACGAAAACAAAGTACTAAGAAGCGATTTTTTTTTTCTAAAACAAAAAAATGGACATTACCTGTTGAGGGTAAGATGAAGGCTTTGGATTCCATGGAAAATGAAGTGTTTTCCGAGGTGGTGGTCAAGCCTACTCTGCGGTGGTGGTGGTCGTTGTGTCTTCAATTTGAAGAACAAAAAGAAGAAAATGGACTGGATGTGGGTGATCGTACCTTTCTTCTTCTTCCTCTTAGGGTTTAGTCGAGAGAAAAGCTCGTCTAAATACAGAGGGCTTGTGAAGGAGTTAATTAAATAATCAATCTTAACATTTAGCTTTGGTTACCACTTAATCACCCAAAATTAAAAAGTTATACATCGTCACTCACATTTAAAAAAGGCCACTCATCCATCACCCATATCAATTCTGTTAGTCTACATGGATAGAAACTTCCACATGGCATATAGAAATCCTATGTTGCCACTAATAGTATTAAAAATGGTGGTTGGACAAAATAAAATTAATTCAGAAGTATTCTCTCTTGAGATGGGAAGAATCGTTCTTTATCTTTTCCATGTCCATCCAGTTCTAAAATTCCCCAATCTTCACAACCAAATCGAAATCTATTTCTTCCCCCCACTTCATCCCCAAATCAGCTTCTCATCAATTGAATCCTAAATCAAGTAACAATATCTCTTTCCCAAGTTTGTTGAGAAATGAAACCAACCTTTTGCTTACTGAAATTCATCTGTTAATCATCCGTTTTTCATGTCTGTATATGAGTATGATCCTACCTACATTGCTTTCATTCTTTATGTAGGAGGTCCTAAATTCTATCTCTTTAGTATCTATGTTAAAAATAAAAAAAGACAGCTACGCAACAGAAGAATGCCCTCAAAGAAAGCTGACGACAGGAGCAAAATCTTATGAATTCGAAGAAGCCAGTAGGAAAGCTTCAATTGCAGGAGGAAGAAAAATCCGAGGAAAGTAAGCAATTTGATAAGAAAAATTGAGATGCAGGGTCACAAACATTGTGTCTCTCGCCGAACTTGTTGAGCTCTTCAAATATATCCTCATAAAAATGCTAAAAATGTTATTGGATCTTCTTGGGGTCAATAGGCTGACCCGACGATCGATGCTAAGGGTTATCATGTCCGGTCGTGGTACACATTGGTGAGAATGAGTGTGGCGAGATTGTGGTGCGATTTTGGAGGTGGGAATAGCGGTTGCCATGGCGGCAGGCTTTGATCTTGAAGTAAAATGGGCAGTTAACTCGATCATTCTTCATTCTAAAAAGGGGGGCCAAGTGCTCTGCCATTGTTGCTTATTCATTGAATTGAGTACTTATTATTACTCAGCTAGGGTTTAATGGGTTGATGGATGTAATGGAGAACAGGCTATATTGAAATTAGGGAAAAATTAGAAAAATGAAAACTGCCAACTTTTTAAGGAGTCTATTTTTTTCTAGCTGTCAATTTTTAACACCGTTAGTGGCCACGTAGGATTTTCATCTGCCACTTAGATTTTTGTGCCTATGTGGATGGATGAAATTGATATGGGTGATGGATTAGTAACTTTGTTTAAATGTGAGTGAGTAATGGATAACTTTTTAATTCTGGATGAACAATTGGTAACCAAAGGTAAATGTTAATGATTGATCATTTAATTAACTTGCTTGTGAAGAAAGAAATAGCAAATGCCACTTTTATATAAGGGTCCGTTTGATTAGGGCGGAAAATGGTGGAATTCATGCTTAATTTTAGTGTTTAATTGTACAACTTTTTCATGGAATTCATTTTCACCCATTTTTTAGGTACAACTATTTAAAACACATTTTTCACCTTTTATTTTCCCATGATTTTGGTGGGAAAGTGTTTTTCATTTTTTTAAAAACTTTTTGACAATGGAAACATATTCTAGATCCAATGGTAAAAAAATTTATCCATTTAATTGACAATTTGCATGAAAAATAAAGCCAAATGAACACAAAAAAATTTCAATTTTTTTAAAATTTTTTTTGGCAATTTAAACAAATTTTAATACAGATTATAAAAAAATTTATCCCAAAAAGTAACAATTTGCATAAAAAATAAAGTCAAACGGATTAGGTGAAATATTATACCAATCAAACACTATTAATTATAATTCCATCTAAAATAAATTCTAGGCAATTCATTTTCCGAGAATTCGTTTTCTTTCCACCCAAATTTCACCCTTACAATCAAACGCACCCTAAGGCCCTGTTTGATTGGCCAAGTTTTTTGTGGAAGGTGGAAAACGTTTTCCTACTTTTTACTATTCACCTGTTTGATTGCACTAATTTTTCAGGGAAAACGTTGGAAGTACAAACGACTGATGCACAAAGGTTAGAAAACGTTTTTTCACCATATAGGTGGGAAAACGTTTTTCAACTTTTTGACAAATTTTTTTTATAGCAATTGGATCACATTACAAAGTCAATGGTAAAAAAAATTTATCCATTTAATTGACAATTTGCGTAAAAAATAAAGTCAAACGAAAAATTTGTCAAGTGAAAAATTATACCAATCGAACACCATTAATTAGAATTCTCTGTAAATTAAATTCTAGGCAGTTCAATTCCCTGCAATTCATTTTCTTTCCACCTATTTTTCACCCTTGCAATCAAACGGACCCTAAGAGATATTTAGAGGAACCAGATAATGAACAGTAACTAAGGGATTGTGGTTTGAAAATGAGGGCTACACAAATGAACAGTGTGGAAAAATTATCATAATGTTTATTTATTTTTAATTTTTTGTCTTTCTATGCATTTGTAAATTGGGTTTTACTAGTATATCCTTTTTTTCGGGGGGACAACCTATTGATAGGGTGCCTGTCCCTTGTCAACAAATCTGTCATTGGTCATATTTGAATAGCAAAATCCATGTAAATTAGACTTAGGGTCTGTTTGATTGGTCAAATTTTTCATGGAAGGTGAAAAATGTTTTCCTACTTTTTACTATTCACCTGTTTGATTGCACTAATTTTCTAGGGGTACAAGCGGTTGATGCACAAAAACTAGAAAACGTTTTTTCACCATATTGGTGGGAAAACGTTTTTCAACTTTTTGACAATTTTTTTTTAGCAATTGGAACCCATTCCAAAGTCAATGGTAAAAAAATTTATACATTTAATTGATAATTTACGTAAAAAAAAAAGTCAGACGAAAAATTTGCCAGGTGAAAAATTATACCAATCAAACACTATTAATTACAGTTCCCTGTAAAACAAATTCTAGACAATTTAATTATCTGTTATTTATTTTCTTTCCACCCATTTTCTACCCTTGCAATCAAACGGACCCCGTTTGATTGCATTGAATTCCATGCAAATGTCACATTCGAGCAATTCGAATTCTACTTTGATTGTTTGATACGAAAGTGAAAATGAAGTTCGAATTCCAAGGTACAACCACTTTAAACTAGTTTCAATCAATTTCATGAAAATTTATTTTCTATGGTTTAAGTGAGATTTTATTTTTCAACTTACATGAAATCAGTGTATCTTTCCACCTTTGCCAATCAAACAGATTCTTAGGATAATTATATTTACACACAATTTTTTTTTTTTGCACCATATTTTAATTCTACTTTAAGTTCTTAATTTTTTTTATTATAATACTTATGTCTTCAACAATTTCTCTTGCAACGCTTATCTTCAGATTTTTCATTAATTAATACATTTTACATTTGATAACAATTTTATGTCCAAAAATTTATTGAAATGACGTAAAATAATTTTTTTATTATATTTTTAAAATATAAATAAACAAAAATTAAATATTTTTCTCTAATTTCAGTGCACGAAAATAAAATATTTTGAGATAAATTATCATTAAAGTTGAAACGTACTAATTAATATTAAGGATAAAAATTTGACAAAAAAAATTAAAGGTCCGTTTGATTGCAAGGGTGGAAAATGGGTAGAAAGAAAATGAATGACAGAAAATTGAATTGAATAGAATTTGTTTTAGAGGGAATTGTAATTAATGGTGTTTGATTGGTATAAGTTTTCACCTGACAAATTTTTCGTTTGGCTTTGTTTTTTTATGCAAATTGTCAATTAAATAGATAAATTTTTTTACCATTGATTTTGGAATGTATTCCAATTGCAAAAAAAAAAAAAAAAAAAAAAAAGGGTCAAAAAGCTGAAGGTGGGAAAACGTTTTCTAACTTTTGTGCATCAACAACTTTTACCTTGAAAAATTTGAAAAATATTTTCCCTAGAAAATTAGTGTAATCAAACAGGTGAATAGTAAAAAATAGAAAAACATTTTCCACCTTCCATGAAAAATTTAGGCTATCAAACAGACCCTAAGAAAATAAGGGTCCGTTTGATTGTAAGGGTGAAAAATAGGTGGAAAGAAAATGAATGGCGGAGAATTGAATTGCTTAGAATTTGTTTAGAGGGAATTGTAATTAATGATGTTTGATTGGTATAATTTTTCACCTAATCCGTTTTGCTTTATTTTTTAATGCAAATTGTTATTTTTTGGGATAATTTTTTTTACAATCTGTATTAAAATTTGTTTGGATTGCAAAAAAGTAAAAAAATAATTTTTGAAATTTTTTTGTGATCGTTTGATTTTATTTTTCATGCAAATTATCAATTAAATGAATAATTCTTTTACCATTGAATTTAGAATATATTTCCATTGTCAAAAAGTAAAAAAATAAAAATAAAAATGAAGAAGATGGAAAACACTTTTTCATCAAATTCATAGGAAAACAAAAATGTCAAAAATGTGCTTTAAATAATTGTACTTAGAAAAATGGTGAAAATAAATTACAAGAAAAAATGAAAAAATTATACAATCAAACAGCAAAATTATGGTGGACCTTTTTCTGTGCAATCAAACACTACCTAATAGCTTTAACGAGCAGAGATTGAAACAGTGTAAAAATTGTGATAGCAATAAAACCGTCTTTTCACTTGTCTAATTTCTTCCCCTAACCACCATATTTCCCTTCTTCCCGTTTGCGTTGGACGTGCTCTGAGTTTATGCTATTTGTGGAGGATTGGCCCAAATTTGAAATCCTATTTCGGTCCGACGCTATTTTAAAGCGGTAGATTAAGCGAGATTTTGAAGTTGGTGAAGCGGTGCAATTTGTTTTGCTCGATCTCTCAGAGTTAATAAATACCGTCTCTCTTTCCCAAAATCTCCGTCCTTTCCAAGAATCTCTCACCGCTACAGACACGCACAGGATTGTCTGAAAAGCGCCATACCATACGGGCTGTAATTTATTTTATATATAGGCAAGTGCATACGAATTGGCGATAGCTATTTCTCTCTATGGAGTTTGAAGCTATAGATAGCAGTGGTGAGTATACACGCACTTAGAATTGGGATTATTATTTTTATTTATTAATTTGTTAATTGATTTTACGCGGGGTTTATATCTAGTCATTGTATAGATGTAATTTTTTAATCAAAGACTTAGGTTTCGTAATTAATTCTTCGACATATTGGAATTCTTCTAAATTAAACCTAGGGTTTATGATTTTTAAGTATTAGGGTTTTTGAGAATGAGTTTCTGCAATTCTACTAATTAAGTTGAAAATACTATATCTAGTCCTCTCGAATTCCATTTATTCTCGATGAAATTTTAGTGCGTGGAAACCACATTTTTAAGTTGGTTTGTATCCGTTGATATTTGGAGATTGGGTTTGAACGTATGAAGGAGGAGCTTAATCTGGGTTAATAGAGTATTGAGTAAATCGGGGTTTTCAGTTGCTGTGTAGGTAAGACATTTTTCCCCTCAAGGGCTTAGTCAGTTATTAAACGTTTGTATTATGCATGAAAGATTCCAAATTTATTGTAATTCTTGAGATCTTTTTTTGCTTACCTTTTAAGGATAACCGGAGCTTAGGTTTTTTAATTACCAGCAATTATTATGAACTTTGGGATTTTGTCGCCGTCTCCAGTGATCATATGTATGTCAAAATGAATAGAGGAAAGAGAAGATACTAAGAGTGAAATGATTAAAAAGGCGTAATATTGTATTGAGGCCTTTTTCCTTCACAAGGCGAGGTGTAAGCCTACACTGAACCAAAAAATGTCAAAAAGTTATTAAAATGTAAAATAATCTCAGAATGCATCATAAACAATCTTCAGAATTCATGATTTTAAAGTGCGCAAACAAACAAAATTAAAATCTGTAAAGAAACTACTATTTTAGTTGGTGTGGGTAGTGAACTATTCATAAAAAAACACAGTTTCTAATGTTTTAGTGGACAGTGGGTTAATAATAATTCTTATTGTTTGTGGGTCACAAGCCTTGAGGCGGGCTGTGAGATGTATGCTTCACACAGCTGAAACATACACCTTGAATAACTGCCTGACAATCAGCGCCTTGATGCCTTTTTTGCACGCTTCACTCTGAGGGGGGCCTTAAAAGGTTTTAAATTGGTATTTTTTAAACCATTAAGAGATGAACTGAAAGGTTTGTTCTCATTAATCAATTTCACAATTCACTCATCATTTTCATGTGTTTGCATTCTAAAATTTGATTTAGAGGGTAGGCTGACTAGTTATCGGTTATGGCATTTTTTGGCGAGTGATGGAGGAACAATGATGAACAATATTTCCTTCTATCATCTATTGCCAATACTTAGTTATATTTTGGGCAAGAAAATGTAATTATTTTTCCTTTCTTGATGATTTGTTATGCCCCTGGATATATACCCTTTCCGTTGAAATAAGTGCAGGCACTGATGATGATCATCCGCAGCCACAATATAATAGAGTTCCAGTGGGAGGTCGTGTAGCGGGTAATGGAAGATCTTTTGTTGGCTCAGCTCCATATCAAAGAATGCAGAGTGATATGGAGTCTGAAATCCATAACCTAGAGCAAATAGCATATGCTGCAGTCCTACGAGCTTTTAAAGCACAGTCTGATGCCCTTACGTGGGTACGTAGTGTTGCTGTCCTTATCTTTTCCTGGATGTTTGAAAGCTGTTGATTTGGTTTTTATGCTTCATAACATGTGGTCCTCAGGAGAAGGAAGGTCTAATAACAGAACTAAGGAAGGAGCTGAGGGTGTCAGATGACGAGCACAGAGATCTACTTACCAAGGTCAATGCAGATGATCTCATTCGTAGAATCAGGGAGTGGCGAGAAGCTGGTGGAATTCGCAATGTAGCCTTCAATGTCCCTCAGCATGTTAACGATCAACTACCCAGTCCCACAGTTTCAGCATCTCGCAAGAAGCCAAAGACATCCCAATCAGGAAATCCATTCGGGATTCCATCTCAGTCGTTACACCCTCAGCCTGCCACCACACATCCATTGTCTTCGGCAGGGAAATGGGGACCTTCTTTAGTAATGGGTGGCAGAAGGCCTAATTCCGTATGTTTGAATTATAAAAATATGAATGATATTTGTGATGCTATAAACTAACTTTTCGTTTCGACTTTCTATTATTTTCCTATTTTTTTCATAGGGCCAGCAAGTTGTGACCCCTGCAAAGCCCACGCAATATCAGATTAATAACCTTGGGTCTTCTGGTGCACCTTCTGCTAATGACCTCACTGAAAGTACACATGATTCGTTAATTGGTAGGAGGGTGATGATGAGGTGGCCTGCAGACAATAACTTCTATGAGGCTGTCATAACTGAGTACAATCCTATAGATGTACGTTCTTTTTTTATTTCCTTAGTTTAAGGATCACTTTGACGTGGGTTTCGTGGGGTTGAATATGCCTTTTAAACTGGAGTAAAAAAATGTGTATTTTTTGTTCAATGTGTTGACATGGATGGGAAATACAAAGATGAAGAATGAATACCATATAAAATCTTTGCAAGAAAAATGATACAACAAAGGTAGGGTAGGATTTCAAAAGAAACAATAAATGCATTGAGTTGAGACTTGTTTCCTCTTTTATACCCTTTTGTGCTGTGTACACTATGTAGAGAATCACAATTGCCTTCTCGTTTACCATGAAACTAAACTTCCTTCCTTATATTCTCTTTTACATAATAAATGGATGATCACTGTAGTTAATATTTTGATATACTTGGCATGTTGTATGTTTCAGCTCATCCATGTTGGTATTTGCTATTATTAATTCTATTTATATAAGAAGCATTTGTTTTATAATTTTCACACAATTCTTCCATCTGAGTTTACAATTCATTTTTTGTGTGTTTTTCACCCGGTTGTAGCAATTGATGATTGTCTATCCACCTTGTAAAGTACATTTTTTAATTTCTAAAAGGGGAATTGGGGGACGGAATATTATTCTGGATAAGTGGAGCATGTGATGAAACTGACATTTGAAACATGCCAAAAATATATTTTAGGCAAAAGAATAAGAAATAGATTACAATTTTGATTGATTTTCATTAATTAAATTTTTTTTTTTTTTTTTTTTTTTTTTTTTTCCGTTTCATATTTATTAGGTTTGTGTTGTGATTAGGTATCTTTGCTTGTCTCTAGGATCCTTTTTCCATTAGTAGGTATTTGTAATGCTGGAAAACTACTGACTTTTTGTTTGATTTTCTTGACTTTGAGCATATGACCATGGTGGTGATAAAATGTATAGTGGGCATGTACAGAAACAGAGAAGAGAATCATAAAAAACAGGCTATATCCATTACCTACTGTGTGTGCTGCATAGATACACAATGATACTCAGATTTGTAATTATAGTCTATGAAATGACCTTTTTTGTTGTATACAATAACAATCAAATAAAAAATAATAAAAAAATACAACTGCAGGATCATATTTTATTCATAGTTATTGTAATAATCGGCTGGAAGAATTGGAGGTATTTTCCACCCTTGTATTAATAAATCTCTTAGGTATATATACAAGTTACAAACCTATGTTAGGAAAGTATATAAAGTCTGAATAATCAATACCTATAATAGGAAGTAAATATATTTACTTCCTATTCTAAATATATATTCTGTAACACTCCCCCTCCAGCTGGAGCATAGATGTTTATCATGCCCAGCTTGTTACAAAGATAGTCAACCCGAACCCCATTTAGAGCCTTTGTGAAGATATCTCCCAATTGTTATCCTGTTTTCATATATCCTGTAGAAATCAATCCTTGCTGAATCTTCTCACGAACAAAATGACAATCAATCTCAATGTGTTTCGTTCGTTCATGAAACACTGAATTAGATGCAATATGAAGTGCAGCTTCGTTGTCACACCATAGCTTAGCCGGTATTGAAATCTTGAGGCCCACTTCAGTGAGGAGTTGATGTATCCACATTACTTCACATGCAGATTTAGCCATAGCCCTATATTCTGATTCCGCACTTGAACGTGAAACCACATTCTACTTCTTGCTTTTCCATGAAACTAAATTTTCTCCAACAAATACACAGTAGCCGGAAGTAGATCTTCGATCTTCCTTGGATTTTGCCCAGTCAGCATCTGAAAAACATTCAATCCTAGTATGACCATGATTGCTATACAGAATTCCTCTCCCAGGCGCTCCTTTTAAGTAGCATAAAATCTGTTCTACAGCTCTCCAGTGATCGACAGTTGGGGAAGACATATACTGACTTACCACACTCACTGAATAGGCAATATCTGGACGAGTCATGGTAAGATAGTTCAGCTTCCCAACCAATTTTCTATACCTCTCAGGATCTTCAAAGAATTCACCATCTTTTGTAAGCTGCAAATTAGGAACCATTGGAGTGCTATACGGTTTAGCCCCCAATTTTCCTGTTCCAGTCAACAAGTCAAGCACATACTTTCTTTGAGATAAGAAGATCCATTTTTAACTTTTCGTCACCTCAATTCCCAAGAAATATTTTAGTGTCCCTAAATCCTTCGTGTGAAACGGACCGTGAAAAAAAGATTTGAGAGATGAAATACCATCAGAATCACTTCCAGTAATAATAATATCATCAACATAGACAACTAATAGGATGATACCAACTGCAGACTGTTTATAGAAGACAGAATGATCAGATTTACTTTTCTTCATGCCAAACTTTTCAATAGCTTGACTAAACTTTCCAAACCAGGCTCGGAGACTTTGTTTCAGGCCATACAAGGATTTATGAAGATGACAAACTTTCCCATACTCCCCCTGAGCAACAAAGCCAGGTGGTTGCTCTATATTAACTTCCTCCTGAAGATCACCATGAAGGAATGCATTCTTAATGTCTAATTGATGCAGAGGCCAATCATATGTAGCCGCCATAGAAATAAATAACCTGACAGAAGTAAGTTTGGCAACTGGAGAAAACGTGTCAGAGTAATCAACGCCGTAAATTTGAGCAAACCCTTAGCAACAAGTCGAGTTTTTAATCTAGCAACGGTCCCATCAGGGTTGACTTTAACTGTAAACACCCATTTACAGCCAATAGCCCTTTTACCTGCAGGTAAGGACACCAGGGCCCAAGTACCATTGTCATCTAAAGCATTCATCTTCTCAATCATAGCAGTACGCCATCCAGGATAAGACAAAGCATCACGAACAGTTTTAGGAAGAGTGACAGAATCAAGAGATGCAACAAATGAACAAGAAGATGGCGATAAATGGTTATATGACACAAAAGAGGAGATCGGATAAGTACATTGACATTTACCTTTACGAAGTGCAATAGGAAGATCATCACTAGAATCGAGAGCCGGATCCGATGACGAAGGAACTGGTGCAGGACATGAAGCAAGAGGCGTAGGGACAGGAACCGGATCAGGAACAGCAGGCTGTGAGCAGCGAGAATAGACCTGGTGTATAGGAGGCTGAACAAGAGCAGGGGAAGGAAGAGCAGAACGTGGGGATGGAAAAGTGTAAATTAATAAGTCATCACCCGCCCACGGATTAATAGAATCCGAAGATGAAGCACATGGTGTTTGTTCGAGAAATGTAACATCAGCTGACACAAGGTACCTGTTAAGATCGGGACAGTAACATCGATACCCTTTTTGCACACGAGAATAGCCAAGAAAGATGCACTTTAAAGATTTGGGATCAAGTTTAGTAACATGAGGTCGAACATCCCAAACAAAGCAAGTACAAACAAATATCCTAAGTTCAATAGGAAATAATGACTTATTAGGAAAAAGGGCGTGAAAAGGGGGTCTCACCAGACAGGACAGATGAAGGCATACGATTAATCAGAAAGCAAGCTGTAGAAATGGCATCAGCCCAAAAATGTTTAGGGACCTTCATTTGAAATAGCAAAGCTCTGACAGTTTCAAGAAGATGTCTATTCTTTCTTTCAGCAACGCCATTTTGCGATGGTGTATCCACACAGGAAGTTTGATGAATAATGCCATGGTGAACCATGTAGTTTTGGAATTGTTCTGATAAATATTCCTTAGCAGTATCACTCCGCAAAATTTGCACAGACACATTAAATTGAGTTTTGATTTCAGCACAAAAAGCGGTAAAATGAGAGAACAATTCGGAACGATTTTTCATAAAAAATAACCATGTCATTTGAGAATAATCGTCAACAAAGGTAATAAAATATTTAAACCCAACTTTGGACACAACCGAACACGGACCCCAAACATCAGAGTGAACTAACTCAAAACGAGCACTAGCTCTTTTAGCGATTCTAGGACTAGAACTCAAACGATGATGTTTGGTAAATTGACAAGACTCACAATCTAATGAAGACAGACTAGAAAACTGAGGAAAAAGTTTATTTAACATAGGCAACGAAGGATGACCGAACCGACAATGTGCGTCAAAAGGGGTCACAACGCCAGAGCAAACAACAGACTTTGATATTTGTGTATCAAGAATGTAGAGGCCTCCAGACTCATGTCCTTTACCAATAATCTTCTTCGTCAAAAGATCCTGAAATAGACAAAAATAAGGATAGAATGAGACACAACAATTAAGAGAACGAGTAAGTTTACTGATAGAGACTAAATTAAAAGACAAGTTAGGTAAACTTAAAACAGATTGCAAAGGAATTGAGGGTGTTGGAATAATTGTGCCGGATCCCAGAACATGAGATGTAGTCCCATCTGCTATAGTCCCATCTGCTAAAGTAACTCTAGAACTAGAAGCATGTGACTGGAAAGAAGAAAATAGACTAGAATTACCTGTCATGTGATTTGTGGCACCAGAATCAATGACCCAATTGGAAGATGAGGAAGCAAGACGTGTTCATTTTACCTGAATCAGTGATGGCAGTAATAGGAGTAGATGAAGACTTTAGAGATTCCTGATACTGTGAGAACTTGGCATACTCATCTGCAGGTATTAGAATAGACTCAGAAGCATCATTAGTATAAGCAATATGGGCTGACTGGTTCAACTGATTCCTGCGCTGCAACTTTCTACAATCTTTCTTCAAATGTCCTGGCTTATGACAATAGTAACACACAATGCCTCCCGAATTCAGTCCCCGAGTACCAAGGTTTCGAACATAGTTACTTGCGTTTTCTCCTTTATTGCCACCTCTAAATGGCTGTCTCCCAGATTCAAAGATGCGGCTGACAAGAGCACTATTAGGTTGAGCAGGAGCTGAATTTTCTGTGCGGAGTACCCTACTAAAAGCTTCTTCCAAAGAGGATATCTTAGAACTAGAAAGAATTTGAGATTTAGCCGTCTCAAATTCAGAAGACCAGCCAAGAAACTCATAACCGCCATCTTTTCTCTCTGAGCTTGCTGAACTTTTACATCAATACTGACTGGAAGTAACATATTAAGTTCCTCATGGGTCTTCTTAAAATCCATAAAGTAGTCAGTGAGGGATCTGTCACCCTTTTCTGCACGATAAAATGCTTGACACACCTCATAAGTGTGTCGAATATTTCCTTTGTCAGAGTACACAAACTCCAAATACTTCATCAATTCTTTCACAAATTCACAGTGATTTATCAAACCAACCACTTCACTATCAATAGAGTTACGTATTTGTAAAAACTGACGAGCATCCTCTCTTAGCCACGAGGCTTTCGAGTCATCACTAGGTGGTTCATCAATTAGGTAATTATCCATAGCAATACTTCGCAAATAAAGTCTAACAGTTTTACTTCAATCTAAATAATTAGATCTATTAAGTTTATGTTCTGTAATTTTTGACATTATAGGGACCAAATTAGACATAGTTGATTTCTTTTCCTCCATAAAACTAAATATAGGCGTGCAGACCAAAAATTACCACAGTTAACGTCAAAGAACTTGAAGACGCCGAACCTGTTACACTGCAGATCAAAGAACTCGAAGAAGCCGAACCTGTCTCACTGTAGATCCAATACCGACTAGATTCCGGCAGCGGAGCAGGTAGTGAAGTCTGCTGTGGAGGTCGAGGCGAGCAGACCGGCACACAAATCCGGACCAGATTCCGGCAGCGAAGCTTCGGGCGAAGGACGCGTGAGCGTTCTAGCGGCAAGACTCCGTGCGAAGGCTGAACGACGAGTGGCGCTTCCCTAGGTGCAGGCGGCGAGAGCTGAAGATGCAGGCGGCGAGAGCAGAAAATCCTGGAACTGGGTGACCCATGAGAGTCGGAAGGAGGAGACCCAAGAAAACCCTAAAACTCCAAATCGCCAGCTGGCTCTGAGAAGCAGCGATGAAGGAGCTGCAGAAAATACCAATCCCTACAAATTATTGCTCTGATACCATGTAATAATCGGCTGGAAGAATTGGAGGTATTTTCCACCCTTGTATTAATAAATCTCTTAGGTATATATACAAGTTACAAACCTATGTTAGGAAAGTATATAAAGTCTGAATAATCAATACCTATAATAGGAAGTAAATATTTACTTCCTATTCTAAATATATATTTTGTAACAGTTATTAACTACTGTACATCCGTGTACAGAGAGAGAAAAGTGCAAATAGAAGGAAGAAAAGGAGAACTAAGCTAGAGAGATGAATATTCCAATAAAAAAAGGAAGGAAAAGACTTAAGTAGGGTGGAAAACTTGAATGTTTTGTTTGGTAAAAGTTTCTTTGTAGATCTATGTGATTCTGATGTATTTAAAAGTTTAAACTTAACCTTTAAGTTAGAACATACTTATCAGCAGAACATATTAAACTGGAGCTGGTTCAAATTGGTTTTGTTTTCTGGGTAAGTGTCCTGTTCATTTAATATAAGAACCAAATTACTCATTGGCTGGTTCAGCGGTTGAACCTGGCCGTCTTTCAGGTTTTAATTAAAGGATAAATGGGACGAGTTGTTTTGAATTACATGGATGATAGACTATTGATTTATTGATATTGAGTGATGTTGAATTAAAGGATGTGTTATCCTTCCCGTGACCCTTTTCTATCCCCTGTTCCACATCAATAATGCTTACATTGAAGTATTCCATTGACCCATTTTTATGGGAACTATGATGAAGTAATCTGAAATTTCACAAATTCAGCTCTTGTTTTTCCTAATTTTGTGTTTTTTCAGGGTCGCTATTCTTTAGTTTATGATAGCAATACAGTGAATGCAACCTTGGAGTGGGTGAATCTCAAAGAGGTAGCTTATATTGTTTCTATCGACTTAAAATTTTCTTGCCCATTAATTTGAAGTTACTATTGTGATTCATCAACTCTTCTAAATGCATTTAAGAGTTCATTTTGGATTCCTGACTTTTGGGGGCTTGGACAGGGATATGGGACATGCATTCAGTATTTTGACTTATGCATAAACTGAGAAAGCACATTAGAGTGGTTTGATTGATTTTGTGAGTTAAAAAAGTGGAATGTCCATTTTGAACAGCCCATCTTAATTTGTATGCCATTTCGTGTAAAAATAAAAATAAAAATTGTTAACATCATGATTTGGTATTATTATTCTTTCCAAGTGATGGTAAAGTCAACTCAAGTAACTGTTAATCTTAATCAAATCAATGCACAGATGAAACAAAGAGATATTGACAATAACAAGCACAAAAATTGTCTCTGAAAAGTTTTATTCAGTTTAATGTTTATACATGGTTATGCAATAATTTTAATAATGGTTGGACGAGAGAAACGACAATTGAAATTATAGCAGTCTAGATATTTGAATGGTGTCAAAAAATTCGCATGTTCTCTACTGCTTCCCTTTATAGTTCTGGACATATTCTTATCTTGTATAAACTTAACTTAAAAAATATTATGTCAAGTTTTTGAGAAGAATAGCTTTAAAAAGGCTAAAATAAAAACGTTTTTGAAGAGGGGGTGGCTTTTCTTTACAATTTTGCTACAAACAGCCTATTAAATGTTACAATCCTAAATTCTTTTCTTCCTATTAAGTCCTTTCATGTACTTTTTTGTTGTTTCATGGACACTGCTTCATTCAAAGAATGGGTGATATCTGCTGTTCTTGCTTTCACTATCCATAGCTTTTGAGTTAGTTTAGTATGCTTATTTTGTTTAAGGTAGTTTACTCATCGAAATGTTTGATTGTTGTGTTCTGAAACTGTGTATCTTTTTGTTTCTGTAAAATTCAAAATAGTATCTGACCAACTCATCTACAGGGTCGAGCTATATGAGTGCTAAGCTCGAGCAACTCGACCATTGGGTTAAACTTGTTGACTTGATTGTGCCTTCATGAGGAAAAATAGTGGAAATAAATGTATGTCACTTTTAATAAGGTTAACGGAAACCTGTAATTAATTTGTTTAAATGAAAATAATTGAAAGATGGTCAGTTTTCTCTTTTGCTGCTAACAGAGTTATTTTGTGAAATTGCCCTTGCCCTTTCCTAAAATAAGTGCAAGTTGTTTGCTATAATTTATTTCCCCTATGCCAAATTAAACCTGTCATTTTGTTTTGGTACACAAACAAATGCACCTAGTCACCATCTTTTGGTAAAAGTATCCAAGATCCTCAAAGCCATCTGTATTTTCATATGAGAATGGAGAAGTCTACCATTGGGAAGGTGGGGAAGTTACTTGTCAAATGAAGTATGAGGTTACAAGTTGAATGAGATAACCACATATGGAGGCTAAAAGTCACAGATTTTTTGTTGATAATCTATTTAGTGTTTGTTTATGATTTTTGGAGTTACATGAGCTTTCAGATGCATAGTTGACATTAAGCTTTGTTAAGATAATTCAATTTGTATTTGTCATTTTTACCTCTACATAGCAAGTATATTTTACTCGATGATAGATACTGGAACTTTATTACAAATGATATTTTAATACTATACGATGATTCAGATTCCTCCTGAGGATATCAGATGGGTGGGTGATGATCCTGTAATATCTCGATTAGGAGAGGAAGGTGCACAGGGCACTGTAGTTACCTTTCCAAGCACTGGAAGAGGGAGAGGTCCCTCGGGGAACCAATTTGCAACAGAAATCCAGCCATCACAAAACAGCATTATGGAGGAGGATGAGGGAAAATTTGAAATACTGAACACAGACACATTGATAAAGAAGGTGTTTAATGTGTATCTTACTGTTAAATCTTGTTGCTCTGTAAGTTGACTTGGTCTTACCCCTTTCTTATGGCAGGTGGAGAAGGTGCTTGATGCAAGTCATCCGGATGAACTAGAGATTGAAACGGCTAAGAAAATGCTCAAAGTTAATACTGACTTTGAGTCTTAAAAAATATATTATTGTTAGTAGCTTTTGGTCTAATTACAGCTCTTGATGATGCAGGAACATGAACGATCATTGATCGAGGTGATTGGAAAACTTGCGGATGTGTGCGATAGTGGTAATGAAGGCAGTGCTCTCTCTCTCTCTCTGTGCTCGCATGCTCACTACTTTCTGATGTCTAATGGCATGAAGCAAACTTTTCCATACTGGAGAAAAAACGTGTTGGCATATTTGTAATGTACATATTTCACCCCATGTGCAACTGAAACCAAGATAGAACAGAAATTTTAATATGTTTAGATTACAATTACTGCTTGGTAGTAGTTAAACTAATGGCAGCATGCAAGTTTTCTGTGCACGTTGGCGATAGAATCTAATGTGTAGCCATCTTCAAATCGCTGAATTCTGTTTTGGAGGAATCTGTATTTTTATTGTTGGGGCTTTTATGTTTTTAGTTGATAGCTTTACAAAGTCAACAGTAAAATAGTATGGCATTGTCTTTTAATACTTGAGAAGATCTATTTCTCTTCTAATTTCAATATGCTGACAGTATTCTATTTGCTCGTACCAGATGGAGAACATCCTTCCTAGACTGGAGGGGAACAGAGTAAACTACAGCTGCCTAAGCCTCAAGCATGATGTCAAAGGAATGGCCAGAGGATAAAAGAGTTAAGAGATGATTAGCACGATTTTAGTTGTAGAAAGAGGAGGTTGAAGAGTAGAACTGAAAAAGCTTGTATGTTATTAATCTATCACCCAACCTATAGAAAATTGGAGGCTGTGACATGCTGTTTATTGGCTTTTTCGTGTATTTCTATCCTGAAATGTTATATTGGGAGTTCGTCCAAATAAAGTAGATATTTTAGGCTCGCGTTCATCGCTGCTGAATTCCATGCTTCGTAGCAAATTGATAGGAGATCAGTGTATTCTTACAGATTGAACGGATGGATCTAATATTTAGGAGTACATGTATTCAGTTACAGAAGATAATAGACTTGCATTTTCAAACAACTAGAAGACAACCTAGCAGTGGAATTCTTGATAGGGAATTAATATTGTAAGAAGAGATGATGAAATGACAAACAGCTAGAGGCAGAAACCTTGCAACTCATATGACAATAATTTAAAATAAAATTACTGATCAGATCCTTGCAGTTACAGAAGCATTTTTATCATCCCAGGTGGTGTTGCGTTTGTAGACCTCATAATGAACTGATGAATTCGACGATCAGATTTAACATCTGTAAATCGTAAGCTGGTCCTTCCATTTGAAAATGACTTGCTCCTTCAATTAGTTGGGTTTCAGAGCGACCCTTGGCCGATTTCAGCTTGTTTTCCAGCTGCTTGACACTGGTGAAACCATCTTTGGTACCCATTATGAAGAGTTTGGGTTTTGTAGAATCCAATATGGCTTTATGGTGCCTCCCGAAAAGAATTGAGGCCATTAAACCAAAAGGGTAGCCGATGCTAACATAACCAACAACTTCTTCTACCTTATCAACTGCAGAACCAGCAATTGGTGCACCTTGGATAAAGGAGACAGCACAAAATGAACTTCAGATGCAAAACCAACACCGTGATATAAATCAAACTGTATGGATAATACAAAGAACAATGAAATGATTGCATTTAGCCCGTAATAAGATTGTTTGCAGGTTTCATTTTCCTTTTTCTGGTGGGCTGTTTTCGTTGTGCCACTATCCCTGACAAATGTGACAACAGAATGAAATTGAATTGGAGGAAAACTAAGTTAAGTTTAATAGTTGATGGCAATCTTTATCAAAAAATAACAGATCTTCCAAAGCACAAGTGCAATGCTTGCATCAGGCAAAAGCTAAGATGAAGCAAAACAAAGATATACTCTACATAGCCCTTGTTAGCTGCAAAGCACCACATCAAACTGAAGGTGTCACTCACAGATGTAACTGATATAAAGATCAAAGACAAATGAGATGTGCTTTTACTTTGCAGAAACCAACCAATCAATTGCATAGATGATGAGTGTTTCACACATGATAGAGAATTTGGAGGACGATTCAAGGGGAGTAAGATATACAATCAAGGAGGCAAAACATCAAAGGATTTAAAAAATTCAAGAGAGGCAAAAACATCAAGAGAAGAAATTGAAGATCTACATCCTAGTTTTTCTATTCTCTTCTCGATGTTTTTTATATGAATATTTGTATTTCCATAGATTATATTATGAACTTAATGCATTATCTAGGGATTAATTGTAGCCAAACTTGAGATTATGGTTTGATTTTATTATACTTATTTTTATTTGATTTTCCACATATGTTTAATTGTGATATGAAATTAATACTTTCAATTAATTGGTCACTAATTGAATGAATATATACTAGTCAATTTCGGCACTCGAGAGAGGAAAATTTAGACGCAATCATAGGATTGACACAACGTAAATTTTATGGGATTCGAGAGAAAGTATAGGATCTATGAAGCTTACTCCATAATAGAATCATGAACTAGATAAATTCTTGATTTTAATTCGGAATAGAGATATCGGAATCAAAATTAACACTTTCAATTAATCATTGCAAATGGAGTGATTTCTAACTTCTGTAATGCTTTATTATTATTATTATTATTTTGCTAAACATCTTCTTTCTTTTGGTGGACTATATCTCAATATGCTAATGGCTATATATCTTATTTACTATATACTCCAACTTTGAGTTTTTGTATTATTTTATAATTTTTTTACTTAATTTTTTTTGTTTTTTGTGAGACTTACGCCTCGCCTCATAAAGAAAAATTGCCTTAGTACTTAGTTTCGCCTTTTTAAACCTAGGTTTGATCCATGCCTATAAATAGGTGAGCACGTTCAAGGCATTTAGTATTGAAAAACACTTATGATCCATATATCATTCCATAAACAAAGATAAAAACTCTTCCATATTCAAAGTTCTTTCTTAGTGTTCTTGAAGTTTTTGGTGGAGATTTCCCTTGTACTTTGTGTTAATCTTCTACAAGGCTTGTTAAAATCTGTAAACCATTTGCTTAGATTCCATGAAGCATCTCAGTCAATCCGAGAAGGGAAAATTATCGTTTGAAGACAACGATATCGTGTGCGAGCCTTCGAATCCTTCTTTTTTTTCATTCTGATATTTTAATTTTTTTCTTCATAGTCCCTTGTGTTGAAATATTTCCAACACTCCCTACCTTAAAATTTCTCCAAGTAAACAAATTCATGTACATATCGTTTATGGCCTTGTGTATTCGATAATTTTGCCAAAAGCAAAGTAGCAATTTGGGGAGTATTACAGTTTGGTCTTGTTATCACCCAAAAAGAGTAGAAGGGGGTTATAGTATTACAGAAAACCACCCAATACTATGCTCGAAGATATTATAATTGTAATACTGTAACATATTTGTTTCATAACCTAACCATTGATATTTCAATGTTATAACTCAGTGTAGCAAGAGACATCATTGATAAGGCAATTTGAAAGCAAAAAAACCCAATATTGTTGCATTCAGTCATAATCAGTTCCAACTTTATAACCTTTAAAGTATCAAGAAGCTAGAGAATGCACTTTCTAAAGCATGTTTGAGCTCAACAAAAGGAGCCAAGAGAATGGAATATCAAACGGGTTGCATATTTATGAGGCACCACACTCCAATCGACCATGAACTTCTATAATGCCAAGCAACAATTATTCTACCCAATCAACACATTACCTTTTGATGAAAAACTAATACTGTATTACCTATTAACATAGTAATGGATAGTTTATTATTGCTATAATGAAGTCCCCTTTAACTCTTTTGGGACAGTAGGGAGATCGGATACTAAACTCTCAAGACTGTCAGATGAGTTTTACAGGTATAATCACAAGGCCACAAATAAGTGTAATTCAGTGTCGGAGACAAATTCATTATATACCCGGTTCTTCCAATTATTCACACATGCAAAATTCATTGTATCTGGGTTTAGACGAATTGAGCATACTAGTGGCTGCAGTACTTATGTCTGAAATCAATTAATCTGTAAATATGGCCTTTTATGATCTTAACCCGTCAATTAATGCTCTTATCTTAAAGTTTAGTTCGAATTGATTTTTTGGATTAACTCTTTAAACGCTTCTTGGCTCCCGTCCAAATAATATTTCAAAGAAACAGGAAATATTATTTCGCTACACATTTAAATAGCAACGCGCATATGATAAAAATCCGAAAACCGAAATAATATATTTAAGGTACCTGCTGAAGACCCGAGGAGGAGAATCCGATCCGTAGAGAGGTTTTGCGAGGCCCATTTGCAGACGGAAACGACATCGTTGACTTCGGAGAATCCGGTGAGGGACGGGCGACCCGTTGATTTGCCGACACCCCGCATGTCGAAGGTGATAGCTATAAAACCCCGATTGGCCAATCCCATGGCTATGCCCTTCAATAAACCCTGGCATCCCCCGAGCACCGAGTATGGGTGCACCAGCACAATGACCAATTTGCCCTTACCATCAGCGACTGCTTCTGGTTTGTAAATTCGAGCGTCGAGGTTGATGCCACCGCCGGCGTCAATTGTACAAAACTCTCTGCTGCTGCTACTACTCATTTTAGGGATTTTTGAGATTTTTCGAAGAGAATGTTAAGATATATGGAATTCCTGTATTAATTATTTTGGGTTGTTGGAAGGAAGGGGGTTGAGAGTCTGAAGAAGAATAAATAAAATGGTTACTGTTTTGGAAAGAGAGAAGAAGAGAACGTGAAAAGATTTTTTTTTTTTTTTTTTTTTTTTTTTTGTGTTAAAACTAAAATTCTATATTTATAAAGAAAAATTAGGAATATAATGATAATAATTTTTAGAGTTACAATTGTATAATTATTATTTATTAATAAATTTATCATTTACAACACTTTATCTTGAATGTTACGTTACAAAATTCTGTCTAGTTAAAATCTTGTTTGATAAAAAATTAATGGGATAAAAAAATCAAACGAAGAAAACAGAGTACAGTTATTTTGAAATATTAAAAATAAATGTTGCTTTATTAAAATATTATTAGGAAATCCCAGGGGGATAGAATATAAACGAAGGAAAAAGAGTATAGCTACTCCTCTAATGTTGATCATTGAAAATATTTGAGTCGATGCATTCCAATCTCATGACCCAATTTCTTGAATGTAGATGTCAGCATGCTTTTGTCAATAAATCGGCCACATTGTCACTTGAGCGAATTTGTTGGACATCAATGTCGCTATCCTTCTGAAGTACATGTGTTGAAAGAATTTTGGAAAAATATGCTTCATCTAGTTACTTTTGATATAATCTCCTTTGAGTTGTGCAATCTGCATTGTCTTCATACAAAATTATTAGACTAGTTTTTGTTGAAATTAATCCACATGATTCTTGAATATAAATGGGTTAAGTTTCTCAATTATACATGTTCTTTGTTTGTTTCATGAATTGCAATAATTTCAGAATGATTTGAGGATATTGCTGTCAATAACTATTTTACAGATTGCCATATAGTTGTTCCTCCACGTGTAAACATATTTCATGTTTGTGATTTAGTTTTACGTAGGTCAGGAAGATAACCTGGATCTGCATATTTCACTAAAGCAGATACCTACTTTTGAGAATAAAATAATCTCAAATCTATAGTACCTTTCAAGTAACAAAAATGTGTTTAACACCATTCTAATGTCTTTGTGTTGGTGTAGAGTTATATCTTGCTAGTAGATTTACAGAAAAATTATGTCGAGTCGAGTGCAATTTGCTAGTTAAGTTAATACTCAAATTGTACTAAAATATAATACTTCAGTACTAAGAACTTTTTCTTCATCTTTGTTATAGAATATATATATATTTACTTCCTATTATAGGGATTGATTTATTAAGACTTTATATTCTTTCCTAACATAGGTTTGTAACTTGTATATATACCTAAGAGATTTATTAATACAAGTGTGGGAAATTACCTCCTCTTCTTCCTGTCGATTCTTACATGGTATATTCTTGCATGGTATCAGAGCCTGCCGACGATTTGGAGTTTTAGGGTTTTCTTGGGTCTCCTCCTTCCGGCTCTCGTGGGTCACCCATTTCCGGGATTCTCTGCTCTCGCCGCCTGCACCTGGGGAAGCGCCACTCGCCATTCAGCCTTTGCCCGGAGTCTTGCCGCCGGAACCCTCATTTTGCATCCCATAGCCCAGCTTGGTCCGAAGCGATTCCGGAACCCTCACGCGTCCTTCGCCCGGAGCTTCGTTGCCGGAATCTGGTCCAGATTTGTGTGCCAGTCTGCTCGCCTCGACCTCCACAGCAGACTTCACTACCTGCTTCGGTCAAAAATCTGGTCGATATTGGATCTACAGTGAGACAGGTTCGGCTTCTTCAAGTTGTTGATCCACAGTGAGACAGGTTCGGCCTCTTCAAGTTTTTGACGTTAATTGTGGTATTTTTGGTTTGCACGCCTATATTTAGTTTTATGGAGGAAAAGAAATCGACTATGTCTGATTTGGTCCCTACGATGTCAAAAATTACAGAACATAAACTTAATAGATCTAATTATTTAGATTGGAGTAAAACTGTTAGATTTTATTTGCGAAGTATTTCTATGGATAATCACCTAACTGATGAACCACGTAGCGATGACTTGAAAGCCTCATGGCTAAGAGAGGATGCTCGTCTGGTTTTGCAAATACGAAACTCTATTGATAGTGAGGTAGTTGGTTTGATAAATCACTGTGAATTTGTGAAAGAATTGATGAAGTATTTGGAGTTTGTGTACTCTGGAAAGGGAAATATCAGACACACTTATGAGGTGTGTCAAGCATTTTATCATGCAGAAAAGGGTGACAGATCCCTCACTGACTACTTCATGAATTTTAAGAAGACTCATGAGAAACTTAATATGCTACTTCCAGTCAGTATTGATGTAAAAGTTCAGCAAGCTCAGAGAGAAAAGATGGCGGTTATGAGTTTCTTGGCTGGTCTTCCTTCTGAGTTTGAGACGGCTAAATCTCAAATTCTTTCTAGTTCTGAGATATCCTCTTTGTAAGAAGCTTTTAGTAGGGTACTCCGCACAGAAAATTCAACTCCTGCTCAACCTAATAGTGCTCTTGTCAGCCGCACCTTTGAATATGGGAGACAGCCATTTAGAGGTGGCAATAAAGGAGAAAACGCAAGTAACTATGATCGAAACCTTGGTACTCCAGGACAAGATTCGGGAGGCGCTGTGTGTTACTATTGTCATAAGCCAGGACATTTGAAGAAAGATTGTAGAAAGTTGCAGCGCAGGAATCAATTGAACCAGTCAGCCCATATTGCTTATACTAACGATGCTTCTGAGTCCATTCTAATACCTGCAGATGAGTATGCCAAGTTCTCACAATTTCAGGAATCTCTAAAGTCTTCATCTACTCCTATTACTGCCATCACTAATTTAGGTAAAATGAACACATATCTTGATTCCTCATCTTCCAAATGGGTCATTGATTCTGGTGCCACAGATCACATGACAGGTAATTCTAGTCTATTTTCTTCTTTCCTGTTACATGCTTCTAGTTCTAGAGTTATTTTAGCAGATGGGACTACATCTCATGTTCTGGGGTCCGGCACAATTATTCCAACACCCTCAATTCCTTTGCAATCCATTTTAAGTTTACCTAACTTGTCTTTTAATTTAGTCTCTGTCAGTAAACTTACTCGTTCTCTTAATTGTTGTGTCTCATTCTATCCTAATTTTTGTCTATTTCAGGATCTTTTGACGAAGAAGATTATTGGTAAAGGACATGAGTCTGGAGGCCTCTACATTCTTGATACACAAATACTAAAGTCTGTTGTTTGCTCTGGAGTTGTGACCCCTTTTGAAGCACATTGTCTGTTCGGTCATCCTTCGTTGCCTATATTAAAGAAACTTCATCCTCAGTTTTCTAGTCTGTCTTCATTAGATTGTGAGTCGTGTCAATTTGCCAAACATCATCGTTTGAGTTCTAGTCATAGAGTCGCTAAAAGGGCTACTGCTCATTTTGAATTAGTTTACTCTCATGTTTGGGGTCCGTGTCCGGTTGTGTCTAAATTTGGGTTTAAATATTTTGTTACCTTTGTTGACGATTATTCTCGAATGACATGGTTATTTTTTATGAAAAATCGTTCCGAATTGTTCTCTCATTTTACAGCTTTTTGTGCTGAAATCAAAACTCAATTTAATGTGTCTGTGCAAATTTTACGGAGTGATAATGCTAAGGAATATTTATCAGAACAATTCCCAAACTATATGGTTCAACATGGCATTATTCATCAAACTTTTTGTGTGGATACACTGATCGTTGCGAAACTGCAAGTGCACAGTGTCGAAGTTTTATAATAAAGTGATGAGAAAAGTATCGTCCTCAGGGATTGGTATCTTACGTTTGTCAAGTATCGAAATTATATTAATCTCAATTTTATTTAGGAGAGGCACAAAGATTGGTGTATTTGCAAATTAAAGTAAATTCAATTCTAAGGCAATTGTTTAAATAAAGACAAAGGTTTTCTTATTTTTGAAGATTAATCGAGATAGACTTCTAGGGAAATCAACTTCACCTAGATCTTCACTATGTCTTTTTTAGTTAGCTAATTGAATTCAATTCTCTTGTTTGTTAGCAAATCGTCCATTCATCCAACGCTTCTTTCGATAGTCAATTGAATGTTATTCTCGTTTATCAAATCACATATGCATACGCAATTCTAATAAAACAAGGAAATTATTAGACCAATGATTTTACACCACATAGGTTCATATAAGTCTTTCGATCTCTATATTTACCTATGCCGAATTATCCAAGATCTACCCTATAATTCCCTCTTTCGACAGTAAATTACAAGATTGAAGTCATCTAATTAATGGCCAGTTAATTAGAAGCATTAAACCCACAATAATTCAGACAAACATAGACGAGAATTAATTCAATCTAGCATAACCAATCAAACATAATTTAAGATCCAGATTACATCATATCCCTAGAAGTAAATGGAAATTAGTTCATGCTAGAAACTAAAATCAACCAAAACGAATTCACCATAGTTTTCTAGGGAAGAATTAGAGGAAAGCCAAGTTGATAAACGCCTCTTTCGACAGCCACGAATTCCCAGATCTCTTCCTTCTCTTCTTCTTCAAGATCCCTATGTTATTCTCCAAGAATCTCCTCTTCAAGTGTGCTCTCTTCTCCCTTTTCTCCAGTTGTAAAAAACGTCCTTAGCTAGGTCTTCACGTTGGCTTTTATACCCCTTGAGTGTTTGGACGGATTTGGATTCAAATGGGCCGAGAAAATATTTCAAAAACGTAAGTTCCGGGTTTTTCGGACAGGTGGCGCCGTGGCGCCCATAACGGGCGCCGCATATTCTGCTGGTTTTCCATCTCGCTGGACGCCGTGGCGCCCATACTTCACACCGTGGCGCCGAGCGTTCTGCATAGCGAAGCCTTTTTCTTCATTTTTGGGCGCCGTGGCGCCCAAATCTCACGCCGTGGCGTGGCATGTTCTGTTTCGTTTCCCTTTGTTGCCTATTTGGGCGCCGTGGCGTGACAATTACACGCCGTGGCGTGGGGATGTCTAACTTGTTTCCCTTTGTACGGTTTCGAGACTTCTTTATTAGTTTTTCCTCCTTTTTCATCACTAACTTTCCATGCTCCTTTTTTTTGTGATCCATCGTCACCCTCAATTCAAGCTTCAAAATATGTCGTATTCTTCCAAGTTATCAAGGCTACAAAACAACACGAATACACCCATCAAAATGCTTACAAATGCCCGAGATCGAGCCGAAAACTATGGTTTAGCGGCGTTTGTTCTTTGAATAAATCATTCTCATCAAACACCCCCAAACTTAGTTCTTTGCTTGTCCTCAAGCAAACACAAAAAAAAGGAAAAAGAAAAAGGAAGACATTATAAACTAAACACACAAATAAGACACAAAAGCATAACTTAGTTGGATAAATTGTCTTGCGGCTCAGCATTGACTGCATGATATCAGTTTATTAACTACTTCAAACTAAAGTGTGAGAATCAAATACTTACCTTTCCCATGTGAGACAGATGTATAGGTGTGTGAAGAGTCAAATACAGCACCGTACTATCATAGATTGATTTCATTCCCAACCTCGAGAGTCAATTATTTACTCACGTCGCTCGTGGGATTCGCTTACCCCCAAACTTGTTTTCTTTTCACTTTCCGAGGTGTACTCTAAAGTTGATTTTTTTTATTATTTATTATTATTATTTTTTTTTTATGACTAACTTCTCACACCACTCAAGTTTGGTCGTGTTTCACTACTTGTGGTTTAACGTGTTGACAAACATGGATCCTCTTTCTTACTACTTCCACCTCCCGGACTCAACCAAGTTATTAACCTATCATCAAAAGCCTAATTTTCTAAAACAAGCATTCGAGGCTTAATCACTTCATAGGTGCGTCTTCTGTTTCATGCACTTGCTTTTATTTATACTTTTTTTTTTGTCATCCCTCAATTAAGCTTTCTAGATGACCCATGTAGCGAGTTTTAGGTCGGTGACTCCCAAATCAGATGACTTTAGGGCACCAGGTTTTAAACCCTTCCAGACTTATTCACTCGAGTCATAAAGGCTACGAAGAGATGCTTTTCAATTGTCCTCATTGGGATCTTTTGTAGTGATTAGTGCAATGCCCCTTATTAAACACTCATTCTCGAAAATAGACCCTTAACTTAAGGTTTTCACTTGATTTTCATCCTATTGGTTTCAAACAGTCCACACTTGTACATACGGAATCCACATCAAATCTATGTCTCCCCACAAGAGTTCAACCGTTCCAAACATCCTAGATTTGGTTTGAGGATATTGTGGCGCTCATTGATTGTTTGGATCGTTTCTAGGGTCACTAAATCAATCTACCACATTTATAAATCAGTCTCTTCTAGTCCAATGGTGTACTTGACTCGCGTTTCTCTTGATTGATTTTTGTTACAGATCCACAAGATGTTTTGCCGTATGACAGGTACGTGTCTAATGTCCATTTATTCCACATCTAAATCAACTTTATTCGTGTTTCTTTTTGGATGTGTTACTTTCATTTGCTTTGTATCTTTTGAATTTGTTGTCTTATTGCTGATAGTTTTGTTGATTATTTCGTCCATGGTTTGTTCCACGTGTACGTTCGCGTCCATGTCCTTATCTTGATTTTTTATTTGCTTCAGGTAATGCAATATCATTTGTTTCAGACAATGGTACAGAACCAGTCTGACGTAACCTATGATTTTTTATCAGCAGTTCATTATTTTGCACGTCTACATCCACGTCCATGTCCTTATCTTGATTTTTCATTTGTTTCAAGTAATGCAGTATCATTTGCTTCAGACAATGGTACAGAACGAGTCTGACGTAACCTATGATTTTTTATCAACAGTTCATTATTTTGTTCAGTCACAAGCAGACAAGATATGAGTTCTGAGTACTTTTTAGATATGTTGGAGAAAACTTTTTCCACATTTCATGCCTCGAATGTGCTCCTGGACCAGCAATGATTTTTCTCCACCACAAGTCAATTTTGAACATATTTCGAACAGTTCAAAATTGTACCCACTAACAGTTTTGAAGTCTTGTAAACAACTGTGCATCCACTCATAGCGGGATTTGGGGAGGACTATAGTCCTCTAATGATCAAATCTTTAAGTTAATTTTTTTTAGAGTCTACGGATCTTTCTCTGCAAGATATTCAATTTTCAATTCAATGTGAAGATGATGACGAAGGAAGATAAGTACTTTTGCACAATCCTGCAAGAATTCTTTGTTTCCTTCTTTTATTGTCTCTTCCAAACCTTTTGAAACAATAAAGATATCAACATCAGGTACCCATGACAGATAGTTTTTGCTAGATGTACGTGCACCAAATTCAAGTTTTATGACATTTATAATTTAATTAACTATACAATAAAAAATATTAATTAGGTTTGAAAATTATGATGATTAAACATTACTTAATAGTTAATCACGTAGTCAATATCAACATAATATGATTATGTTTTTTCAAGGATAAACATTTATTCAAAAAAAAAATAATATATTTTTCGAAATATATGCAATTTCGAGCATGTTGTACTGCTTCTTCAAGAGCAAATGTCAATATTCCAGAAATATTTTTCTAGAATGTTGAAAATTATAATTCTTGTTCTTCAGATGCAAGTAATGTTCTTCCGGAATATTAATTATAATATTGTGCTATTTGAGGAACAACAACAAACTATTTATAATAGACAGATCTACGATTAATATTCTTTTAAAATATTAATTATAATGTTGTGCTATTTCAGGAGCAACAACATAATAATTTATAAATTTGAATTCATGAGATAACATCTAAAATATCTAATCAAGTTAAAAATATTAACTACCATACAGTCAGGAATTGACTATATATGAATTTATCAAAGAAAATAGAAGAAATTGATTGTGGCATAAACAAATCGGACGTGTTCAGAAACAAGTCTAATAAAAAGAAATAATTTGACTATGGCTGAAAGTTGGGAAGAAATTATAATTTTAGATTCTTTTTAGGTGGAAATGTTTTGCAAGAAACAATTCACGTGCATGTATATGTATATATATGTATATATATATATAATTCACAAGTTGCCAAATTAAATTTGGTACACTTGAAGATGGTAATGCTTATAAAAATTATTACCTTCATTAAACTTTGAAAAATTAAGCTTTTGTGCTAATAAAATGTTATGAAAGCAAAAGAGAAGAGAGAATATAAGTCAATAGAATTTTTGTTTTGTTTTATTAAGAACCAAAACTGTATATTTGTAGGGAAGAATCAGGGATACAATGATAATAATTTTTAGGATTGTAAGGATATAATTGTCATTCACTCATAAACTTATCATTTACAACAATAAGTATGTAAAGAACTCAATTCAATTCTTCTATTCATAACAATTCGGATGAGATGAGATGGGAGACTTAAATGTTTCAATATTCATCCAATTTATACTATGGTCGTGGTTTACTCACTAAACTTCAAATTGTTTCATAGTGCTTATTGGACTTTGCTCATTTGCACTCCATCCATCACTCTAAAAGACCCGTTACATCCAAGTTGGCAAAGATGGGGGAGAAAAAAAACTATACAGCTGACACGTCCCGAGTTCGAATCCTAAGGAGGAAATTTGGGGTAGTTCAGTGGAAACGCACTCAAACCCTGGCCAACTTGGGTATATCCCTCAATTTACTCTCGCACCAAGGCTTAGGGGCGGGCATGTGTGGTGTGCGAGTAATGACGCGTAATAAAAAAAAAAACCCGTTACATGATTCGCTAACATCACTAACAAAAATTCCACGTAGCAAATTAAGATTATTAAAAAAAATTACAAGTCAATAAATCAAATCGATAGTTTATTATTCATAGGGATGACAATGGGACGGGTCGACCTTTCCCGTCCTCCATGAAAACCCGTCAGGTATTTTTGTCACTTTATCTCACCCCCATACTGGTCAAAGCGGGGGAAGGGAGGCATAATGGGCAGGTTCGAGGCAGAATCGTGGCTAAACGGGACACCCTGTTTATTATTTTTAAAATTTTTTAATTAGTGAATATTATTACTTCATTTTTTTTTCAATTTGTTAAGAACAACTCATGTTTTCTTTAAAAATGATGATAAATTTTTTTTATTTGATAAAAAACTTAAATTTGTAAGTAACTTTAAATGGAGCGGGTAGTGGGACGGTGACCATGTGACTCATACTCGCCTCGCATATGCTTCGAGGCAATGATCCCGTCTTCGTCCCCGTCCCCGTCCTCGCCTAATTTACCCGATTAAGCTAGTACTTCCCACCCTATTCGGGATGGGGCTTCACGGGTATCGAGTTGAATGTATTCTTTTGTCATTCCTAATTATTCATCCAACTTATAATTGGTCATGATTTACTCATCAAATTTCAAGATACTTCCTAATGAATACTCATCTTCGAGATGTACTTCATCAATCTGCTAGATTTCGTTCCCTTTATTTACTAATGTATTGCACGAAAATTTCAAGGGGCAAATTACGATCGTTAAATTTTTTTGCAACTCCTCCAAACCATCAACTCACCAAGATCACCATATGTGAAACACAACTTTCATGACCCTATAAACTTCTTTAAACCCCAATAATGCGTTGATGATTTGACTGAATTGTAATTTTTTTATTGGGTTAAAGAAGTTTATAGGTCGTGGAAATCATGTTTCACATATGATGATTTTGGTGAGTTGATGATTTGATAAAGCTGTAATTTTTTTAACGATTGTAACTTATCACATGAGATTTTTGTTCAATATATTAGCGATGAAAGGAAACACATTTGATGGATGATGGGTGAAGTGCAACATCTAAAAAATGAGTGACTATTGAGAAGCATTTTGAAATTTGATATGTAAACTATGACCAAATATAAGTTGGATGAGTATGAAACATTGATTTAGCTGAGTTATAATTTTCTAACGCCTGTAAATTATATTGTGGAATTTTCATTGGCCACGTTAACAAATAAGGTAATGGATTTTGAGTGTGATGGATGGGGTGCAAACAGAAAATGTTCAATAAGCAACGTGAAGTACTTTGAAGTTTAGCAAGTAAAATGTAACTACGATATAAGTTGGGTGATTATTGAAACATTTAACTTTGAAATGAGACGAGATGCGATTAATTCTTTTAATGAGTTTTGAAGAAGAAATTGGAGGAAATGTTCATTATTAATACGATTTGCATTTATTAAAAAATGGCCAAGATTATAATAGACAATAGCTATTTTTTTAAAGATAGACAAAAATACCATTAAAAATTATTCAATTACTAGCTATATCTCAAAATCCTTGTTCTTTGCCTAAAAATTAACCAAATCGCCAACATCCCCACTCGAGACCACCCACTTCTTCTTCTTCTTCTTCTTCTTTTCCACCACTAATTGTCGACATCTCCAACCCATTTATGTTCATCACCACCCCACTCACTCCTTCACCATTATTATTCGACATTTGTTTCTCGATGTCAAGTGGCCAAAAAGGAAGGAGAAAAATGAGCAAGAAAAGTTACTAAAATTTTTACAAAAATATTTTGGTCTATTTCCATTAAAATTTACCATAATTGCAAATGTTTTAAAAAGGGTAATTATATTACTACCACAAAAGTTACTTACTACACCATATTCAAAACGAGCATTTGCAAGAGGCTTAGTAAATAAATCAGCTAACTGAATTTGAGAAGGACAATATTGCAGATGAACTTCACCTTCTTTCTCCACTTCCCTGATTGCATGAAATCTGACCTTGATGTGCTTTGTTCTTCCATGGTTGATTGAATTTTTGGCCAACGCAATAGCTGACTGATTATCAACTAAGATTAAAGCAGGATTAGACTAGTTTTGATACAAATCACCCAGAATTTTCCTCAACCAAACCGCCTGATTTACAGCAGATGATACAGCCACATATTCTGCTTCTGCTGTTAATTGGGCTACTATATCCTACTTCTTTGAGTTCCAACAGAATGCACCAGATCCCAGAAAAAATAGGTACCCAAACGTGCTCTTCATATCATCCACTGAACCAGCTCAATCACTATCTGAATAGTCAATCAAAACTGATCCAACTCCTCCTTCATAGTACATACCAAGCTTGAGAGTGCCTCCGATATATCTTAGTGAAAGCCCAAGAATAGCTAATCAAGAGGGGGGGTGAATTGGTTATTAAAACTTTTTCGAAAATTAACTCACGTTTTAATGTAATATCCAATGAAACAATTAAACAAATACGCACAAGTACAAAACCAATTAAGAACAAGTAATGAACACAATGTAAAGGCGGTAAATTAATCTAAATTCAAGCAAGTAAAAACTAAATAGATTAATTTAAATAATAAGCCCAAATATAAAAGCGATAAGTAAAAGGAAGGGAGGATGCAAACGATATAATTATGGAGGTTCAATCCAATGCAATGATATACGTCCCTCGTTACCAAGCTCTCCAGCACGAGCATGGCCTTTTTCACTATGTTGATTGACTTATGGTACAATCTAACCCTTTACAACGCTTCCGATGGCTTACAAACAAGGAGCACCGATCCTTATACAATGTTGAGCTTTACGGGACCTCAACATGACCCATACTATTGAGCTTTATGGGACCTCAATATGACCAATACTTTATCAAAATGATTTTACAATGGAATTTCTCTATCGATAAATAATACGATCAAGTTAAGTACTAAGAGATGCTAACACTTCAATGAATAGTAATAAATGATAGCTCAAGTGTTGATGAAAAACTTTGATGAATATGATAATTAAAAATTAGATTCAATCAATCAAAGTGTTTCAATGAGAAGATGATGAAGATATAAATCAAATGTAATTCAAAGAATCTTCTCAATATATATCTCTCTCTTTTAATGAATGATTGTAATAAATTAAGTACTAAGAGAGAAATGAAAAACTTTGATAAATATGATGATTTTACAAGTTTGATAATCAATCAAAGTTTCACAATGAGAAGATTAAGATGAAATATATACTATATAAGTTCAAAAAGATCTTCTCAAGTAACATCTCTCTTTTGAAATTGATATAAATAAGTTAGGAACAAGGAGTTATGGAAAGCTTTTATAAGAGAAGTTGATTCAAGAAATTTGATTTAAAATCAAAGTTTTCAATATGAAGAAGTAGAAAGATTTAAACAATATAAGTGCAAATACCTTCTTCAAGAATATATCTCTCTTTGAAGATTAATATAAAAAAGTTAAGCACAAAGAGATATGGAAAAACTTTGATGAAAGAAATGAATCAAGAAATTTGATTTAATAATCAAAGTTTTTGTTATGAAAAAATAAATGAAATGAATGTAAAGATGTAAGCTCAAACAAGATTTTTCACTCACATATTCCACAAGAAAACTCTCTTCAAGTTGTCGTAATGAATGTAAAGTGAAATGATATTTATAGCCATCAAAACGGAAAGGTACTGTCCATCCGGACGACCAGTCCGGTCGACCGCCAATTTCCGGATGACCAATATAGCCGTTTGTACGGTTAGAATGGTCAAATTTTGGACCGTTCGGATTTTTCGGTCGACCGCCAATTTTGGCCGGTCGACCGGTCAACCATTGACCGTTGACCTTTTTTTTTTTATTATTGAAAAATGTAAACTTATAAATGATGTTTTCATTTTCAAAATCAATCTTACTTTTAATTAAAACATTTTATGCACATGATAATGAAAATAACGTTTCGTGCGCAAATTGATTTTTGAGCTATTATCATTCATTACTAAAGATCAAAGTGTTATACCTTTACATATGAACTGGAATGCATAGTCTTTGATCTTGCTTCGAAGTTTCTTTCATGTTTGGGTCTTGGCTCTTGAACTTCTCGTCTTGATCTTTTTTTGGTTCGTCTCTCATGTTCTTGATCTTGATTTTTCTTGGCGTTAATCTTTCAAGCTCTCGTCTCGAATGATTTGACTTGAGTGCTTAATTTCACTTTGATCTTTATTTCGAGTCCGATTTATAATGCTTAATTGATGTTAACATTGAACTATCATCACTCAAAATCAATTGTTGAAACAATATTAATCTTGTTTGTTATGATCAAAACATTAAGGATGAAGTCAACCGCTATGTCAACACTTAGGACTCTTTTGGCAGTGGCAAAGTGAGTTTGCGAAGGATTGAACATAAATATGGACAACTGACTTGTAGCATACATTAAGTCAGGTCTTGTTGAAGTTAAATACAACAAACTCCCAACAAGACTTCTGAAATTTCTTTCATTTGCTGGCTGATCTCCGTCATCTTTTGATAACTTTGTATTCAATGCTATAGGCGTATCCATTGGTTTGCAATCCATCATGTTAAACCTCTTCAAAATATCAGTAGCATATTTGTGTTGTGATATAAAAATCCCATCAGACCTCTGTTAAACTTCTATTCCAATAAAATATTTCATTTCTCCCAGGTTTGTCATCTCAAACTCCTCCTCAAGCTCAATTGTGAATGATTGAATCAATTCAACATCATTTCCAGTGACTAAAAGGTCATCCACATACAATGAGATGATCAAAATACTTCCATGATAGTATGATTTCACATAAAGAGTGAGTTCACTTTCACTCTTTTGAAATCCATTGCCACACAAATAGCCATCAATTCTGCTATACCAAGCTCTTGGAGCTTGCTTCAAACCACACAAAGTCTTTCTTAACTTGCACACATGACCAGGTACAAACTTTGAAATAAACCCATCAGGTTGTTCCATGAACACATCCTCTTCAAGTTCTCCATTGAGAAAAGCTGATTTGATGTCAAGCTGATGAATTTTCCATCTTTTTTGAGTAGCCAATGCAACCAACAATCTGATTGTATCATGTCTGACAACTAGAGCAAAAGTTTCAAAATAATCTACACCACATTCTTGTGCAAAACCTTTAGCTACCAGTCTTACTTTATATTTATAGATTAAACCATCAGGATTCATCTTGGCTTTGTAAATCCACTTTCCTCCTATCACTTTCTTATCTGATGGTCTTGGCACCAGCTCCCAAGTTTCATTCTTTTGAATCATTTTTATCTCATCTTCCATTGCATTTATCCACTCAAGGTGTTTTGCAGCTTCTTCATGACTGTTTGACTCAATCATAGCCATAAAACATTTTTCATATACTTCATTCAATGGTCTAGTACCTCTAGGAGGTGGACTAGAGCTTGAAGTAGATTCAGATGGTCCAGCATTTGAAGCATTTGACTCCATCTCAGGCTGCTGACCTTCAGGTACTGTCACTGGAGCATTTTGATGCACAATAGGTACTGAAAACTGAGGCTGCTGAGATTCAACTTTTTTCCACTTTCACTTAGCATTCTCATCAACTTTGATATCTCTTGAGACTACAATGTTTTTAGTCTCTAGATTATATACTCTATAGCCTTTTGATTGTGAGCTATAGCCAAGAAAAATACCTCTCACAGCTTTGTTGTCCAGTTTACTCTTCTTGTGATCTGGAACGTGTATATAGCACAGAGATCCAAACACCTTGAGGTGTTTTGCAGTAGGTTTCACTCCAGTCCAAGCCTCAATAGGAGTCTTACCCTTCACAGCCTTAGTTGACAGTCTGTTCTGCAAATATACTGAAGTATACACAGCTTCTGCCTAAAATTTCTTTGGTAACTCCTTCTCACCCATCATACTTCTGGCCATTTCCATTACAAATCCGTTCTTCCTATCAACCACACCATTTTGCTGTGGAGTATATGGTACTGAAAGCTGATGATGAACACCATACTCTTCACAAAATTGATCAAACATTTTCGAAGTATACTTCTTGCCATTATCAGATCTTAGCATCTGAATTTTACACCTAGACTATCCTTCAACTAAAGCTTTAAACTTTCTTGAAAATGTGAAAAACATCAGACTTGTTTTTCATAAAGTATACCCAGCACATCCTTGTACAATCATCAATAAAGAGTACAAAATACAAATTTTGACTCAATGAAGGTGTCCTCATAGGTCCACATATATCAGTGTGCACTAATTGCAGTTTTTGAGTTTCTCTCCAAACTCCATCAGTTGGAAATGCATCTCTATGCATCTTTCCATAACTGTAGCCTTCACATACTCCTCCTGGCTCTCGAATTTCAAGAAAGTCTCTTACCAAACCTTTAGAGTGTAGGTAAGCTAAGGACTTAAAATTATAATGTCCATATCTCTTATGCCACAGATTTGATTCATCAACATTCACCACAGTAGTATTTGCAAATACATTTTGCCAACAAATACTAAAGCTTTTGTTCCTCATAGGCACATAAGCAATTTCAACATTATGTGGATCATGTATTTGGCACAAATTTTCTTTGAAAAACAGTGAATATCCATTTTGAACCATCTGTCCAACACTTAAAAGATTTGAACTCATACCAGGTACAAGTAAAACATTGTCAATATACTTCATACCTTTCTTAGTTTGAACAACAATAGTTCCAATTTTCTTGGCAAATACCACTTCACCATTTCCCATCTTGATTTGGGCTTTACAATCTGGATTCAAATCACATAAAATCTCTTCTTTGCTTGTCATGTGATTTGTGCAAGCACTGTTAATAAACCAAGAATCTGTTTCCGCTGTGTTTGACATATGAAATGCCAAGAAAAGAGGATCCTCTGGCTTATTTTCACTTGCCATAGAAATTGTTGAAATTGATTTCTGGGTTGATGATATACTGGAATTTGATTTGATCGATTACTAAAGCAATGCCTTTCAGGATGTCCAACCTTATTACATACTCTACATTTGTGTTCTTTCCAACAAAATTTATATCCATGTCCTAATTTTCCACACACACCACATGGAGGATAAGATACTGATTGTTTGCTGCTACTCCCTTCTCTTTTTTTCTTATTATCATACTGTTTCTTCCTAAAAAAATTCCCTCTGGTATACTGCTGCTTATGCTTGCCTACAAAAGCACTTGCAGCTGATTTTTCATTCCTCGATACTACCCTTTGTTCATAGGCCAATAAAGCACCTGTGAGCTCAGTTAAAGTGAGACTTGCCAGGTCTTTAGTATGTTCAATGACTGTTGTCACAACATCATATTTTTCAGGTAGAGTAATCAACACTTTTTGAACAACCTTCTTATCTGCAATCTTCTCTCCATTCAACTTGATTTGATTCACAACATCAACAACTCTTGAGGTATAATCTTTGATTTTCTCAGTCTCCTTCATCCTGAGATTTTCAAACTCCCGACTCAAAGCTTGCAATCTTATTGCCCTGACTTTCTTTGAGCCTTTAAACTCCTCATCAAGTTTATCATAGGCCTCCTTGACTATAGTTGCAGCCACTATTCTGGGAAAAATCTCTTCTGAAACGGCAGTAAACAAAAAAGATAGTGCTTTGATGTTTTTCATAGATTGTTCCTTGTGTTGTTTCAGTTGAGCAGCTATATAATTTTCCTTTGGTTCAAGTTGATCATATCCTTGATCAATAATATCCCATAAATCGTGTGCCATTAAAAAGGCTTTCATTTTAACTGACCAAAAGTCATAGCTTTCACCATTAAAACGGCAGGTAAAGGTAATGAAGATGAGCTTGAACCAGACATTTTTACCTCAGAAAATACCGGATTTTATAATAGTGGAATCAAGGAATTTACCGGATTTTACAAAACTTACTGGATTTGGTGATACAGAAAATACGAGATTTTGAAGGTAAGTACCGTATTTAGAGATACGGTATCTGGTTACCAGATTGGAAGATAGTGGATTTGAGAATATCGTATTTGGAAATACCGGATTTTGAAGACAAATATCGGATTTAGAGATACAGTATGAGGTTACCGAATTTTTGGATATTGGATTTGAGATTACTGAATTTGGAAATACCGGATTTTAGGAACTTACAGAATTCGGCAAAGAAAATACCGGAGTTTAGCTTAGTGTATATTGAAAATACCGGATATAAGAAATGATCTTTTAACTTACCGGTATTTGGCTTAATAGATTCCATTGCTCATCGTATTTCAGCCTCTTCCTGAACACTTACTGGTTTTGATTTCTTCTTCTTTCTCAAGCTTTTTGGTCCATTTTCCAACGATCTACAGCTCTGATACTACTTGTTGGCTCAATCAAAGATGATAACGAGCTCAATACAAGACTTGCAATATCCTTTGCAAGATGAAATGGATAAAAAACGATCCTTTTGTTTTTATGATAAAATCTGATGAACTCGAGCTGAGGAAGAAAGAAAGAAGGAGAGATAATACAATACTGAAATTGAGGAGAGAAAATCTATCTTTTGATACAACACCATACTCCACACCATACACTAGATTATATGATGATGGTTGATAGATTACAATACAATATTAAAATAGAAACTGACATCACTACAGTAAACATAAGCAAGTTGCAAGCAAATACATTTAAAATAAAATACAATACAAAGTGTGACAATTTAAATGGATGTTTCACACGTTTTATCCTTCAGTTAATGCTTTTCGGCCTTTTTTTTCTCCTCAAACAAAACAGAGGACAGAGGTGGTAATTTTCTGAATAAGTAAAATTAATTAGAACCAAATTGTTTAATCTCAATTCTCAATCCAATGCATATCTCAGTCCTCAGGCCGTTGCAATTCAAATAAAACACATGCCAAAAAAAACGTGGGATGCTTCGAGAAAATCCATAACAATAACCTAATACAATACAAGATTATTTTAAAGAAAATCATTGTCGTTGAAGGAGAGAAAATTGCGAGGTGAACTGTTGATGGTGAAGACGACCACATCAACTCTGAATCTCCGACCTCCACGGTAGTTTTTCTTTGTTCTTGACTTTTGCCCTTTTGATTTCTCGGGATTTTGCCGTTTTGGTTTGTTTTTTCCCTTTTGCTTTCATAGTGGGGTTTTTTTTTTTTAAAAAAAAAGACAATATAGAATTTTGGGCCCTCTAAAAAACTGGGCATGAAGTAGAGGCCTCTTGGGCCTTTCCTCAGGTCCAACCCTTTAAGAGGACCTAAGATGAGTGTGTCACTTGGTCACCGATATACTCCATAAGAGAAGAGTGATAAGAAATGTTTATTTATTATTGTATAGTTGTGTATGAAAAATGCACGTATCTTACTAAGTATATTTAAATACTCACTCTTCAATAATTATTTTTAGGTTAATTCGGGTCGATTGGAATGGAGGTAGAATGGTGATGTGGAACTGCCAAGTGGATCGAAGGAAAAATGGACATTAAGTTTTTCTATCTTTTAATTTATTAGTTAGTTTAATTCATTCTAAGACATGTTAGTTAATTAGTTATTTTTTTAATAAAGACATTCACACATCCTTAGTGACTTTTTAGGGTCCACTGAGGAATGTCAATGGGGGTTAAGGGTTCCCTAACCATATACACACACACACACACACACACACACACACACACACACACACACACACACACACACATATATATATAATAAAAATCAAGAATACAGGGAAGGAAATGGACATAAACCCGACCTCCGAAAAAGCAACAATGCAATAAGTGAATAAAAAATAAATTAAAGCAATAAATAGGGAAGTATTACTTCCCTATACAATGGAATTAATGCAGAAAATGAAACCTAAGCTACAAACCTCTAAAGCTAGGCAGTCAATGTCTGTCGATCTGCACTAGTGTCCTAATTTGTCATGGTAGGTTGGATGGTCCATGCTCCTGATAGCACCGATGATCTCAACCCTCTGAAGCAAACAAATCTGCAACATGGTTCCCATCTCTGTAGATGTGGAAAACCATGTCTCTATCGAAGGAGATGAGGTCTCTAATCTGTCTAAAAGTGCCCTGAATTCTCCATGGTCCTCCGTCCCTGGTGATGAATAGCCATGGTCAAATTTGCCTCAACCCAAATAGTTGATATCCCAATTCCTCTGGGCAATAAAATCTCATCCAGTATAGCTCTGAGCTCAGCTTCCAAAATCAAAAGTGGCCATACGATGCTGAGAATGTCCTGATGCTCCATGTTCAATTTAAATTTATGGATATTTTAGTATTTTATTTTTAAAGAAATTTATTGTTATCGTTCAGCATTTAATACAAAGAAAAGTGAGTTTTTGGTAACATTTCAAGTTTATGAAAAGTTGGGGTGTTATAGTTTGGTATCAGAGCCAGGTTTTACTTTTTTGTAGACTCATATAAATTCTAAAGTTTAAACGAATTGTAAAAAAAATTCCGTGAACAGTGCACGTCGATGTTCACACTATTCACGTGAACAGTGACAAAAAAACAATAATAATAATTTTTTTAAAATGAATTTTTTTATTTTTTTTATTTTGAAGGTTAAATGTTTGTTTTAAATTGATTTTGAATGATGGTAGCTCAAAATTTGAATTGTTATAGTTCAAAGTTCATATTTTAGATTTCACATATCATAGATATTTATGTGTGTTAGCTTTAGCCTTCAAGTGATGTTTTAAAAATTTACCAATTAGAAATTTCATAGATTTTATGTTCCACTTATTGTTTGAGTTTTCTTGATTTGCATACTCGCAAGATTGAAATGTTTTGTCAAAAAGACCTAAACTATCTAAAAAGAGCTTGGGATTTAAGCGGCTCACTTGTGACCCCTCTTCATCTAGAAGCCTTTTGGTTGCGTGTTATTAAAATCAACTAGACGAAAAAAAATATTTCAACCCATTTAAGATTTAAGAAAAATCTGTTTTTAGAAACTACTATTTTGAGAAAAATCCTATTTTGGGAAATTTTTGAAAAAAATAAAGTGTTTTTCATAAACGTTAGAAGTTTAAGGACAATGCAAAAATTTTAAAAGTCGAGTCGAAGAATCTTTGGCATGTGATGCTCAATTTTTGACCAATCTCCAATTGATCCAAGGTATGAAATGAAATGTTATTTTTTAACATGATTATGAGTCATCTAGCTTCATGTTATGAAATATTATAAGTATGTCAATGTCAAGTATCCAGAACTTTCAACTAATCGAGGTAATTTCAAGGTCGAAATTCTTTTGAGGGAAGATTGTGACGCCCCGAAAATTTTATAGAATAAAATTTATTTTTTCTATATAAAATATATTTATATTTGAAAATTGTGGAACTAAAGTGAAATATGTTTTAAATTCTTATGTTTTGGGTCAAATAATTAGAATTTGATAGAGGGAAAATAAGTGTATCAATATTGGACTATTTTTGTAGCTTGTAATTAATTACGAGTTTTCGATCTTACAAAAAAGTTGTTTTGGATAAGATCAAATCAAATCAGATCACAACAAAGTAAAACAAGGATAAAGATAATTCCAAGTAATTAATTATCTTATTTGCCCGGTTGAATCCGGTCATTAATTAGCAGATTTACGTGTGTATTGTTTGATTATTTTAGAAAACAGTAAGCAAAACAAAATCCTAATATTGTCCTAGTCTAATATAAATTTTATTGGAGGATCATTTATGAAACTAATCCAAAATAGATATCATAAGTGATGGGCATATTAATCATTGATAATCAATACAATTCTTTTAGTTAATCCCAAATCCAATTTGACTAATGTGTGTGTGTGTGTGTATGTATGTATGTATGTATGTATGTATGCCATTTGATTAATTAAAGTATCACATCATACAACCTTGAGCGAACCTTTTTCAGAAAGCGTAACCAACCTATTTGTTCTTTTTGAAATCAGAAACAAGATACCAACTAAATATCCAAAGCGGAGAAATTTAGGAGAAGTTGGAACGTTTTCTTTCAGTAATTCTTTTGATCTATCAAGATAAGATACTTATGTGCAAGTGGTTTGTTTCCTTATACTTTTATGTATTCAGTTAAGTATGCATGAATTGCTCATGGACCTTCCAGTTCTTTAGAAAAAGATATGAAATCATTCAAGAATTTAAGAGGATCTAAGATAGGTGTGTCGCTTGATCATCTATAAACTCCATAAGAGAAGAGTGGTTTATAATTGTGTATGAAAACTGCACGTATCTTACTGAATATTTTTAAATACTCACTTTTCAATAATTTTTTCAAGTTAATTCGGATCGATTGAAACGGTGGGGGGAATGGTGATGCAGAACTGCCAAGAGGATTCGAAAACGAAAAGAATTAAATTTTTTACTCTTTAAATTCATTAGTTAGATAAATTTGCTTAAAGTCATATTATTTAAGAGGAAATTACACTAGGTATCAGTTTTTTCTTTTATAATTATAAAAATGTCACCTTTTAAAAGTCATTTCAAAAATGTTACTTTTGGATATTTTTGCCATTCTGAAAATTTTCAATACCTTACAGGTCCTGTACTTTAGTCAGACATGAGGTGATGAAAAATTGTACTTACACTGTGTAAAATGTCAGGATGAATTGACCAATGGGACAGTTCGTCGCAGTAATTCTCGACAGATGGGTGAATCCTATTTTTGCGTATGCTAATGTAGAGTTATATTCAATTTTTTTTGTAAGGCTGCCACGACTTTCATGAATCATTTTCCATAAGTTTCGGATCACATGCAATTCAAATGTTTTGTCAAAGTTATTAATGTAGAGCCTTGTTTGACCGTAATTAAAAATATAATTCATTTTTCTCTATTTTCTTATCAACTATACATTTTTCAATAAAATATTATTACACATAAATTTAAAATCTTTCATTCTTTTTTAACCACACATTTTTCAAAAAATTACTATCACAAAATACATTTTCCCAAATTTTCATTATAATGCGGTCAAACAAGGGCTAAAGAAACAAAAAAAAAAGAAAAAGAAAAAAAGAGTTCAATTTTGCGACGACCTTGACATGCTATTTTTCTTTAATGAAAATTGGCTCAACGTTTTAAAAAATTGAAAAAAATAGTTTGATATTGCTAATCGTTAAAGAGTAACAATAAGTGTTTAATATTTTAAAATAAATATAAATTAAAATCAGTTGTAACAAATCATATTTTGTATTGTCTAGTTCAATACACTAAATTTATTTAAATAATTATTATGATTTCCTTAAATTATTTGTATACATCATTTTATTGACCACCAAATTTTAATTAATTTTTTTTTCTATATTTTCTCATTGTTATTCATGTTAATAATTTTGTCGAAAATAGTCTTAACATTTGTATGGTTGAGAGTAGAATTTCCATAACACTCCTTTTTTTTTTTTTTTTTTTTTTTTTTTTTTTTTTTGTATTAAGAAAATTCATATTAAACAATATATATATAATATATATAATATAAAAATTAAATCATCACATCAAAGTATTAATGATAATGATAGATAGTATTAATGAGCATTAAATGCTTCTAGAATTGTGAATATAAGGATAATATGGACTATTCACACCCAAAAAGTGACATTTTTGAACAAATCAAGTGTCAATGAAAGTTTTTTGTGCATTTTAAAAAAAAAGTGACATTTTTGAAAATTCCCCATTATTTAATTAGTTAGTTGAATATATATTTTTTTTAAAGATACAATTTTCATGTTTAGTTTAAATTTATGGATATTTCAGTATCTTATTTTTAAAGAAATTTATTCTTATCGTTCCCCATTTAATATAAAGAAAAGTGGGTTTTTTGGTAACACTTCAAATTTATCAAAATTCGGGGTGTTACAAGTAACAAATAACTCGTAGGTGCAGTCAAAGCATTATTATGTGAATGTGTAGTCGAAGAGCTTACCTTAGGGATATTATCAAGAGTAGGGTCTTCGGGGTACTAAGGAATGGGAAACTTCATTTTCATATGTATGTTCAGATCTTGGATACACATCAACTCCTGAAGTAGTCTTTACATCAGTTCTATCATTTCGTTTCTATCGTTCGACTGGGTTGGGTTTGAGTTATCTTAAAATCCCATCAAGTTATCAACTCTTTGAATAGTCTCAAAAATCGGTTCTATCACTTCATTTTCATCATTTGGTTGGGTTAGGTTTAAGTTACCTTTAAATCCTGTCCCATTATCTTATAGCCATTCAACACTCAACAAGTTCTGCTCTTCATCTCATATCCCTCACTGAGGAGGAGAAGTGGATGCTGGCAGGGACGGATCCATGATTTTTTATTGGGGGGGCTGGAAGATAAAAAAAAATGAATGTAATAAAATTTATATGTACTAAAGAAACTTGTTAAAGAACATTATTTATTTAAGTCGTTTCCGACGAGGATTTGAAACATGATATTCATCTATAATAGAATCTAGATCCATTTTTTCAGCAAGTTCTTTTTCTATAAAGAGTATCATACAATCAGCAAGAAAGTCATCCTCCATTTTGTTGCGAAGTGTTGTCTTCACATGTTTCATTGCTTAAAATGCTCGTTCAGTACTTGCGGTAGAAACAGGTAATGTCAACACAAGACGAATCAATCTAGTAACATAATGTAACTCTCCGGCCTTCCACTCTCAATCAACTGTTTGCGTAACTCAACAAGTGTAGATACTTGAAATCGGGAATCACCCTTCATATCTAACTCATAATGTGGTAACTCATATTCCAATGTAATAATATCTTGCTGTGAAAAATCTTGAGGATAGAATTTCTTTGCAAGTGTGCAAATTTTTCCACTGTCAAATAATCTAAATGACTCTTTAGGATCCAAAGCTGAACTGAGAGAAAGGAGTTCTACTGATATATCATTAAATCTTGTATTTAACTCCATCATTACAAAATCTATTGCTTCATTGAAAACATCATAGTGATAATAATGCTCAATTGTAGTTTCATCACTAGAACGACCAGTGTTATACAAACCTTCTAGATCAGGTATTGTAATATTATTTCTTGAGCAAAACGATTTTACTTCTTGTAAAAATTCTTCCCAATCGTCGTCTCTCAATTTTTGAAGCAATTGTTTAGTGGTAGACACAAACTTCAAAGCAGCCAAGATGTCTTGAGATCTTTTTTGAAGGGTTTGACAAAGAACATCACTGGTTCTCATTATTCTATGCATCAAATGCAAGATAAATATGAACTTAAAACTCACCAACTTTTTGTGAGCACCACGAGCTTCAGCCAAAGATTTACCGTTTGAACAATGATCACAAATATATTCAAGCACTTTGCGGGTTGCACCATACATATCTATCAAGCTCTTTACAGAGTTGTAATGTGAACTCCAACGAGTAGCTCCCGACCGTTGTAAATTAACCATTTGATTAGCCCCACTTCTAGATTCACGCTCCCCAGTAGCCAACATACGCTGAATTTCCTCTCTATGAGAAGATTGCAACTCAGTAACTCGTTTAGGAGAAGAAGTAATAATATTGACAATCTTGTCCAAATGAGAAAAGAAGTTCCAAATGACCTGGACTTCTTTAGCTGCTGCGACCAATGTCAACTGTAATCGATGAGCAAAACAATGGACATAATATGCATATTGACAATCTCTAAGAAATAATGCTTGAAGTCCATTCCAAGCACCACGCATGTTACTAGCACCATCATACCCTTGCCCTCTCATTTTGTTCACCTGAAGTTCATGTTGAGCAAGAACATCACATATTTCATTTTTGAGATTCAATGACGTGGTATCACTAACTCTTTTGATGGCAAATAAACGTTCTATCAAACTGCCATGACTATTCACAAACCTCAAGATAATGGCCATCTGTTCTCAGTTAGATGCATCTTGTGCTTCATCAACGAGAATGCAAAAGCATTCATCCCCGACTTTCTGTCGAATCATCTGTCATACTCTTTTGGCCATAATATGCAAAATTTCTTTCTGAAAAGTTGGAGAAATGTATTGGGCATTTTGTGGTGCATTTTCCAAAACAACTTTTTTAACATCTGGATTCAGATCTGCTGCATACTTTAGTAGTTGTATAAAATTCCCACGATTACGTGAAGATGGAGATTCATCATTACCTCTGAACCCTAAACCTTGAAATGCTAGCCATTGAACACTTTTAATTGAAATCATTATACGGAAACAACGTTTTCGAATTTCCTCCTCCGATACAGTATTCATTACTTTGTCAATATGCTGAGATGGTCTGATTAAATCTTTAGCTCTACCCTCACACAATTTATGATATGCTGAGCTAGCATGAACAAGAAATGTACATTTATTTTCGTCTTTAATTCTCTTCCACTTATTATATCCTTCAGTAACCAATCCCGAATAGCCAGAAGAATTACCATCTTTCTGAAAAAGAAAGCGGTAAAAACAATATGTCCTTTCAGTTGAAGGAGAATACTCCAACCAAGGAAATTCAGTGAACCATTTTTTCTGAAAGCGACGAGCTTGATTTTTTCCTTCTACTCCTGGATACTCCTTAAGATGCAGCTGATAAGGTCCATCTTTTATATATGCAATTCTAATCACATCTCGTACATTGGCAGGATGTTAAAACATTTGCTTTCTTTTTCCCGGATCCCGTTCAAAACTAGTACATGATTGCAATTCAGGAGTTGAGACCGACGTATGTTCAATTTCTGGGGATGGAGTTGGAGGATGTTGCATAGGAGTTGATATTGATAGATGTTCAATTTTCAGAGATGTACATTCACTAGATTGACCAGTCCTTTTAAAAAATGATAATATTGTCTTTACTCTCTTCGATGAATGTTGACCATCCATTTGTAAGTGCTGAAAATAGTTGAAAGAAAAACAATGATTCTCATTTAAATATGAAAAACAGGATTCTCATTTCTTTGGGTGAAAATTCGAAAACAATGACTATGGCTAATGTTAGCCCATCTATTTGGTACTTAAATATGATTTTCCCTGTAAAGAGACTTCTTTTCTTTTATTTTGCAAATGGTTAGCTTTATTTCAATTTTTCTGTGTAGCTGACTAATGAAAATGCTAAGTTAATTTCCTCACTAGAAAACCTTCAACAATTCAACTCCATTCACGGTTCACCCATCGGCCATCGCCAATTCGCCACAATTACAAATTTACAACATAAATCTACCCATATTTTTCATCAAATCCATAACCATCTACCAGGAAAAAAAAATGGAAAGAATAAGGCAATAACCCAAATACCCAATTGCTCGTTTTTGTCACCAGTGAACACTATCCAGTTCTACAAAAAAATTTGAATTACAGGTAATAGATTTATGATTTATCATTCCAAAAACAATAAAATTAGGAATTACAAAAATAACTAAACTAAAACAAACAACCATCAAGAAAAATCTATTTGGGACAAAGTAAAGAGATAATTCGAAAAATACAATGAGACAAAGTGAAAGTGACAAACCTTTGTGTTTGTGGAATTTCGGTCCAATGCCGTCACGATTCACGAAGCCACGAACACGAAGGGCCGAAGGGTTTGAGTTCTTGAGGCTTTGAGAGGGGCGATTCACGATTGGGAATGGTATTTGCCTATTTGGGAATTTGAGTTCTGGCCTCTAGGATTTTAGATTTGGCCTTTGGGTTGGGTATAAAATAGGCAATTGGGTTATTGCTTATTGGGTTTTCTAAAAAAGGCTGGATATAATTGAAACTTGGAATAATATAGAGTTTTTAATTGGGCTGGGCTTGGGTGTGAACTTGAATTGACCGGGCTGTGTCAAATTTTTAACCGGGCTACTACCAAAAAAAAAAAAATTTCTCACAGAATTTGGACTTGGGCTAGGGCTGGACCAGGCTACAACCCAGTCCAGCCCCCCCAAATTCGTCCTTGGATGCTGGTGATAGAAAAAAGTGTTAAGACTCTAGAAAAGTAACATCCATTCCATTGTATAGGTACGTTCGGTGATAGGATCATAGCACCGATAATAGGCATACCCCTAAAATAGAGAGCAGATTGTGCACGGATCCAACTTAGTGTGTTAATTTTTATGAAGATGAACAAAGGCAACACTACCAAAGATTCGGAGAGGAATCGGCAAAATGGAAGGTAAGGTAACAAGGTCAGAAAGATCCTGTAATGAAGTCTCAAAATTTAAGGCTTTTGTAGGCATGCGATTCAGTAAATACACGGCCATGGTGACAACATCATCCCATTGGTGACACGTGCCCCTATCAATAATGCACGTGCAATTTATAAGATATGACGATTCTTCATTTCGACAATGTCATTTTGCTGTGGAGTCTGAGAACATGAGGTTTCATGGATGAGACCATGATTCTGGAAGTATGTTTGAAATCACTGGTTTACAGATTCACCATCATTGTTAGAATGAAGGATTTGAATCTTAGAAAAAAAAATTGTGTTTGAATCATGGTATGGAACTATGGAAGGATTGAATTATACTAAAAACTGCATCTTTGTGCTTCAACAAATAAAGCCTTGTCAATCGAGTGTAATCATCGGCAAAAATCACAAACAAATGATGACCAAACAAAGTAGCTAGTAACAGGGGAAGGTCCCTAAACCTTTGAATGTATTAAAGCAAAAGAAGTAGCACTCTTATTCATGCTTACGGGATAAGGATCTTTATGACTTTTGGCTAAAATGTAGGTATCATATGTAAAGTTTGAGTGCTTTAAATTTGAAAAAAGATCCGAAAAATAAGTTCATTAAATAACTGAATGGTGGATGTCCCAGACAATGATGCAACAGCCAAATCTACCTTCTTCTTTTTTTGGTAACTTAAGTGTTCAGGTTTCGTCCGACTAATCCTGAGAAGTGGCGGCCTTCTCCCCTGGTTCACCATTCTGGTAAATCCGGATGCGATCACAGCTTGTACACACTTGGACCCGAACATTTGGTAAGCGATTCTCCTCCCTGTGGAAATAATGTTGTTAACAGTGTGGTGTATGTAATCGATTGACTCTTCTCGGGCTAAAGTCATCCATGTAGTATAATCTTCCCTCTTAGTACTACGCCCAATTATCTCATTGATGATAATATCCTGAAGAAGACATAATGTAGGATATCTAAATACCAAACAATTAAGATTTGCAGTAACTTGGCTCACAAACATTAGTTTAATAGGAAGAGAGAGAGAGAAAAAACTAGCAGAACATGAGATAATAAGAGAGAAGGGGATAGAGTCACAGTCAGAAGCGGAGCCAACACCTAGTGAGTTGGTGTGGCCTCCCGTGATGACTTCGTGAGGAAAAAAATTACATATTAAAGAAGTTTTGAAATTAAATAATTTGACTACAACCTTTTTAGTGAATGTAGTGTAGCGTATATGGTAAAGAGTATGTTTTGCATGTGAGAGGCATCTGGTTCGATTCCCCTCCCCGCCACTTCCTCTTTTAATTTTTTTAATACAATAAAGAATAATTAGATAAATTCCATATTTTCTAATTTTTAAATAATAACTAAACAATTTTATATTTTTTGTTTTTTCTTTCTAAAATAATTTCTTTAAAAAAATTGTTGACTCAAAATGTTATTTCATAACATATACTTTTATTATTAGATTTTATCAATTTATTTTTTAAAATTTAAATTTAGACAATTTAAGTATCGATTTTTATTCTTTTAAGAGTTTGAAAAATACTTTTCTTTTATGGATAAAAAATAGCTCAAAAATTTAATGTTTTAAAATTTTTGTCTTAATCCTTTAATCAACACTTTAAGTATAAACTTCATCTTGTTTCACTTTAGTTCATAAAAATTTGAAACTCGATCATACGTATATGATTCAAAAAATATATTTTTATTCCTTATTATTTTAAATAATATTGAATTATATTTTTATATGTATATGATTTTTACATTTTAGTGCATTTATATATTGATTGGAGATTATTTTAATATAAATTAATTAAATATTAATAAACAATCTCGCTATATTGGATGGCCGTTTGATGATTACTTGATGCTGTGCCCTAGCTCACTCGAGAGACTGGATCCGTCCCTGGTCATAGTTCCAACTCTTGTAACTGGATATGTGACGTCGTTAGCATTGGTTATACGAATTCGTCTTGATGGATTAATATGAACAAAATCATTTGAATCAAAGGTCTACCAGACATCTTCTTGTTGAACATAAGCGTAGGTTTGTTCTACCATAGGGAATGGCTTCAGCTGTAGCACATTACTCTAAATTTTGTCCAGTCGATTGTCTAATCCATCAAGAAATTATAAACTCTATATTCCTGTAGAATTAAGTTGTATTTCTGGATATCATTGGGGGCAGGCCATAGGATTGGGATGACGAAAATTGATTTCTCGCCAGAAACCTTGAAGGTCGTAGTATTTTTCAATGGATCTGCAAGCTTGTCTCATGCGGGTCACACGACGCGGAGATCATAAACTTGAGAAGTATCAGTACCATCAAAATAGGTTGTAGCAGTAGAATCCGATACCTATTTGGCAGTTGGGAAGCGAATGAAGTTCGTTATCAAGGATGAATTCATCGAGTTGATCAACTAGGGCTGGATATGGTCCGGTTTGGTTCGGTTCTGAAGTGAACCGAATCGAACCAAAAGTTTTTGGGTATTCAGTAAATGGAACCGTCGTGTCCAGATATAATTATGGACCCCTTCGGGTTCGGTTTGGTTCGGTTCCATTCGGTTCCATACCATTATTAAATTTTTTAACATTTATAATAAAAATAACTAATAACACGTTCAATCTTAATTTTACAAATTGACGTAGTTCAATTTAATAACATATAAATAAGAAGTTGTACAATAAGATTAATTTACAAATGTATACAAATACCAAAAAGCATATACTAATACTAAAACATCGGTGATCCATTCCATATCAATAATTCATTTGTTTCAAATATTTAAATCTACATAAAATAAAGAAATATAAATTAGAAGTCATAGAGATAAAAATACTTTAAAGTATTGTTAATACTTACCAACTATTTGTTAATTTGCTAATTTATTTAGAAAAAGTTAAATAATTTGATTTATATAATATAAAAAATTTAAAAAGATTTGGTTCTTGTTCGGTTCTTGGTCTAGAACCGAGAACCGAACCAAAACTTTCGGTTCTAGATTCGGGTACCCATTCGGGTATTTAATTTCAGAAGAATCACTCAGTTCGGTTCAGTTCCGGTTCGGTTCGGGACTTTTGTCCAGCCCTATGATCAACCATCCTTTGACAATGGCATTCTCAATTCCCCATATCTGAAAAGTTGCCATTGATATATCCCAACTTGTCTTTGCCAGATATATACATCTCGACAACTTGGGATCACAAGGGATGATTTGAGCCATCCAATTTAATGTCAATTGGAGCAATTGAAGAATTAGCAAGCGGTGGATATGATGAGGTTTGGGTTCTGGTTAGATTTTCCATCATCTTGTTCGTTAGTTCATTAAGAATCAGGGGCGGATCTAGGAAAAAAAAATAGTACGGGCTAATATGAAAAAAAAAAATTTACACATAAAAAAATTTAAAATTTTTTTTATTAGTATTTGGGCTGGAGGGTCGGGCTGTAGCCTGATAAGTGCGGGTTTCGCCCTTATTTTATCTTTTAACTTTCAATATTTGTTTGGTTTTCTATTATATTTCGTCGCTTAATTTAGTTATTTTTTTTATTTTTAGGCGAAAACCCGAGTCGAGTATTGATGCGAAGGATTTGAGCGAGAAAAGCGGCAAAAGATTTATTATGCGAGAATGCCTAAGTTCGGCGAACAATACCATTAGTGTTTCTATGAAGAAATGTGGATTGAGGGGTGAAATCGTGTGAAAAACCAGGAAGAAAATGAAGCTGACACAGAATTTGCCTATACGTACGCACAAGCCTGCAGACCGTGCGTACGCACACTTGCCAAAGCCATCGACTGAAGGTAATTCGGTTTCACTATGCGTACGCACATAAAAAGCTATGCGTACGCATAGTATAAATCTAGAGCAGAAACCGGGAAAAACTCGCGAAGTCTAAGTTTAAAATTCTCGACCCATTTCAACCCGACACGTCTCCATACCTCTCTACACTATTAAATACACCTTGGAGACCATTTCTAAAAATGTTCTTGGTAGAAAATCGACCAAAAAGGGGGAGAAAATCTGGGTAAAAATCTGGTGCGAAAATTTACCATATTGAAGAATTTAAAGAAGAAGAAGTAGAAGACTCTTGACATTGAAAATTCCTACCATCTATCTTCTTTTCAATAAGCTTTCTCTTATCTTTAATCTCATTTTCATCAATGTATTTTATGATTTTGTTAATTATTTGTAAGTATATTATGAATAACTAAATCTAGATGTGATTGGGGGTAATTTTTGACCCGAGAAATGAGATTTCAATAGTTTTGTGCTTTATAGTTCTTTTAATTAATGTGATGAATCCATTGAGTTTATTGTTTATATTGTTCTTCTCGATTGTTTATTAGCGCTACTAGATGATTGAGTTGTTTCGATATTTGCTAATTTAAGATTTTTAGTCCGTAATTGCTAATTTGACCAAACCCTAGTAGCAACTATATTTTGATGGATTATGGGGAATTTTCTATTAAATGTGAATGGATTATCACTTAAGTTAACAAACCGAACTTGTGTGTTTGTGCTTAATTCAATTCGACTCTCTCGTGTGGATGCTTTTGTCAAATTAATTTCTAGTGATCTTATCCTAGGTTATTTGATGATTAGGGTTGGGTAAAGAGCTTATTTTATTCAACTATAATCTAAGGAGAGTTTGAGGTAATAGAGCTTGTGATTATTCTCGAATTGTTGTTAATCGATTGAACGAAAATCTTTTGTGAAAATTGAATTGAAAAATCATTCTCGCGGTAAAGAATTATACCCCAATCGCACTATCTCTTTTATTAACTTTTCGCTTACGTTATTTTATTTTATTGCATTTCACATTTAGCACTATTTCCATTTTAATTTGTTGTGTTCTTTAGATAAGCGATTGAATAAAAAACCCCCCATTTATATGCTTTCGCCGTTGATTTTCTTTTGCACAATTAACATAATTGAACCAATCCTCTGTGGGTAATGACCCTTGCTTGCATTATACTATTCGAACGACATTTATGTTTGAGTTGAGTAAGGAATTATTTTTGATGCCCTTTTGGTGGCGATCATAGCCCTGCCCTAAATCCGCCCCTGTTAAGAATGGATTCAACCTGGGTGTTGTGGTGTTGCACCGTATGAATTTGCCATGTATTCACAAGTTCTAGATTCCTTAGTAGTCAAAGGATGCTTAGACCTCTGATACTGTTAACAAGAAGGTTTCTATTTTCGGTTTTGCTAGTGGTACATTGAGGTTTACATAATGGTACACCCCCATCCATGTGAGGGGGATGTACACCATTCGGTATACCCCATTATGTACCACTAGACTTATTCTTCTATTTTTTCGTATATTCATCTTCAAGATTGATTAAAATGATATATAGATACAAGGAGAAAATCTAGGCACCTATTATACTTTATACAACGTCTATGGCTAAATTAGTAGTTAGCCTTTAAAAATAAATAGGTCCCCATAATTGCTTCATTCCGACAGCTCAAGCCAACAAATTATGCATTTTCTGTATTAGTGTAATGGAGGAAATTAATTACCTCGAAAATAAAAGTTAATTGAGAACTCAACCTATGTGTTATGTGTGTGAAAGTTTGAGGATGGTGACATTAATTTCCCAATTCCTTCCTCTGTTATTTTCCGGGGTACTTTTAAAAATGGCCGGGTCAGACATGCCCATTCACCACAATGACCATTTGATGCTAAAATGATGATATTGCCCTTATATATCTTATGTAATTACAAAAATAGGTTAATGTTTAAAAGACAAAAATACCCATTTTAAGTTACAAATAAATCCAAACATTTTTCAGTTAAAATTTCAAAACCAAAACACTTTCTATAGCTGTTTACTCCAACAAAGATAAAAATCTTTCCATTTTTCATCTGCTTTGAACGTGAAATGGTAAAAAATTATCAAATGCTGAATAAGAAAATATTTTTTTATAGTTATAACTCAGAATCGGTAAGTATATTTACATATTTTTAATTTTGTTTTAGTTAAATTAGTAAATTGAATCGTTATTTTTATGACAGATAAATTTTTACAACCTGTATCTATAATTTTTCGAAGCAAATAGATAATCGTTAAAAACACCCAAACGACAACACGATCTGGATCCAGACAGTGCGGATCCAGACGGTTTAGATCCAGACGACCCATACATTTTTTTATTTGCTAGGCCCTCATATAATTTCTTATATTTAATGTAATTTTGATATTTTAATTCATAATGCAGATATGGCATCAGCATGCGTCCCAATTTGTTACTTCGGTGAATTTCGAACGAATGAAAGTGGCCATTGGGAATGAAAATGGATGAGTGAAGGAAATGGGGTTAATGCAACATTGATAACAAGGAATATATCGTTTACGGAAATGTGCCAAGAAATACAAAACATGCTTAACATCGATCTCTCTCAGTACGATATAGAATTGAGATTTTTATTTCAAAAGCATTCAACCATTTCGATTCCGCCTATGAAAGTTAATTCTGAAGTGCAAATGAATCATCTAATTAAATTGAACTAAGGTCGAAAGTCGACTTCTATTGGCATAACTTTATCGAGAAAGAATGTCCCTGAGGGTGAACACGAAGTTTTCGATGGAGAGGATCGTAATGATTTTTGGGATACAGTTGGGATTGCTAATGAGGACACTGTGGTTATTCCCGAGACAGTTGCTACTCACCACGGTCTCACTGTTACACACATAATTCACGATGAAGTTTGAGACAACGAGTTTGAAAGGCAATTTACGAATGAGGATTTGCTTGCTTTATGCAGACAAAGACATGAGTTTGGTGGGACTTCACATGCTGGGCCGAGTACACGACCTTCTAATTGTTCGCGTGTGGTTCCTGAAGATGAAGATTTGCATGTGGATCAACTATTCGAATCGAAAAGAGATTTGTAGGAAGCTACGCATCGGATTACAGTGAAACATAACTTTGAGTTCAAAATAAAAAAATAAAACAAGTCTACGTACACAATTATTTGTGTGGATGATAATTGCAGTTGGCCTTTTGAGAGCAACTAAGTTGGAAATAGATGAGTGATTTGTAGTTCACAAGTATGCGCGAGAACACACTTGCGAAGTGGGTATTAGTCAAAATGATCATAGGCAAGCTCGATCATGGTTATTGGTCGACAAATAATGCACAAGCTTCAGGACCCACAAACTATTTACAGACTCGCAGATATCATCAACAACATGCGTCTGGAGGATGGGGTGGTGATGAGCTATCAGAAGGCTTGGAAGGCTAAAGAATGTGCATTGGAGGATTTAATGGGATCGACTGAGGAGAGTTATGCCAAATTGGTCAGGTATTGCCATAATATGGGGAAAACTAATCTTGACTCGACGTTTTTTATTGACAGCGATGGCTAGAATCGCTTCAAGTACTTGTTTATGGCTCTCGGACAATGCATTAGAGAATTTTGAAATGCGATACAACCCCTAATTCTAATTGATGGTACAACCCTGAAGCTAGATATGAAGGGAATTGATTATTGCTACATGTCAAGATGCCAACATTCAAATTTACCCTCTTGGATTTGGCATAGTCGATGGAGAAAATGATATAGCGATATGTTGGTTCTTCACGAAGTTATTGGGGACGTCGAGAACCTTGCATTTGTGACTGACCGGGGACAGTCAATAGTAAATGGTAAAGCTGAAGTTTTTTCGGATGCACATCATGATTATTGTATGTACCATATACAGGGTAATCTTAAGACTAAGTATCGGGGCAGTGACATCGTTGCATTGTTCAGGAAGTTGCAGAAGCTTATAGTTTTGAAGAGTTCGATAAGTTTATGGTCGAAATAGAACATAAATCACACGGTGCATGGGAATATCCACCAAAGATGGGGGTTGAACATTGGGCACGATCACATTTTCCGAGACGTCGATACAACATGATGACGTCGGACAATGCGGAGTCACTCAATACATTATTCAAAAAGGATCGAGAGTTACCAATTCTCACAATGCTTGAGAATATTTGGATGAAGATGCAGCTGTGGTTCCATGACTGATGTAAGGAATCACAGAATTGCACAAGTGCGTTGACCCCGACTCAGGAAGATAAACTCTTCAAAACTCTGGAGATGGCGAAAAACCTAAGAGTGGAACCGCTGGATCAATTTCGCTTCTCCGTGAGATGGAGAGTTTTTCATGTGCTCATGTAGTCACAGTGGCTAAGTATAGAGGAATTCCACCACACAGTTTATGCACTCATTATTATATGACTGATTTTGGAGAGCAGCATATGTTGAAACTAAATTTCCTCTACCAAATGAAGTCGAGTGGGAAGTTCTCAACAACATTGTACCACTTAATAATTTGTTGCCACCTGAGGTTCGATCACGTACTCTTGGACGTAGACGTACTTCTAGGATACTATCCACCAGAAAGTTTCCCGGCCGCGTAAGTGTGGAAGGTACAGCGCAACAGGACATACGCGCAATGCTTGTACAAGTCAAATCCTACTACATAATAACACGATAGATGTGTAATATCCTTTTAATTTACATGTATTATGTATTTATTGCATGTTGTCGATTTTCACAATAAAAATGCAATTTTCATGTATTTTCTCAATTTAACGACGAATGTGCAAGTAGTATTCAAACAAGGAACACAATAATCTGTCTGTTATTTTGTATTTACCTTTTTTATACATATGACACAATACGAGCAGAATTAAAATAAACAAATTTTCATAATCATATAAACAAATTTTATTTATAAAATATACATTATTTACAATTCTGTATACTAAAATGTCACAATATTGACAATTCAATAAATAAAATAAATAATTACGGATCACAACTAAACTCAAATAAATCAGCCGTTAATTTATTCCTCCAAATCTGTATCCAAGATTGTTTGATTCGATCAACCTTATGTCATATACTCAAAAATTAATATACTATGACGAAGATCCTGCAATCGTCACTACAATTGAACAATAAATGTGTTAGTTCGATACGGCATATTGTTAAAACAAAGTTATAAATTTAAAAAATTACAAAGACTTGCGATATAGTTTGTCTCGCTGTCGTCGTGTCCTGCACGATGACCAGTATATCATGCATAGCAATTCCAACCTGTTTAGCGAGAAGTGGAACGAAAAAAGCCAATATCCACAGATTTTACTCAAGCTGACTCTGTGTCATACACGAATTATCGGAGTTGTACACATACATAGTGGAGTCCGTGAATATGATCTCTATGGCAATGCAGTGATGATTCATGATCACCAAAATGTACATATGTGTACACCCCTCCCATGACTTACCCTCGACACTAGGCGATATCCCAATTACCTACTCGAGCATGTATGCTGGCACGGTGTAGGCGTCACCTATATGTTGTACCGACTGATACTCTATGTCAATGGCCCGTACGAACTCCGTGTTTAGGATTACTCAACCGGGAACATGAAATGATCTTGGATATTGTTCGGCTCAACTGCGCAATAAGTCCATAGCCGCGTCGATGTGCTACATTAGGAAATACCAAAAAGTAATTAGGACTATAATGGATTGGCTAAAAAAACTTAAGCATATAACAAATTGAATATGTCACTTACATCGTTGGTGATCCAAGCCCCGCTACTGACGATGTCCTTGAACCACTTGTACGGGTTCGAGATGATCCGTTTGCCTACTGTACGACTAGCTTCGAAAAAGAGACACAGAATATTATGTTAACAACAAACATTGAATATGTTAAAAACAAACACGAAATATTTTGAACAATAAATAACTTACCCCGATATTATTCTTCTCCACTCGAACTCGAACGCTTTCCACTTGGCATTGTCTGCCTCCTGGAAGAGATTGGGGTATGTCCCGTCTATGAACGTCCACCTCTTCATCACAGCCATGAATGGTGATATGACGTACTGCAATGGCATTCTCGATCTCTTCCCAACCACCTGCTCCGGGACGTCAACATCACACATCTTCCTCTTTGCTATGATTGGCGACTCGGCCACCGACTCCCGCATCCCCTTGGCCGCACTCGATGCCTCCATATCCCCCACCGCCTTCCTCTCGACTGCCCTATCTACCTTTACTGTCTCCCCCATCGGTCGTGCCTAGGGCTATAGTGATCGAGAATTTTAAATTATTTTTCTTGAAAAACGTGTGACTAAGTCCTAACCCCGAGTTTTAAAAATAAAAGCGTGTTCGTCTAGCCGTTGTTAAACAAATTTAAATTTATTAAAATCGAGTCCAATTTCAAATAATTTAATGTATCAAATTCCTTATCGTTTTAAATCCGAAATTTAATAATATTAAATACGATATATTATTATTTCGGGTCCAAAATTTCATTAGTCCAAATATGTTTATTTTAGCCCAATTCACTTTAAGTCCAATCAGGGAAAATTCTTTAAGTCCAAGATTTTGGCCCACTTAGCACCTAGGTTTTTGTGCCCTCGAAATTCACTGTTCATATACCTTCATTTCCTCCCCCTCATCCTCACGCGGCCAACAACAGCAGCCTGGGTAAGAAAATATTTCCCATTTGCTCTCCTCAATGCAGTGAATTCCCATTTCATCTTCCTAATTTGGAAACTCACCATTGATGCTAGAAAATCAATTTCTAGCATCAACAGATTCATGTGTGATGCTAGAAAAATCAATTTCTAGCATCAACACCACCACCTCCTTAGCCCAACACCACTGCACACGTCCACCGTCCAACCCACAGTCAAGCCACCACATCAACACCACCATCTCCTCAGCCCAGAAAACACCAACGCCGACTCCACAGCAATACCCAAGCTACAGCAACCATTCGAGCCACCTCCAACACCACTTTAGTACCCAAAACGCCACCACAATAACACCAAAATCCACCTGCCATTCTCTATTTCGAACACCACACACACACCACCAAATGGACAGCCTCCATTTCGCCCCAAATCAACACCAAACAACCACCAAAACCAAGAAATAAGAAGACCTACGCACTTACCTCATACCTCGACCCATCTTCTAGCCGGTTGCCACCGGAAAACCCAAGAAATCCGAACTTCAAGCCTCTGTTAACCTTCGACCCGTACGCCAAAATCACCCCATCACCACCTCCACACTGTTGGCGCCACCACGCGACGGTGGCGCTGCCACCTCGCGCCACCGAATCGGAAGCCCCTTCCCATCGTCGTTTCTCCCTCTCTCTCTTGCCGGTTCGAAGTGAGAGAGAGAGTGTGTGAGATATACGTATATATATATATATATATATTTTTTTTTTGAAAATTATGATTTTAGCCCCAAAGTTTAGAAGTTAGTTAATTTCAGTCCTAAAGTTTTAAAGTCGTGTATTTTAAGTCTCAAGCTATTTAAAAAGTTTATTTCAGTTCTTAAGTTTTAGTTATTTACAATCAGCCACTAATTTCAAAAAGTCAATTTCAGTCCTTAAACTTTTCAAATTTCAATTTTAAGAAACTTTCAATTAAGTCCCTAAACTTTATTTTTATCGTTTTTAATATTTAAAAATTTTGAAACACTAATTCAAAGTTTATTTCCTATTTTGGCTAGACGAAACGAATAGACGATTGAGGGATTAAGATTTCTTCCCGCTCCACTTTTCATGTGAATCGAAAGATTATGTTGTTATGCTTGTCATAACTTATATGTTTAATTGCATGCGAAGAAAGAGAATCTCTTATGAGATAAGATGATATTATGCATAACTTACTTGCTTAAATGTATGAGACGAGACTATCCATACCCTATGATTTTAAAGAGTCTATGATTTTTCAAAGAAAATAAACCTATGATGATGTCACTGTATAAATTGCATAGTTATGTGTTCAATTATTCTGTAAATTAATTACTGGCGATGAGTCTACTGAGTATTTTTTCGAAATGCTCATTCCATTATTTTAACAATATTTGCAGATTTTGGAGACGGTCGAGTATGATGGGCAGTGGTGGCATGAATGAATAAATGTAGTTAATTGTTGAGATTTAAACATTATCAAAGTACTTTGTCTTTTCAGTTATTCCGAAAACTTGAGTTTAAAATTTAATCAATTTTTCTTAAGTTAATTCAAATGAGATTTATTGCCATTGAAGTTCATAAATTTTAAATGTGATGTTTTTAAAAGTTAGTTATTCTGCCAAACTTTTCAATTAAATTAGGGCAAAAAGATGATGATATGGCACTCCGGGTTCGCAGAACTCGGGGCGTTACAACTTGGTATCAGAGCCAGTCTGCGTTTCTATAGACTGGCAAATTTTCAAAAAAAAAGAGAAATTTTCAAAGAGACATTATACATTATTTAATTCTTATTAATGAAAGTTGCCACTGCCATCGTTCGATCAGCCGACTCCGAAGGTAAAAAAGTTTATGAAGTTTAATGTTCTTTTAATTCGGATACCTGTTTTGATGATTTATGAGACTTAGAAGAAAGAAAGAGAAAGAAAGTGTATCCGAATTAAAAAGAAAGAAAGACGAGTTTGAGCATAATTTGAACGAGTTTTCTTTAATTTTACATCTTCGTAATTTTAACTAGGAGAGATGAATAACTCCGCCTAATTGGACTTTGCATAATTGATTTAGGACATGACACCCATTCGTAAAAATGCACTCAGTAAAGCAGAGCAAGCCATTAGGGATTATGACCGCTTCAGGCCTGAACTTGATCGGACAATTGCCCAACACGTAGAGCAGTTGAATGTCGTACGTGAGCGGGCCATACAGCATGGCTACGTGACCAATAATCACCGGTCGATCCATCACTTACTCTCGACTTTTCGAAGTGACTATGCGGAGGTAGCTCATAGCATATATGTAGATGCTTTAGTATCTCTTAATGTGGAAATGGAGTATGACACCTTCTGCACGAGATTTGTGGCATATTGGCCCATGTACTTTGAATACCGCTTCGGGGATGCTCCCGAAGAAGACCCAGAAGAAGAAGAACCTGAAGAAGACACTGATCCAGCGCTAGGAGAGTTCTCGGACGCTGAATCAGGTGTAACCGAAGGAGAATAGAAAGATAGAAATTAGAGTAGGCTCGACATTTTATTGTAAAAAAAAAAAAAAAAAAAATTGTTCGGCATACATGCCTTCCTACCTATGTATTTTCATTAAAAGAAATCGAGTTTTAAATGAAATGATATTTGGGTTCCAATTTCCATTTTTAGAGTTATCTGCTATCTTGTACGTTGTTGGTACACTTAATTCAACCTTTACGAACTAATTTTAAATTTTATGAAGGTCATGGCACCACCAACTCAAAGCGACATCATCAGGGAATTACTTAACATGGTGCAAGAGATGAGACAAGCTCCACTGCTGGTTAACTCCACAGTACCAGTGATAGAACAGTTCAGGAGATACCGCCCACCTACATTTGATGGCAGAGATAGTCCACTAGCAGTGGAAGAATGGCTCCAGGCCATCGAGAAGATATTCAGACACATATCTTGCCCTGAGGATAAGAAGATAATCTGTGCCGAGTTCATGTTAATCGGAAGAGTTGATTTTTGGTGGGAATCTGCATCACGGACAAGGAGTGAAGAGCAGCTAATAGCTTTGACTTGGGACAAATTTAAGGCTGAGATCAGGGATAAATTTTTCCCACAAGCCCTCAGAGATCACAAGGAGTCCGAATTTCTACATTTGGCATAGGGTGAAATGGATATAACCGAATATGAGAAGAAGTTCGGGGAACTATCACGTTATGCTCCACATCTGGTGGAGACTGAGTTCAAAAAGGCACAGCGTTTTGAGAGGGGTCTACGTTTTGATAACCGACAGATTTTCAGTTCACATGAGCTGCCAACCAACGGGGATGTTGTGAAGAAGGCTCAAGCAGTAGCCTATGCCGGTGTGACAGTTGGGAACCAAGGCAATCATAACGAGCAGAGGTATCAGGGAAAGAGAAAGTGGTAAGGTCCAAATCACAATCAGAATCAGAACCGGAATCAAGCATTTGTTAAGAGGCTGAATCCAGGACCAGCAAGGAGACAAATGACCAATTTCACTCCACCCTGCCCTAAGTGCCAGAGGTCGCATAAAGGAGAGTGCCTTTTTGGAAAGGGTGTCTGCTACAAGTGTGGCCAGCCGGGTCACTTTGCATCGGATTGTCGTGCCCCGTCCGCCCAGGGTTATAATCAGAAGACTAACCCAGACCAGAACAGAAAGGGAAAGCAAGAGTATTTGCTATGGATGCAGCTGAGGATTCTGACGTGATTGCAGGTATACTAGTTATTCTGGTATTCTTGTGCATGTCTTAATTATTCTCCATACTGTATTTCCTTTCCCATTTTGAGCATGATAATACGATAACAGGTATACTATCTATTTCTAGTATTCCCGTATATGTTCTAATAGACTCGGGAGCCACGAATTCATTTATAGCTTAAGCATGTTTAGGAAGACTGAACTTGATAGGAGAAGAAACTGGTAGTACTCTCGAGGTTAGTTTACCATCAGGAGGAACTATCGATACCAATAAGATAGTCAAAGCAGTAAAAATAGATTTTGATGGCCATGTTTCGGAGGCAGACTTGAATATTATCCGAATGAACGATTTCGATATTATTCTGGGTATGGATTGGCTCAGCACCAACCGTGCCACAATTATGTGCCACGAGAAAGAGGTTATTTTTCACAAAATGGTGAAGAAGTATTCAGGTTTTACGGGACGAAGATCAAAACACTTCCTCGCCTTATCTCGACTTTACAAGCGGCGAAACTATTAGCCAAGATGATTGCCATGGCTATTTGGTTAGTCTTCAAGACAAACCCATAGAGGAGATTACTCTAGATTCAGTGCCAGTAGTATGTGAGAACAGTGATGTTTTTCCAGACGATCTACTCGGTACTCCGCCGGATAGGCAAGTGGAATTTTTCATTGATTTGGTACCAGGAGCTGCCCCTGTTTCTAAAACCCCGTACCGTATAGCGCCGAAAGAGTTGCAAGAATTGAAGTTGCAGTTGGAGGAATTGCTAGAGAAGGGTTTCATCAGGCCAAGTGTATCTCCATGGGGAGCACCTGTTCTATTTGTACAGAAGAAGGATGAAAGCAAGAGGATGTGCATCAACTATCGAGAACTTAACAAGTTGACGATAAAGAATAAGTATCCTCTTCCCAAGATCGAAGACTTGTTCGATCAGTTGAAAGGTACAGCTATCTTCTCCAAGATTGATTTGAGATCTGGTTACCATCAGCTAAAGGTTTCGCCAACTGACGTACCAAAGACAGCGTTCAGGACACGATATGGGCATTATGAGTTCACAGTAATGCCTTTCGGCTTCACGAACGCACCTGCAATATTTATGGACTTGATGAACAGAGTTTTCCATTAGTATCTCGATAAATTCGTTATTATTTTTATCGATGACATACTGATCTCCTCCAGAAATCCTACACAACATGAAGAACATTTGAGGATTGTGATGGAAACACTGAGAGCGGAAAAGTTGTACGCCAAATTCAAGGAATGTGAATTTTGGCTTGAGCGAATAGGTTTCTGACGAAACCCAGACCAGAACAGAAAGAGAAAGCAAGAGTATTTGCTATGGATGCAGTTGAGGATTCTGACGTGATTGCAGGTATACTAGTTATTCTGGTATTCTTGTGCATGTCTTAATTATTCTCCATACTGTATTTCCTTTCCCATTTTGAGCATGATAATATGGTAACAGGTATACTATCTATTTCTAGTATTCCCGTATATGTTCTAATAGACTCGGGAGCCACGCATTCATTTATAGCTGAAGCATGTTTAGGAAGACTGAACTTGATAGGAGAAGAAACTGGCAGTAGTCTCGAGGTTAGTTTACCAGCAGGAGGAACTATCGATACCAATAAGATAGTCAAAGCGGTACAAATAGTTTTGATGGCCATGTTTCGGAGGCAGACTTGAATATTATCGGAATGAACGATTTCGATATTATTCTGGGTATGGATTGGCTCAGCACCAACCGTGCCGCAATTATGTGCCACGAGAAAGAGGTTATTTTTCACAAAATGGTGAAGAAGTATTCAGGTTTTACGGGACGAAGATCAAAGCACTTCCTCGCTTTATCTCGGCTTTACAAGCGGAGAAGCTATTAGCCAAGATGATTGTCATGGCTATTTGGTTAGTCTTCAACACAAACACATAGAGGATATTACTCTGGATTCAGTGCCAGTAGTATGCGAGAACAGTGATGTTTTTCCAGACGATCTACTCGGTACTCCGCCGGATAGGCAAGTGGAATTTTTAATTTATTTGGTACCAGGAGCTGCCCCTGTTTCTAAAACTCCGTACCGTATAGCGCCGAAAGAGTTGCAAGAATTGAAGTTGCAGTTGGAGGAATTGCTAGAGAAGGGTTTCATCAGGCCAAGTGTATCTCCATGGGGAGCACCTGTTCTATTTGTAAAGAAGAAGGATGAAAGCATGAGGATGTGCATCAACTATCGAGAACTTAACAAGTTGACGATAAAGAATAAGTATCCCCTTCCCAGGATCGAAGACTTGTTCGATCAGTTGAAAGGTACAGCTATCTTCTCCAAGATTGATTTGAGATCTGGTTACCATCAGCTAAAGGTTTCGCTAACTGACGTACCAAAGACAGCGTTCAGGACACGATATGGGCATTATGAGTTCACAGTAATGCCTTTCGGCCTCACGAACGCACCTGCAATATTTATGGACTTGATGAACAGAGTTTTCCATCAGTATCTCGTTAAATTCGTTATTATTTTTATCGATGACATACTGATCTGCTCCAGAAATCCTGCACAACATGAAGAACATTTGAGGATTGTGTTGGAAACACTGAGAGCAGAAAAGTTGTACGCCAAATTCAAGGAATGTGAATTTTGGCTTGAGCGAATAGGTTTCTGACGAAACCCAGACCAGAACACAAAGGGAAAGCAAGAGTATTTGCTATGGATGCAGCTGAGAATTCTGACGTGATTGCAGGTATACTAGTTATTCTGGTATTCTTGTGCATGTCTTAATTATTCTCCATACTGTATTTCCTTTCCCATTTTGAGCATGATAATATGGTAACAGGTATACTATCTATTTCTAGTATTCCCGTATATGTTCTAATAGACTCGGGAGCCACGCATTCATTTATAGCTGAAGCATGTTTAGGAAGACTGAACTTGATAGGAGAAGAAACTGGCAGTAGTCTCGAGGTTAGTTTACCATCAGGAGGAACTATCGATACCAATAAGATAGTCAAAGCAGTACAAATAGTTTTGATGGCCATGTTTCGGAGGCAGACTTGAATATTATTCGAATGAACGATTTCGATATTATTCTGGGTATGGATTGGCTCAGCACCAACCGTGCCGCAATTATGTGCCACGAGAAAGAGGTTATTTTTCACAAAATGGTGAAGAAGTATTCAGGTTTTACGGGACGAAGATCAAAACACTTCCTCGCTTTATCTCGGCTTTACAAGCGGAGAAGCTATTAGCCAAGATGATTGTCATGGCTATTTGGTTAGTCTTCAACACAAACACATAGAGGATATTACTCTGGATTCAGTGCCAGTAGTATGCGAGAACAGTGATGTTTTTCCAGACGATCTACTCGGTACTCCGCCGGATAGGCAAGTGGAATTTTCCATTGATTTGGTACCAGGAGCTGCCCCTGTTTCTAAAACTCCGTACCGTATATCGCCGAAAGAGTTGCAAGAATTGAAGTTGCAGTTGGAGGAATTGCTAGAGAAGGGTTTCATCAGGCCAAGTGTATCCCCATGGGGAGCACCTGTTCTATTTGTAAAGAAGAAGGATGGAAGCATGAGGATGTGCATCAACTATCGAGAACTTAACTAGTTGACGATAAAGAATAAGTTTCCCCTTCCCAGGATCGAAGACTTATTCGATCAGTTGAAAGTACGGCAATCTTCTCCAATATTGATTTGAGATCTGGATACCATCAGCTAAAGGTTTCGCCAACTGACGTACCAAAGACAGCGTTCAGGACACGATATGGGCATTATGAGTTCACAGTAATGCCTTTCGGCCCACCAACGCACCTGCAATATTTGTGGACTGGATGAACAAAGTTTTCCATCAGTATCTCGATAAATTCGTTATTGTTTTTATCGATGACATACTGATCTGCTCCAGAAATCCTGCACAACATGAAGAACATTTGAGGATTGTGTTGGAAACACTGAGAGCAGAAAAGTTGTACGCCAAATTCAAGGAATGTGAATTTTGGCTTGAGCGAATAGGTTTCTGACGAAACCCAGACCAGAACACAAAGGGAAAGCAAGAGTATTTGCTATGGATGCAGCTGAGGATTCTGACGTGATTGCAGGTATACTAGTTATTCTGGTATTCTTGTGCATGTCTTAATTATTCTCCATACTGTATTTCCTTTCCCATTTTGAGCATGATAATATGGTAACAGGTATACTATCTATTTCTAGTATTCCCGTATATGTTCTAATAGACTCGGGAGCCACGCATTCATTTATAGCTGAAGCATGTTTAGGATGACTGAACTTGATTGGAGAAGAAACTGGCAGTACTCTCGAGGTTAGTTTACCAGCAGGAGGAACTATCGATACCAATAAGATAGTCAAAGCGGTACAAATAGTTTTGATGGCCATGTTTCGGAGGCAGACTTGAATATTATTCGAATGAACGATTTCGATATTATTCTGGGTATGGATTGGCTCAGCACCAACCGTGCCGCAATTATGTGCCACGAGAAAGAGGTTATTTTTCACAAAATGGTGAAGAAGTATTCAGGTTTTACGGGACGAAGATCAAAACACTTCCTCGCTTTATCTCGGCTTTACAAGCGGAGAAGCTATTAGCCAAGATGATTGTCATGGCTATTTGGTTAGTCTTCAACACAAACACATAGAGGATATTACTCTGGATTCAGTGCCAGTAGTATGCGAGAACAGTGATGTTTTTCCAGACAATCTACTCGGTACTCCGCCGGATAGGCAAGTGGAATTTTTCATTGATTTGGTACCAGGAGCTGCCCCTGTTTCTAAAACTCCGTACCGTATAGCGCCGAAAGAGTTGCAAGAATTGAAGTTGCAGTTGGAGGAATTGCTAGAGAAGGGTTTCATCAGGCCAAGTGTATCTCCATGGGGAGCACCTGTTCTATTTTTAAAGAAGAAGGATGAAAGCATGAGGATGTGCATCAACTATCGAGAACTTAACAAGTTGACGATAAAGAATAAGTATCCCCTTCCCAGGATCGAAGACTTGTTCGATCAGTTGAAAGGTACGGCTATCTTCTCCAATATTGATTTGAGATCTGGTTACCATCAGCTAAAGGTTTCGCCAACTGACGTACCAAAGACAGCGTTCAGGACACGATATGGGCATTATGAGTTCACAGTAATGCCTTTCGGCCCACGAACGCACCTGCAATATTTATGGACTTGATGAACAGAGTTTTCCATCAGTATCTCGATAAATTCGTTATTGTTTTTATCGATGACATACTGATCTGCTCCAGAAATCCTGCACAACATGAAGAACATTTGAGGATTGTGTTGGAAACACTGAGAGCAGAAACGTTGTATGCCAAATTCAAGGAATGTGAATTTTGGCTTGAGCGAATAGGTTTCTGACGAAACCCAGACCAGAACACAAAGGGAAAGCAAGAGTATTTGCTATGGATGCAGCTGAGGATTCTGACGTGATTGCAGGTATACTAGTTATTCTGGTATTCTTGTGCATGTCTTAATTATTCTCCATACTGTATTTCCTTTCCCATTTTGAGCATGATAATATGGTAACAGGTACACTATCTATTTCTAGTATTCCCGTATATGTTCTAGTAGACTCGGGAGCCACGCATTCATTTATAGCTGAAGCATGTTTAGGATGACTGAACTTGATTGGAGAAGAAACTGGCAGTACTCTCGAGGTTAGTTTACCAGCAGGAGGAACTATCGATACCAATAAGATAGTCAAAGCGGTACAAATAGTTTTGATGGCCATGTTTCGGAGGCAGACTTGAATATTATCCGAATGAACGATTTCGATATTATTCTGGGTATGGATTGGCTCAGCACCAACCGTGCCACAATTATGTGCCACGAGAAAGAGGTTATTTTTCACAAAATGGTGAAGAAGTGTTCAGGTTTTACGGGACGAAGATCAAAGCACTTCCTCGCTTTATCTCGGCTTTACAAGCGGAGAAGTTATTAGCCAAGATGATTGTCATGGCTATTTGGTTAGTCTTCAACACAAACACATAGAGGATATTACTCTGGATTCAGTGCCAGTAGTATGCGAGAACAGTGATGTTTTTCCAGACGATCTACTCGGTACTCCGCCGGATAGGCAAGTGGAATTTTTCATTGATTTGGTACCAGGAGCTGCCCCTATTTCTAAAACTCCGTACCGTATAGCACCGAAAGAGTTGCAAGAATTGAAGTTGCAGTTGGAGGAATTGCTAGAGAAGGGTTTCATCAGGCCAAGTGTATCTCCATGGGGAGCACCTGTTCTACTTGTAAAGAAGAAGGATGAAAGCATGAGGATGTGCATCAACTATCGAGAACTTAACAAGTTGGTGATAAAGAATAAGTATCCCCTTCCCAGGATCGAAGACTTGTTCGATCAGTTGAAAGGTACAGCTATCTTCTCCAAGATTGATTTGAGATCTGGTTACCATCAGCTAAAGGTTTCGCCAACTGACGTACCAAAGACAGCGTTCAGGACACGATATGGGCATTATGAGTTCACAGTAATGCCTTTCGACCTCACGAACGCAGCTGCAATATTTATGGACTTGATGAACAGAGTTTTCCATCAGTATCTCGATAAATTCGTTATTGTTTTTATCGATGACATACTGATCTACTCTAGAAATCCTGCACAACATGAAGAACATTTGTGGATTGTGTTGGAAACACTGAGAGCAGAGAAGTTGTACGCCAAATTCAAGGAATGTGAATTTTAGCTTGAGCGAATAGGTTTCTTGGGTCACATTATTACTGCTAAAGGCATCGAGGTTGATCCTTCTAAAGTTGAAACTGTAACGAATTGGCCAACACCAGCAAATGTTGGAGATGTGAGAAGCTTTCTTGGATTAGCTGGATATTATCGACGATTCATAGAGGATTTCTCTAAAATAGCAGGTCCTATGACTCAGTTAACCAGGAAGGGAGCTAAGTTTCAGTGGACAGAACCATGTAAACAAAGTTTTCAGAAACTTAAGAACAGACTTGTCTCGGCACCAGTGTTGACTACACCAAACGGGTGCGATGGTTTCATTATTTACAGTGATGCATCCAAACATGGTTTAGGTTGTGTCTTGATGCAGAATGGCAAAGTGATCGCATATGCTTCAAGACAGTTGAAGCCACATGGAAAGAATTACCCGACACATGATTTAGAGCTCGCAGCTGTCGTGCATGCTCTTAAGATTTGGCAACACTATCTGTATGGGAGTAAATGTGAAATCTACACCGATCACAAGAGTCTCAAGTATTTCTTCACTCAGAAGGAACTGAACATGAGACAACGACGATGGCTAGAGCTAGTAAAAGATTATGACTGCACCATTCTTTACCACCCGAATAAAACAAATAAGGTTGCAGACGCTTTGAGCAGAAAGAATGCTGGATAGTTATTAGCTTTGGGAACAACGCAAGATCAATTGATTCGAGATTTTCAGAATTTAAGAATCGAAGTGCAAGTCCCATCAGTCCAAGGATCTAATAGATTGGAAAATCTGATCGTTAAACCAAACTTGAGAGGTCGGATTGTAGCAGCTCAAGCCGGAGATAAATTCTTGGAAAATATCAGATCCGAGGTTGGGACTGGCAAGAGAATAGGTTTCGAGATTGCCGCTGATAAAACGCTTATATTCAGAGGACGTCTTTGTGTACCGAAGGATGAACATATCAAGAATGAGATTTTGACAGAAGCTCATTCAGCACCATATGCATGCCACCCAGGAGGGACAAAGATGTATTTTGATTTGCGCAATACCTTTTGGTGGAGAAACATGAAGGGTTGCATTGCAAAGTTTGTCTCTCGATGCATGACGTGTCAGTAGGTCAAGGCTGAGCATCAGAGACCATCAGGATTGTTAAATCCCTTGGATATACCCGAATGGAAATGGGAGAAATTTTCCATGGATTTTGTGACAGGGTTACCAAAATCAGTAAGAGGTCATGACGCTATTTGGGTTATTGTAGACCAACTTACGAAGTCAGCTCATTTCCTACCAATCAGAATGACCCTCAATATGGATCAATTAACCCAATTGTATGTTAGAGAGATCGTTCGACTTCATGGAGTACCAGCTTCCATTGTCTCCGATAGAGATCCGAGATTCACTTCGAGATTTTGGAAGAGTTTACATGTCGCAATGGGTACTAAGTTAAATTTTAGTACAGCTTACCATCCCCAGACAGATGGACAGTCTGAACGTACTATTCAAACATTGGAAGATATGCTTAGAGCTTGTGTGCTAGACTTGAGTGGTAATTGGGAGACTCATCTTCCATTAGTGGAGTTTGCCTACAATAACAGTTTTCAGGCTACTATTGGTATGGCACCGTATGAGGCACTATATGGGCGACGTTGTCGATCACCAGTCTATTGGGATGAAGTAGGGGAGAGAAGAATTTTAGGTCCAGAATTGATTGAGAGGACAGTCGGGGCTATTGAGAATATCAGACTACGGATTAAAGCCGCCCAAGATAGACAGAAAAGCTATGCCCATCAAAGGAGAAAAGACTTGGAGTTTGAGATTGGAGAGAAAGTATTTTTGAAAGTAGCTCTTATGAAAGGTACTATCCGTTTCGGCAAGAGAGGGAAGCTAAGACCTCGTTTTATCGGACCATTTGAAATCTTAGAAGAAGTAGGTAACGTGGCTTATCGTTTGGTGTTACCACCCGAGCTCTCAGCCGTACACAATGTTTTTCACGTTTCATTATTGAGGAAATATATCCACGACCCGAGTCATGTGGTAAATTTTCAGACTATTTCGATTCATAGGAATTTGTCTTATGAGGAGACACCTATGTGCATTGTGGAGAGAAAAGTCCATGTCTTAAAAAACAAATAAGTTCATTTAGTCAAAGTCCAATGGGGTAGACAGGATAACGATGAAGCTACCTGGGAAAAGGAGGATGAGATTCTGGCTAAGTATCCAGACATCATAGATCAAGTAAGTTTAAATTTCGAGGACGAAATTAATTTAAGGGGGTAAGGTTGTAGCGATCGAGAATTTTAAATTTTTTTTTTTGATAAACGTGTCGCTAAGTCCTAACCCCGAGTTTTAAAAATAAAAGCGTGTTCGTCTAGCCGTTGTTAAACAAATTTAAATTTATTAGAATCGAGTCCAATTTCAAATATTTTAATGTATCAAATTCCTTATCGTTTTAAATCCGAAATTTAATAATATTAAATACGATATATTATTATTTCGGGCCCAAAATTTCATTAGTCCAAATATGTTTATTTTAGCTCAATTCACTTTAAGTCTAATCAAGGAAAATTCTTTAAGTCCAAGATTTTGGCCCACTTAGCACCTAGGTTTTTGTGCCCTAGAAATTCACTGTTCATATACCCTCATTTCCTCCCCCTCATCCTCACGCAGCCAACAACAGCAGCCTGGGTAAGAAAATATTTTCCATTTGCTCTCCTCAACACAGTGAATTCCCAGTTCATCTTCCTAATTTGGAAACTCACCATTGATGCTAGAAAATCAATTTCTAGCATCAACAGATTCATGTGTGATGCTAGAAAAATCAATTTCTAGCATCAACACCACCACATCCTTAGCCCAACACCACTGCACACGACCACCGTCCAACCCACAGTCAAGCCATCACATCAACACCACCATCCCTTAGCCCAGAAAACACCAACACCCAAGCTACAGCCACCATTTGAGCCACCTCCAACACCACTTTAGTACCCAAAACGCCACCACAATGACACCCAAATCCACCTGCCATTCTCGATTTCGAACACGACACACACACCACCAAATGGACAGCCTCCATTTCGCCCCAAATCAACACCAAACAACCACCAAAACCAAGAAATAAGAAGACCTACGCACTTACCTCATACCTCGACCCATCTTCCAGCCGGTTGCCACCGGAAAACCCAAGAAATCCGAACTTCGTGCCTCGGTTAACCTTCGGCCAGTACGCCAAAATCACCCCATCACCACCTCCACACTGCCGGCGCCACCACGCGATAGTGGCGTTGCCACCTCGCGCCGGCTGAATCGGAAAGTTTAAAAGTTAGTTAATTTCAGTCCTAAAGTTTTAAAGTCGTGTATTTTAAGTCCCAAGCTATTTAAAAAGTTTATTTCAGTTCTTAAGTTTTAGTTATTTACAATCAACCCACTAATTTCAAAAAGTCAATTTCAAAGCTTAAACTTTTCAAATTTTAATTTTAAGAAACTTTCAATTAAGTCCCTAAACTTTATTTTTATCGTTTTTAATCTTTAAAAATTTCAAAACACTAATTCAAAATTTATTTCCTATTTTGGCTAGACGAAACGTACGGAAGATTGAGGAATTGAGATTTCTTCCCGCTCCACTTTTCACGTGAATCGAGTTAGATTGAAGTAGACTCGCCCTCATTAATTAGTTTTAAATTATAATTGCATGTAGTATGTGACTTTATGTGATTTATATGCTTTAATGCATAAGACTTGAATCTCTTATGAGATAGATTATGTTGTTATGCTTGTCATAACTTAAATGCTTAATTACATGAGAAGAAAGAGAATCTCTTATGAGATAAGATGATGTTATGCATAACTTACTTGCTTAAATGCATGAGACGAGACTACCCACACCCTATGATTTTAAAGAGCCTATGATTTTTCAAAGAAAATAAGCCTATGATGATGTCACTGTATAAATTGCATAGTTGTGTGTTCAATTATTCTGCAAATTAATTACTGGCGATGAGTCTACTGAGTATTTTTTCGAAATGCTCATTCCATTATTTTAACAATATTTGCAGATTTTGGAGACGGTCGAGTATGATGGGCAGTGGTGGCCTGAATGAATAAATGTAGTTAATTGTTGAGATTTAAACATTATCAAAGTACTTTGTCTTTTCGTTATTCTGAAAACTTGAGTTTAAAGTTTAATCAATTTTTCTTAAGTTAATTCAAATGAGATTTATTGCCGTTAAAGTTCACAAATTTTAAATGTGATATTTTTAAAAGTTAGTTATTCCGCCAAATTTTTCAGTTAAATTAGGGCAAAAAGATGATGATGTGGCACTCCTGGTTCGCGGAACTCTGGGCGTTACACGGGCACCCCTATCTTCTCCGCCCATAATGACTCTAATGCATCATCTATCTACGACGGTGAGTGAACCCGTCCTTGATCTCGATCACCATCTTCGTGACTACGTCTGTCACCCCTTTGTATCCCTGTTATATCACCTCGGAGCTTTACGACCTCACCCTTAAGGTATGATACATGACCGCGTAGCACTGCAACATCATTATGTAAACTAGCCACCTCGCTACCCACGTCTCGTCCCAACACCCCTATCTCCTCGCGTAGAGTGGCCAGCTCATTCCTCTCATCCCTCATTGTAGTACTCCTACATCTTCTCGCAAGGCACCTACCTCCCCTCGCAAGGCACTTACCTCCCCTCCTATCGCTCCTCGCAATGCACCTATCTCCCATCGTATCTCCTCCATAAATGTAGATAGGACATACAGATCGTCGTGCACAGGAGATGCACGGGATGGGTGCCTGGATGGAGGAGAATGAGATCTCATCGGCGGAGGTGATGACATCGGCGACAGAGGTGATCCAATGGGCATCGACGGCGGAGATAATTCCCTGAGTGGCAATGGTGATCTAATCAACGGAGGAGGTGATCGTCGATCAACTGGACCGTGCTCCTACACAGATGATTTTCAAATTATTAACTTATTTAAAATTGACTAATTTTATAATAAAACAATAATTAATAAATTAACATACCATGTCTGCATCCACGTCGGGCTCGGGACTCTAATCGTCTAGCGTGGCCCGAATAAAAAGGCCATGTGTGAAACTCTGACCCTCCTCAATCGATGGTGTCAATTTAGCGAGGACTTCAAACTGACATATTGACAGCGTTAATTACCATGTTTCGAGAATTTAAGAAAACATACAACATAAATAACTAAAGTATAATGCGTACCTTGGGATCATCGAGGAGAGCTAATATTTGTTAGGCGAGCGGCTTGTCTTGTGCTCGCCAGTGATGCATTCGAGGGCAGCGTGTCTCCACTCTCCTCGCATATCGGTCGGCCAAGATAAGGTCAGTCTCGTACACCCATATCTGAAATAATTACAATTATTATATATAGAATTTTATATAAAAAAATTCATTATGTTAAACATTTACCTGTAAAGCCAACGGCAGGCCATACACATCGTACTTCCGCTTGGGCCTATCTTCATTTGACATCGAATCCCCCTCCTAAAGACGCGTAGAGTATCGACAAAACATCTCTGTCTCTATGGATAGTTGTTGAATGTATCAATCTCATCAACAACCTCGAAATGAAAAACATCGATCGACGTCTTCCTGTGATGACACCTGAGCATGCTCTCGAGGATAAGCACCAATCCCAACTTTAACTTGTTAGACATCTGGTCACATTCCCTGAATACTTTTTTCAACTGCGCCAGACTCACTGTCGTTCGCCCCTCAAAATATGCATGAAACAGTCTACTGTTTCTAGGAATACGGGCATGTGCTGCTTCTTCGCCCGTGCACCTCAATTAGGTGATGAGGGCAAACTCCGATATGGAGAACGTAGCTACCTTGCCCCCAAGATCAAAACAGAGAGAATCTCTGTCGACTGATTTAAGCAGCCGACAAAGCAATGCGTCCAATATCTGTCCGAAAAATTGTATCATACTCAACTCATGCAATGGCCATAAGCAGGAACGACGCAATATACCCGTGTGTTCCACATCCAATAAATCTAGTACCGCTGTAAAGCTGGCAAAGTTACAGTTCGACGTAACTTTGCATAACTTTGTCGGAAATTTGTATTATGACGTCGTACAAATAGTAGTCCATCCTGCAAAATTTCAAATGTTAGAAATAAAATAACATAAAGAATTAAATATTAATTCACCAATTAAAATAAATAACTAAATATTAAATAAGCAATTAAATTACATAAACAACTTGGCATTTCTTAACCAATTAAAATAAATAATTACATATTTAATAAGCAATTAAATTACATAATTAAATATTAAATAACTAATTATAATTAAATAATATAAAACTAATTAAATATTAAATAAAAAATTAATCTATATAATTAAATATTAACTAACTAATTATAATTACATAATACATAAATAACTAATTATTACTTAATGAACTCATAAATAAATAAATAAATATTACATTAAATACACAATTAAATGAAATAATTATAATTAAATATTACATAACCAATGAAATAATTAAATATTAAATAAAAACTTAAATTACATCATTAAATATTAAATAAACAATTAATTTATAGAATTAAATATTAACTACCTAACTATAATTACATAATACTTAAATAACTAATTATTACTTAACGGACTCATAAATAAATAATTATATATTACATTAAATACACAATTAAATGAAATAATTATAATTAAATATCACGTAACCAATGAAATAATTAAATATTAAATAAACAATTAATTTACATAATTAAATATTAACTACCTAATTATAATTACATAATACATAAATAACTAATTATTACTTAACGAACTCACAAATAAATAATTAAATATTACATTAAATAAACAATTATATGAAATAATTATAATTAAATATTACATAACTAATTAAATAATTAAATATTAAATAAAAAATTAAATTACATAATTAAATATTAACTTCCTAATTATAATTATATAATATATAAATAACTAATTATTACTTAACGAATTCATAAATAAATAATTATATATTACATTAAATAAACAATTAAATGAAATAATTATAATTAGATATTACATAACCAATTAATTTACATAATTAAATATTACATAACTAATTATAATTACATAATTAATAAATAACTAATTATTACTTAATGAACTCATAAATAAATAATTATATATTACATTAAATAAACAATTAAATGAAATAATTATAATTAAATATTGCATAACCAATTAAATAATTAAATATTAAATAAAAAATTAATTTATATAATTAAATGTTAAATAAAACTCATAAATAAATATTACATTAAATAAACAATTAAATGAAATAATTAAATATTAACTAAATAATTATAATTAAATAACTAAATATTACTTAACCAATTACAATAAATAATTAAATATTAAATAAATAATTAAATTAAATACTTAACTATTAAATAAATAATTCCCATATTTTATGGCGGAGATAGTCATTTTCGAGGATTGGCGATCTCTGCACCAATATACTCAATAACGCATTTCAATTAATCACATTTTCGAATCTACAATGAAATATACATTATTATAATTCAAGAAATCAACCAAATAATTCAAGACATGAATCAAAAACCTCAAACTTATTCAATTAGTGGTAGATCTTTGGTTCAACAGCTCACCTTCTTCAACAAATTGGCAAATTCAGGTCGATCCTGAGTCAACTGTTTTTCCGGTGGTCTGGCCCCAAATCCTATTGTCTGGAAGTTTTTTCGCTTCTCAACAATAGTAATACAAGATATATTTGAGTTTTCATTGTTTTTCAAGGTTTTAAAAATATATATATATTTTTTTGAATTCGGTCAAAGGTGGGGCCCGGCTATCTTCCACCATTTCCTCTAATTTTCCACAGTCAACCCGATATAAATATAATAAAGAAAATACGCAGGACAGGAAGAGAAACAGTTTTAACTTTGGTGAAGCGCGCTCGATTTGAGCTTTTTCCTCTTCTTTCGAATTTTTCAACCTAATACCCAATTCACCAATCAATTTTCTCCGTCTTATTTTTCTGCACCCTTTAGTTTTACCAAAGTAAATTTGTTGGATTTGCTTTTCTTCTCGAATCACACCATAAACAATGGTGCCAACAGTTAACCGGGAGACGCCTACAAGTTGTGGGACTACAGCAGGCACGGGAAATTCCGGGGCAACCGAAGAACGCAGAGTGCTTCGGTCCAAATACCTCACCGTTAAGAATCGGATTAGCAGTAATTTAGTTTCAATTCTCTTTCACACTCTTTTTAATTTTAACTTATTTGTATTTATAAGTTTATGATTTTGCATATTTTAATGACCATAATGTTGCTTTTTTAATTTTCAAAATAAATTTTTTATCTTTCAATTGTATTCATAATTCATGTGAAGTGATTACTAGATTGCTGATTGGAGAACTTAATTTTGATTAAAGTACGTTTATGTTCTTAGCAGCGATGGTCTTGATTTTGTGTAGAGAGGCAGTGGCATATTTTTTGTATTTGGCATGCAAGAACTCCATTGTCCAGTAAATTTTTAATTATTAATTTTTTTATTACTATATAGTTGTCAAGAATTTGATTGAAATATTTGGAGATAGATAACTTTTCATTACATAGCATACTTGTGCTTCTTTTTTTTTTTTTTTTAAATTTTAATTGTTTTGTGGGTTGTTAATTAGAATGTTTAAATAGATATGTTATTAGTCTTATACATTTTTTCTGCAGATGAGAAAGATGATATTTTAAAGGTTGACTCAGATAAGTTCAAATCAATAATTGAAGAAGTTGATGGCTTGCATCAGCTTGGTATAATATACAAGTCCTTGCTTTGATGCAATTTTAGTTTCAACTTTTCGAGTTCTTTATAAAATTCGGGTATATATCCAAGAATGCTAAGTGCAATGTTGTTTATTATGGATTGGTCACTCTGTCTTGAGAAGAAATGGTGTCCAATGTAATAATTGTTACCAAGAAATAAGCTTGTTCCTCTTTTAATGAATGCTTACCTTGTTTGTTGAAAAATAAATTAAGTTATTTTGAGTTTGTATGGAAGTTCTAACTTGAATACTTGTATTTTCTCTACTTTTTTTATTTTTTTTCAGTAACAAAACCCAGGGAACAAGTTGCAGATGCAGAAGCCCTGTTTGACATTGCCAACACCTTGGTAACAACTGTTAACGAATATTGCAATGAAGGCGTGACTCCTTCAGATTTCGTTAGTAGTCTGATTAGGGATTTTGGAGAACAAGGTGGACCGAATGGAAACCCGGGTGAGGATGCGACTTCAATACAATGGAAAGAAATTGGCCGAGCAGTCTCTCATGTTTTCAGGGGTGCTCGTGGTTGCTGTACAATGTAAATAACAACCATGTCTATCTTATTCTGTTTTTAATTTTTTTTTTGGCTTAAATTGTTGAATATATAATATTTCCGTGTGTTTATGACAGGATTGGACCTATGAATACTGAAGTGAAGCCATGTAAGCAAGTTACTCGTAAAAAGCGTGCAATGCCAACTCAAAGCTCTTGGCCTGAAGAGGTCAAATTTCCGTGCTATTTTTTCTGTGAGCTTATTGTAATAATTTTTAATAATCTTTAGAATCAGTTGTTGAGTGGCTGATTGTGAACAAAGACAAACTGGTCAATTTCCACTACCAGATAAATATGTAAAATGATTTTTCAATCTAAAAGCTTGGGAAAATAAATTGTGCAGAGACCAATTATTACACGAACTCAAGGCCTGCTATATTAGTATAAAAAGAACTCTTCCATTTGCCTGTTTTCCTCTATGCACATTCTTGTGCCTTTTATTCCATATGCGATTTAAGAGGGTAGAGCAATAGATGGTGTCTGATAGTTTACTGAAGATTACTTACTTTCCCTTTATTTCTTCCTCCCCCAAAATTAAACTGACATTTTTTTTTTAACATTCTGCAGCTTGATGAATCTGCTACAGAGGGAAAAACAGACACTGATAGACATATGGCCACAATGTTTAATATTCTAAGGAAAAATAGGAAGGTCAACCTTCAAAATTTAATATTAAACAGGAATTCCTTTGCACAAACTGTGGAAAATTTGTTTGCCCTCTCCTTTCTCATTAAAGATGGGCGGGCTGAAATAACAGTGGGTGAAGAAGGCTGTCATCTAGTTTGTAAGACACTTCTTGCACAAATCCATGTAGTAAATTCTCCTTTTCTTTCTGGTATATGTTTCCTTTGACTCAAGTAATTCTTTCTTTCAGCCCCAAAGAATGCCCCTGGTGCCAATGCCATTGCATCTGGAGAGGTCTCTTACAGCCATTTTTCTTTCAGATTTGATTTTGGAGATTGGAAGGTACTTTGAAACACTACATGAAGCTTTTGTCACCAACCATTCTAGCGTCTCTCGTTACATTCTACAATTTTTTGTAATATGAACTTTGACAAGTGAGCCTCTAGACTTTTTAGCAACCATGAATATTGTCATTCAGATGGAATGCAAATATTAATATCTTAATGTGAACTAATTGTCTTTAGCCATGCAATATAAACTGAATATTTTACTGGAGAAAGGTACATTTTCTTCCCCTAATTTTGTTGTACATAAATTCATCCATCATCATGCTGTAGATAATCAGAAAGATGTGCATTACACCTTCAAGGTTTCTTTTTATGTCTATATGTTCGCGTCAGATCTGATATTTCCTTTGCTTCATGTCTCATACCTTAAATTTTGATACAAGCTTCTTGTTGTTCTTGAATTATAGTTAATGTTGGCTTCTGTTGAGGATGGCAAGGAACTAATGCCACACAGGGAGGAGGTAAGCGTGCAACCAAATTCAGATTCTGAAGAAGCTCAAGCAATATATCCTACAACACCCATAAAGAAATTGTCCAGGAACCGAGGTTTGGTTAGGCACGAGCAGACGGTAGTTGAAGACTCCCCTGAAAATCGAGATTCAGATGCTTCTCAGCTTGCAATTCGGAAGGGTAAGAGAAAGCTTTTATGAGACGGGCACACTTTTGTCGGAGTTCATATCAGCTGTAGGTTGAGAGAATACAACTGACATTTTTGTAGCTCTTTTGTTGAACAATTAGTTTGAGTTGTGGCCAAATTATATATTGTTAGGATCTTCTATTTTTATTTTTTGTACATATTTTGATGGTAGCTCGTTCAATGTGTTATGTCAGGTTGAATCCGCGGCGAGGAAAAGAATGGTTGTTATATTTTGTTGAAATTTTATTGTTTTCGTTGGGTTGGGTAATAACCACCACGAAGAGCAAAAGGCAAGAGATAATATGTTAATTGACATATCATATTTTCAAAATCATATTCATATCTTATCTACCTTTTACAGTACTTACTTACTTACAAATAAAATTCAGCAAACATATTTTTGTAATTCTTGCTTGCGACACAATATTGATAAGTATATTTTATACACTTATTTAGATCGTTAAATTAAAGTATTTGTTATTGATTTTGATAAATTATAGCTTAATTTTGTGTAAATCTTATTTGTTAGCTAAAACTTGATGCAAAATAGTGGAATTACAAAAAAGGAACGAGAAACGGGCAAAAAAGAAAGAAATCAGAAGTTTAAGGATCAAATTGCAAACATTCAATAGTTGATTCGGACCACAAAACAATTAGGGTCTGTTTGATTGCAAGGGTGGAAAACGGGTGGAAAGAAAATGAATGGCAGGAAATTGAATGGCCTAGAAAACATTTTACAGGGAATTGTAATTAATGGTATTTGATTGATATAATTTTCCACCTAACAAATTTTTCGTTTGACTTTGTTTTTTATGCAAATTGTCAATTAAATGGATAAATTTTTTTACCATTGAGTTTGGAATGTGTTCCAATTGCTAATAAAAAAAAAAAATTGTCAAAAAGTTGGAAAACGTTTTCCCACCACTATGGTGAAAAAACGTTTTCTAGCTTTTGTGCATCAATCGCTTGTACCTTGTAAAACGTTGGAAAACGTTTTCCCTGGAAAATTAGTGCAATCAAACAGGTGAATAGTAAAAAGTAGGAAAACGTTTTCCACCTTTCACGGAAAACTACGGCTATCAAATAGGGCCTTATTGAAAATCAAACGGGTTCACTTAAATGCAAATGAAAGATTGGATGAGGAAAGGACCCAGACATGCAATCGAGAAATTTAGGGACCAATTTTAAAAAAATACAAGGGCTCAATAATCAATATGATGAACCTGAAGCCAACAAGGCCAAAGGTTGCATGTGCAAGGTGAACACCCATGTGCACTCATGGGTTGTAATTCAGGTTCTCAAGAACGTATCATATCACATTATAACGAAGAGAAGAAGTTTCGCAAGAGGATTCAAGGCAACTAACACAAAAAATAAAAGATTCAAGGTTTGAATTCAAGATTTAAGAACAAGAAATTGATTTATCAAAATTCTTTTATTGTTCTTATTTTTTGGTGATGTCTTTTAATATTTTATTGTGTAATTTTTTTTTTCATGTATTAAATGAAGATGAACCATTTGTTTATTTATTTTTAATTCAAAGACAAGTATAATTATTTTTTTGTGTTTTTTGATTAAATTTGCATGCAAGTTACATTATTTAAATGCTTGTGAACCATTTAGATAATTAGTTGCTTGTTGTGGGATTGAGATGCTTACAATAGATTTAGAACATTGCATGGTTATCACACGGACAATAAATGCTAAGAATAACATGTATGGCGTGTGCAATCTTATAGATAATCGTGTGGTTGAATGCGTTATTTTGCATATGAATTTGAATTAGGAATAAGATCGGGTCATACTTAGAATTAGTGTTCTAAAAAGCGTAAAACGTGGTTAGCGTGTGGAGGCCAAGTTTCAAACTTTACGAGCTTAGGTGTAAAAAACGTTTTTTGATTTTAAATTTTTAATCATTATAAAAAACATTCAATAATTCATAGAATATATATATCAAACATCTAAAATTATAAAATATTGTATGTACTTAATAATTTTTACAAAAAAGATAAGTTTCAAAATCATAATTACATAACATAGATAACTTATAGCTTAAATCTTATCTAACTCTTTATCGGACTCCAATTTACTAGATTCATCTTCATCTAAAAAAAAAAAAAGTACATTTAATGAAGATGAAAAGTTAAAAAAATAATAATTTCTCGTTGACCGCTTAATTCTCGTTTTGGTTCAAGGCGGAGTGCCTTAGTCATGTTTCGCGCCTAGATGTCGTCTAAGTGCGCTTTTTAGAAAACTGCTTAGAATATGTTTAACTTACCTCAAAAGAGATATTTAGATAATAACAAATTATCGATTATCATGAATGCATGAATAACACTAAATTACATAAGTCGATAATTAAAAATAGATACCAATAGGTAGATACATAGTCTCCTATAAGCATGTAGCCTTCATCAGATTTGTCAATTACTTATTTTTGACATCTTAAATATTGTATAAAATACATGAGCTTTAATCTACGAGAGTCGATGCATGTATACAAGTATTGTCCAATATAATGCATCCCATAACAAAGTTCACAATATTTATCTTCTACATGCATATTGTTGTCGTTCATGTTGGGATTAATTATTGTAAAAGTTGTGCTCCTTTATTATCGTCGGAATCGTGAATATACTCTTGAATAGTTCTAGAAAGAACATCAAACATGAGATATCAGGGTGGGTAGCCAAGATTAACGAAACAAAAATAAATAAAAATAAAAATTTCGAATCCAATACGAATAAATAAATTGAGTTTAAAAACTTTATTCACAAGTAACAACCTCAAAAATTTTATTCGTATAAATCCCGCAAATATATAAGATCGTTGATAAGTAATAATGTAATAAGTTAAGAATATCATCCCATGGTGAATAAACTGTATTTGAATTTTACTAATCTGTTATTGAATTCGAATGTACTTGACAGAAAAGAAATTTATTGATTATCTAACTTAAACTACTAATTAACAAAGTTGATTTTGAACTAAATATGATATGTATTATGTATTGGAATTCTGAATCCACCTATATTATCCTAATTCCAATTCCCAGCCATGTAATTTAGTTTCATTCAAGCATTTTTAATAATCGATAATCCTATTGTATTCAATTTCTTTTACAGAAACATTTATCACTAGGCTAATTTCTCCTTTGGATTAGATAAAGATGAACCATTTGTTTATTTATTTTTCATTTAAAGACAAGCAGTTCAATTAATTTTTGTGTTTCTTAATTAATCTTGTATGTTCGTTGCATCATTTAAATGCTTGCATATCATTTTTGTTAGAAGGTTCACAATAGATTTAGTACATTGCATGGTTATGAACTCAGGCAATATATATTAGGAATCAATTCGGACTAAGAATATGATCGGGCCGTGCTTAGAATATGTTTAACTTACTGAATGTTGTCGAAACTGAACCTAACTGACCAATTCGATTAGTGAAATTGTGGACCGGAGTCGAATCTGATTCGATTTGGTGATAAAGCCACTTGCTAAAATATCGATAAATAAACCCATTATTCTCGGTTTATGGATCACTAAGCATTGACATGAAGAGCAGTCGGCAGATCTATGAACAAGAAAAAGAAAGAGGTGCCGCTGGCAGAAATGTCATTATTCTCCAAATAGTTATAGAGAGAGCAATTGATTTTATTTAAAGGAGAGAGAGTAATGGCGATTTTACTTTTAAATAAGGACTATGAATAGAGAAATTATGTGTGCGGGAAAAAAATATGAAGTCTTTGACACATGTACTAAAGAGTTAATTGCTGGAAATTGTATGTTGTTTTAAAATTAATGATGCATCCTTGACTTTATATGTCTTGAACTTTTCGACCATTGACCATTTATGTTTTTTGGATCGATATTAAAAATATTGAGCTTACCTCAAATAATAACGGATTATCGAAGTAATTAGGCACAAAACAAGTTTTTATATAATTCGTAAAATAACTTAAAATCATTACAAAACAATCTCTTTTGTATTGTAATATTTCGAATTTGATAGAAAACTAATATATTTGAATTATAGTTTACTCCTCGTGGAAAGATACTTTTTACTCATTACATTATTACTTGTCCGCGATTCCATACGTTTGCCAATTTCGAACGAACAAATACTCAACAATTGGTAGTAGTTTGCTTATTTTTTATTAAATAGTAGTATAATTATTATTTCAGCAGTGTTGTGCAAGTCGAATCTGAAAATCAGAAAATTCTTTTGCCATCTTGTTGCAATGTCTTAAAATAGATAATATTTTTGTTGAGAAAATTGAAAATTAGTTATTTTGAAAGATATTCTTTCAAATCAAGGAACAATTTTTTTTTTTTTTTTTACGTAAATGTTAAAAGAAATTTAAATTTAAATAAGTTTCTCTCTTTCAAGCGCACCAATCAATTATGGAAACAGGGGCCGAAGGGATGAGGCTGGCTCTCCATCATATTGGTTTCCTTTAAAAATAAGCATTTTGTGCCAATCATATTGGGATGCTCAACAGTACTAGTTCTCCGAGAATACAGCAACAAGAAATAAACAGCCCTACATTTGTTTCATGATGCACATAAATTCTTAACTTCTGTCGGCTTTTGGAATGTCAAGATCTCGAAATACTGGGCTATCAACTCCCACTCCCATTGCATTAAGGCCATTGTCAACATAAACCACAGCACCGGTGATAGCTGAAGCCAGTGGAGATGCCAGAAAAGCAGCAGCATTCCCAACCTCCTCTGTTACATTTATTTTGCAGGTTTAGTAATTCTATAGATGGTTATGCCTATTTTGATCCATTCTATTCATGTTTCATTTTTTGTTTTCGTAGGGGCGGGTATGGGGTGAGACTAATTACACAGATAATAACAATAATGCAGATGAAGTTGGAGGATAAGACCGATCACTCACCAGCAGTCAGTTCCTTCTGCAAGGGAGCATTCTCCAATGAATAGTCGATCATCATGTCAATGAAGCCAATAGCTTTTGCAGCACGGCTTCTTAATGGACCTGGTATATTATTACAATCGAGACCATTAATAGGAAAACTCATTTCACTCGCTTTAAGTTTTATTAAGAAGCCCCCATTGTTTTCTGAATAACAGATTTGACATTATCAATGAGTTACATGAATTAAAATCACTGCATTCCGGTAAGGAAACTGAACAAATGCTGGGACTTAATAGATTTTCAAGATCCAAAATTTAGTACTTAACTCATCTTTATGTTTTACAGATTCAATACCTGCAGATATGGCGTTGACTCTGATTCTGTGTTTTCTTCCAGCTTCAAAAGCCAGCACCTTCATGTAGTGCATATATTTCCATAAACCATGATCAATACAAGAAAATTGATATAAGATAACCCAGAAACAGGTAAGACTCACTTGTGTGTCACTCTCTAGAGCAGCCTTTGCAGAACTCATGCCGCCTCCATATCTGCAATAATAGACAAGGTAATCCCAGAATGGAAGGAGACAAAAATGAAGCCTATTTGACTATTTGAAGATAAATGTACCCGGGTATGATCCTCTCAGATGCAATATATGTTAGAGAAATTGTAGAACCGCCTGGTACATTATAACCAGAAAAAGGTTAGCAAAAGTGGTGCTAGTTGCTTATGACAATAAATTCATCTTCTTCCAGTGAAATGTTCAAACCAGGATATGGTTAGATAAGCATACCTGGATTCATGATGGGAACAAAATGTTTGAGTAAAGAAACAAAGGAGTAACTTGATGCAGAGATGGCTGCAAGATAACCGTATCTAGATGTCTCCAAAAGATTCTTGCTAACCTACATGCATTGTCCCAACAATTCAAGGAAAATCGTGATCACACAACAAGAGTATAATATAAAATTGAGAGAAAAAAAGAGTACCTCTGGACCATTGGCAAGTGAATGCACAAGGATATCAACGGTACCAAAATCCCGTTTCACCAATTCAGCAACTTCCTAAAGACAATATAGATCCTTTCAGCATTTTGAAGTTATTAACTCAACTATATGCTCGTGTTCATAAAACAAAAGCGTGCCAATAAAATACAACTAAAGGTCCTTGCATTACTAAAAAAGAGTCATCTTGTGCTGCAAAAATGGAAGCTAAAGTGACTTGATTCAAGTTTCTCGAGCCATAACAATATAAAGTATAAGAAAGACAGCGGAAATCATTTAGTAATATACAAAAACAGGACAAAACATTCAGGTTAGCCAACTTCTTGAGCCGGTTTTTGGCAATTTGGCTGAAAAACGATGTTGCAGCACTGAGCCTGTGTTAGAACTTTGCTCAAGCTCCCATTAAGGTACTAAAAGAAATGCTGGAAGAAAAGAAAAAATGGAGTTTAAAAGTTAATACCTTAACAGTCCAATTTGAAGATCCCATGTATCGTTTATTTGTTTTCACCTGCACCATAGCACACATTATTTTTTCTGAAGAATATAATTCACTTAGGAAATTCCGCAAAATATTTCATACATCTTCAGGAACATCCTCGGGACAGTCATAAACTGCATCCAATGGGTAGACTTTTGTGATTTCCATTAAAGAACCATCAGGCAACCTAAGACATAGAATTCCAAATTAGTGATCCATTGACCTAAACAAAGGAAAACTACACTAGTAATATATGAAAAGTTTTGTTCTTACACGCGCGACTCATCAAACTTTCCACGTCGTAGACTGGTCTCAAAAATATTGAGTGCCTAAGAGATAGTTTCATTAGAAAATAACATATCTACATAGTCTTGGAATAATTCTGATGAACAAAACATCATAAACGCATTAGAATACATACAGGAACCCATGTACCAACAAGAATCTCAGCACCCGCAGCTGCAAGAGATTTTGCTATTGCCCATCCATATCCATTATCATCCGCTATACCAGCAATAAATGCCCTCTTACCTGGAGTCAGTGCTACATGTATTAGTGAAGTCCATAAATGTGAGTATGCTTTTAACCAAATCCAGTTTGATAATTGTTCACACTAAAGTATCAATTATTTTTCTCAGGGAGTTTTAGTTACAGGCAACATAACATTATGTTACTTGGAGAAATAATTTTCTCATACCATTCTGGCATACACAAGCACCCAAAATAAGAATAGATCAAAAATATGATGGCTAAGGATCTAGCTAGCTTGTAACTTCTATGCAGCTATGCCATCCATGAAAAGTGTAGCATCTGGAGCAGGCAAAATAAAATCTACCATACAAACAGAATGTTATCCATTTCTAATTAGAAATGGCAAATGGGAACTGTCTATACGTTCGATGGGAAAAATATATAAGAACAATGTGATAAGAGACAGAACGAACTCGGGCAAATGCTATTAGCTCGGTAGATTTAGATTTACTTGGCTTAAGATGCTTCATAATTCCTCATATTTCTTAGGAGATAAGGTTCTTGTCCTCCTTAAATCTTTTATATCAATGTACTAGGTAGGGTACGGGTTAATGCCAAACCCCCCCCCCCCCCCCCCCCCCCCCCCCCCCCTGGGGCTTAGATGAGTAGGCATAAGACCCCTTGAAAAGAAGAAGAAGAAGAAGATTCTAACAGTTATTAAAGACAAAACCAGTAAATTACTGTAACATACACATTACTGAAAGGGAAAAAATGGATGCACAACTTTGTAAGATCCCACCTCTCAGATCAACGGGCAATCCAGGCAAAGGCTGGTTATCACTTGCTCCAGACACTGCTTTAATAACATTCCTTTCAGACTTTAGAAGGTTGAGGTCGAAGCTTTTGGAAAAAGATTTTGTCGATGAGATGAAAGATGAGCTTCGAAGCTTTGCACAAGAGATGCCTTTGATATCATTACCAAAGCATGCAATGCTTGAACTGGGAATTCTACGAGCTGCAGAAATGCAAGGCTTTGGTGTTGCAATTTGTGAGCTAGGAATTGCAGTTCCAGCCATTGGTTTTAAGTCGAAGGATTCTGCAAGAAATTATCCAACCAAATTTGATGACTAGAAAATAGAAGGATAAGTTGATGCAGAAAAACAAAAGAAATTAACAGAAACACTTAAGTCACATCCTACTGTCCTAATTCAGTAGACGATTAGTCAAGACAAACATGTATACCTCAGTTTTTACATAGTCACAAAACCTCAATTTACACTTTTACATCAAGCATTGTCTGTTCTTAATCAGTGTATATTTTGACACATAAGTGACATGATTTCAAGTTCCGCACCATTCAATTATGTTGTATGTTATTTCTGTATTTTGTTCTGCCAAGTGCCAGGGGGTGGAGGGATGCATTAGTAACAACCAAGAATTCATTCTTCCATGACAGAAACCAAAGTAAGAATTCACCATTTTGAATCCTGTCTTAACATTTGTTTGATTGAAATTTCTAAAGTCAAATCTTAAAAATTATTGATACAGCAATCAAGTTGAGTACATAATCCCTCTTAAAACATTTTATTACTCAAACAAAAAACAAGAAACCTATATATACTCGTTTATCACATTAGAAACCAATCATGAATTAGACACGTAATCATATTCATTTCATAAAAATAGCACGAAATATTGACTACCCACAAAAGATCTGGTAAAGAAAGCAACAATAAAAGTAAATTGAAAATGTTAAGCACAAAACCCAATCAACATTGGATCAATATATACATTCGAACCCACATTCTGTAAACACACAACCATATCATAGCTCGCATTAAATGAAGAAGCAAAATTTCAGAACTCACCTTTTCTTGAAAGGCTTTTAGAGAGATAGAGCTGTATTGAACAGGCTTTTTGGTGGAAATATATGAGGGGGCCGTACGTTAATATGGACGAAGAAATGTGGGTTTCGATGAAAACTATGCGCTTTGGTTTTTAGTGAGTTAGTTTGAAGTTGAACTGTTGGGAAGCTTTGAAAGTGCCGTTCGGAAAGTGAGAATCTGAAAGTGGGAATGCCTGCTTGGATCAAATGACAGTCTTACCCTGGCTCAATGGACTCATTTTTGTAAGATTGGGCTTTGAAGATATGTTGGTTCAGATCCAATTGACGAACATCTTTCCAGCCCATAATTGTATACATATAGGGATAACTTACCGAAATAGCACTATTAAATGTAATAAAATTCTTAATTTTTGTTCTTTCAAAATTTTCACCACCTATGGAAAGGTGATTCTAGTAGATTGGGTCGATGTGAGTCCATCAAGAATCAAACTATTTTTTTTATTTGCACAATAAAAATCGAGAAGGGATGGCTCAATTTTTAATGGTAGTCGACTGCCTTGCACCTTTTCATAGATTTTGTACCAAGCAATGTCTATGCAAGAGATATTCGACCCAAGCATATATTTTACGGTAAAAGAAAATTATAAATTTTTTTCCCTAATTATCAACCTAGTAGAAAAAAAAATGAAAAATGGTTCCCCCTAGCTCTACCCTTGTTGAAAGATCATTCCCTTAATTGCTAGTATTACCACTTATGTTGAATGTTTAAAATTTTTCATCAAGAATAGATTTAAATTATTTTAATGTAACTATTTTTTTTACTTGTGATTTTTGATCTAACGTGAAAATAAGACGGTGTGATATTCACATAGTGCTTGACAATTTTAAATGAATTTAGAATTGTAAATAAATATTTAATTTCTTTGACAATGTTAATTAGTCCAACAGAATGAGTAATGAATTGTTAATTAAAACACTTTTAACTCAATTATGATATTGCTGTATATGTTTATCAATAAATAACAATTATACCCCTACAGTCATAGTTATAATGATTTATAAATATAAGATTTTCGTTCTCAATAAAATACACACTAGTCTATTAACTTCTATATTTCTCTCTCTTTTCTCTTTAATTTATAATATGTTATTAGCACGAAATTCTAACCAATTGAATTCCTTTTTTTTTTTTTTTTTTGGCTTACAAATATCTAGCCAGTTGAGGTACCAAAAATATTTTTTCCTTCAATAAAAAAAAAAAAAAAAAAAAAAGAGACAAGAAATTCTAGTCAAATGAATTTATAAAGAAACTCTTATTTTCTGCTCAAATAAAAGATAAGTTATGCGATTTGATCATATTATTTTGACTATACTAATTTATGATGAATAAATATTTACATGAATTTAATTTTTTTTTCATTCAACATTTCAGAAGATTATTGTATTGTTATTCTTGAAAAAAATAATGTAAATCAATATTTCAGGAAAAATATTGTAATATTTCTTGAAAAGTAATATTATATTTCTATTATTCTGTTACTCCTGAAGAAGTACAAATTCACACATATAGCCCTCGTTTGAACTCCATTATTTGATGTTATAATTTTTGGAATAGTATTTTTTTGAAGAATGTGTGGTTGAAAAAAAAGAATTTTTTTTTTTTTGGTTTATGTGCAATATTATTTTATTTGAGAACGCGTGATTAAAAAGGAGAGAAAGAAAAATGTATTATAAATTTAATGAGGCTCAAACGAGGGCATAATATTTAAAATAATATTGTTTTGTTACTCTTAAAAAATTATAATATTTTTACATATCATATTCTTAACGAATTTCATGTTGATATTCTTGGTGAAACATGAATCTATTTAAACAATATTTTAGAGAAATGTTGTGTTAATGCTCCTAAAAAAGTGTAAACATTATACATCTTAAAGCTCTAAATAATATTTTATTGTTGATTCCTAAATAAAAATGAAGTTGTACAAATCAATATTTTAGAAAAATATTGGATTAATACTCATGAAAAGACATGACTTTATATATTATGGAAGAATCATATTATTATTTTAGAATCAATAGTGTAGAAATTCGTAGAATCTGAACAGCCTGCACGATGTGATTAAAACGTTGATATCTCAACGTTCTAAGATTCGATCGTCGTAAAATTCGCATAGCAAATTCATAACTCATTGGTTTTCAAATTCAACGATTATGATTAATCAAGTGGCTCATTTGTGAGAAATTTATACGTGAATAGTAGCCAATTCTTGCCAAAAAAAATATTGATTGACGATTCTATTGTCAAAATATATTGGAACGCCACGTACACACACCATTAATCTCTATCCACAAGTTTATATATTCTTTTGAATTGGTTATTTAGTATGATAATTACATATATCAGTTACACAAATTATATGACAACATTAAACAATTATTGTAGTGCATGCATCCACATAGCTGTGTCAATTTTCTTTAACTGGTTGTTATATATAGATTATTATCATTATACCGTGTATATTCAAATTTTGTATTTCAATTTATATGTTATAATTGTTCACAACGTAGAATATATTATTTGTATATATATTTAATTAGTCATTGCTCCCAAAAAAGTACGACGTTATATTATTCTGAAAGAATATTACATGTTCCTGGAGAGCATGACATTATAATTTTAATATTTTAAAAAAATATTTGCTTATTACTCCAGAAGAAGCATACTAGAAGAATAATCAGTTGTTGTTGAATGAAACACGATTTAAGCATTTAAATATTTCAGAAGAATATTACAAAATTGTTTGAATGAATTTATACAAACCAATATTCTAAGAGAATATTGTGTCGCTCTGAAAAAAACACAATTCTATATTTATTAATATTCTCGAAAAATATTATGTAGTTATTTTTGAAGAATCACAAATCTATACACTTCAACATAAATATTGTATTAATCCGAAAAATTGCAATTTTAATTAAATTGCTTCCAAAGAAGCAATAATTTATTTATATCTATTGCCCCCAAAAAATGTACACCTGATGTAACGCCCCAAATTCTCTATTAACTCAAGGCGCTACTTAAGTCAAAATATCGTGTAAATAAATATTTTCAATAGACGCAAAAATATTTTTTAAAACTATAGCAACTTAGAACTTAGCAAAAAAAATATATATATTTTAAAACTATAGCAACTTAGCAAAAAATACGAAAGCGTCATTTTAATAATTTACTCACATCCAAGACTCAATACCAAATATGATGAGCAAGTACCAACATTTGCAAAAATACTAAAATTTGATATTTAATTGTCAAAATGGAAACTAGCTATTAAAATACCTGTTTCAAAACTTATAAATTAAATAGTATATTATTTAATCAAGATTGCACCGCTCATTGTCTTGCCTTGTCGAGCTCCTTAACTTGAAAGGGTGGAAAAATATTGGGGTGAACATAACGAATTATACTCCGTGGAGATACAACAATCAGTCCAAGTTAAGTCTAAACATGACATCAAGTGATGAATATAATACCAATACAACATACTGTAGAAATATGTACTGTGGGCATTCCCAAGGACCCAATTACGATCCCGGATCTATTTATGATCCCTGATAACATGTTATAAGTGTTTAGCAAATTTTTGCACTGTGGGACAACCCCAAGGACCCACTTTCGATCCCGGACCTATTTACGGTCCCTGACAACCTTTTCATATGTATAAACATTATATCACAATCAAAATCACACATCAAGAATTAACATGGACAAATAACCACAATTGTTTAAATGTAAACCCCACCTCAAAGTCTTGGAAATTTTCTTTAATTTGAACGGATGTAATGTTATCGTGCTTTAAACTTTTCCCGCGACCTCGTCTAGCAGAACAAAATAAATATAATTTAGAATACTAAGTCCCAATTAATATTTTAAAACCTTTAGGGACTTGATTGAATTTTTGAAAGTAAATAAATGAGCAATTTGATAATTCTTTAAATCTTTAGGGTCTAATTATCAAATTTAGAATGTTTAGGGCCAATATGATAAAATTAGAAAGTATTTTATATTTAATTTGAAGAATACTAAAACTTTAGGGATGAGAAATGAATTAAAACCAAATAGGGGACTAACTTAAACTTTGGCCAAACTTGGGGATTTAAAAATGAATTTCTCATATTTAATAACAAACCCCCATCCCCATTTCCATTTTTCACGCAGAGAGTTGCTGGATGTGAGGATTTTCAAATGGGTTTTACATTTTAATGATTTCTTAATCAAAATTGATGCCAGGTAAATGAAGTTTAATGCAAATGGTGGCTTGTGTGATAGTGTTCCAGGCGAGAGAGGGAGAATAGAGGCTGGGCTATGTCTCGTTTGGCAAGAAAATCTGCTGGAAGTCTTGAGTGTTCTTTGTACCTAGAATTTCAGTCACAAAAAGAGCAATATATAGAGAGAGCAAGGATTGGAGTTGCGATTGAACCGAGAATCCGAGTATGAGATTAAACTTAGAGATTTCGTTTTCTTCCTTTTTTTTAATCAATGAATATATATTGAGAAAGACACTAAGATTATGGAATTCCTGAAAACTGAAAATTAATTTCGAAAGGGGTAACTGCACAGATTTGTCGATAGTGATTTACTGGTTTGAAATTGCAACTTGAAATTTGAAAGAACTGGTGCAATGTTAATGTGGATTAGAAGATGATTATGAGGAAATCAAAGAAATATAATTGTTCAAATGTGAAGAGATTTACCTAGTTGAATGCCCAGATTCCTTGTTGAGTTTCAGCCGTGAGGGTGAAATATTTTTGGAGATGGAATTGATTGGATTTAGGTTGACACTGTTGAGCCCTACAACCCCATGCTCTAGAATTTGGACAATTGATTTGGGCTGATAATGGACTTAAACTTGGGCCAAAGAGGAATTTAAATTAGATGTTGGGTGCAAAAATTCGACCCGATAAAATATTGAATTTTTAAGATTAAAAAAATCGTTTTGAAATCTTATATTAAATGTTTTGCTAGACAAATCGACGGACGTAAAATAAATTCTAAAATTTGACGACAATGTCGTAGCAACATAACTTAAATTATAAATTTTGCACTTTAAAAATTCGGGTCGCTACAACCTCCCCCACTTAAATAAATTTCGTCCTCGAAATTAAACTTACTTGATTTGAAAAAGTCTGGGTATCTGGCTAAAACCTCATCTTCTCTTTCCCAAGTTGTCTCTTCTCTACCATGTCTACTCCATTGGACTTTAACTAAAGGAATATCATTATCCCTCAAGGTATGAACTTTCCTCTCAAGTATAACTGCAGGAGTTTCCTCATATGTCATATCCTTGTTAACATCTAAGGATGCATAACTAACAATATGGTCAGGATCATGAACATATTTCCTTAACATTGAGATGTGGAAAACATTATGTACTGCTGCTAACTCTGGCGGTAAAGCCAACCTATAGGCCACGTTTCCAACTCTTTCCAAGATTTCAAAATGTCCAATAAACCTTGGTCTAAGTTTCCCTTTCTTTCCAAACCTTACCACTCCTTTCATAGGAGCCACTTTAAGGAACACTTTTTCACCAATTTCAAATTGTAGTTCCTTTCATCGCTTGTCAGCATAAGACTTCTGTCTGTCTTGTGTTATTTTAATCATTTCTCTGATCTTCTCCACAACCTTTACAATTTGTTCCACTATTTCTGGACCCAAAACCTTCCTCTCACCAACTTCATCCCAATGGATTGGTGATCTGTACTTTCTGCCATAAAGAGCTTCATACAGTGCCATGCCAATGGTAGACTAGAAACTATTGTTATATGCAAACTCAACCAAAGGTAAATGCATTTCCCAGTTACCACCAAGGTCTAAAGCGCAAGCTCTCAACATATCCTCTAAAGTCTGTATAGTTCTCTCTGATTGTTCATCCATCTGTGGATGATATGTTGTACTGAATTTCAATCTAGTTCCCATAGCTGTTTGCACGCTTTCCCAAAACTTGGATGTAAATCTGGAATCCTTGTCTGACACTATAGAAACTGGTACACCATGCAATCTTACAATTTCTCTGATGTACAACTGAGCATACTGGTCTAAACTGAAAGTCATCTTCACTAGTAGAAAATGAGCAGATTTTGTCAAACGATCAACTATGACCCATATAGCTTGATGACCTCTAGCTAATCTAGAAAGTCCCACGACAAAATCCATTGTTATGTGTGCCCACTTCCATTCTGGAATCTCAAGTGGGTTCAACAATCTAGACGGACGTTGATGTTCGACTTTAACTTGTTGACAAGTCATGCACTTCTCAACAAACAAGCCAATTGACCTCTTCATGTTTCTCCACCAATAAATTATTCGTAGATCCTGGTACATCTTTGTACCTCCTGGGTGTGCAGTATAAGGTGAATAATGTGCTTCCTCTAAAATCTCATTCCTCAAGGTTTCATCCTTCGGTACACATAATTTTCCCTTGAACATAAGAGTGTCATCAGTTGATACTTCAAAACCTTTAACACTGCAAGCGAGTACTCGGTCCTTAATCTTGTACAAAAATTTATCCTTACCCTGAACTTCTTTAATTCTATCTCTGAGAGTCGGTCGAACAATCAAAGTAGCAATAATTGTAGTTGTGTGATGTGGAGGAGCTACAACCTCAAGTCTCATGTTGGCAAAATCCTTGATCAATTGTTCTTGACTGGTTAGGGCAACTATTGGTCCTTTACCTTTCTGGCTAAGTGCATCAGCAACAACATTGGCTTTGCCAGAGTGGTAGTGGATAGTACAGTCATAATCTTTAACTAACTCCAACCACTTTCTCTGTCTCATATTCAATTCTTTCTGAGTGAAGAAATGCTTTAGACTCTTATGGTCCGTGTATATCTCACACTTACTACCATATAGATAGTGTCGCCATATTTTTAAAGCATGAACTACAACAGCTAATTCCAAGTCATGTGTAAGGTAGTTCTGCTCATGTAGCTTCAATTGTCTAGAGGCATATGCAATCACTTTTCCATGCTGCATCAGTACGCATCCCAAACCTTGTTTCGATGCATCACTATAGATTACAAAACCCTCTGACCCTTCTGGAATAGCCAAAACTGGTGCAGATACCAATTTCTATTTCAATTCTTGAAAACTCTTCTCGCACTTTTCTGCCCACTGAAACTTCACTCCCTTCATGGTCAACTGGGTCATCAGTCCAGCCATTTTGAAAATTCTTAGATAAACCTTCGATAATAGCCAGCCAATCCCAAGAAACTACGAACTTCATTTATATTGGTTGGTGCCCTCCACTTAGTAACAACGAATTTTGCATACAACCTTTTCTGTCGAAGTGTCTGTAATACAATGTTGAGATGCTCCTCATGTTGTTCCTTGTCCCTTGAATAAATCAGAATGTCATCAATAAAGACAATTACGAACCGATCCAAGTATTGATGAAATACTCGGTTCATCAAGTCCATGAAGACAGCTGGTGCATTAGTTAACCCAAACGGCATCACAGTGAATTCGTAATGTCCGTATCGAGTCCTAAATGCAGTTTTTGGTATATCACCATCCTTAACCTTCAACTGATGATAACCTGATCTCAAGTTAATTTTGGAGAATATAACGACGCCCTTTAACTAATCGAACAAATCTTCTATTCATGGTAAAGGATACTTATTCTTGACTGTGAGGCGATTCAACTCCCTGTAGTAAATGCACATCCTCATTGATCCATCTTTCTTTTTCACAAACAGAACCGGTGCTCCCCAAGGCGATACACTCGGTCAAATAAATCCTTTATCCAATAGTTCTTGTAGTTACACCTTCAACTTCGAAGTTCCTTCGGTGCCATCATGTATGGTGCTTTAGATATGGGTGCAGCTCTACCAAGTCAATATGAATTCCACTTGTCTATCTAGTGGAATACCAACTAGATCCTCTGGAAAATATATCCACAAAATCACGCACAATTGGTACATCTGTAGCAGTTACCTCAGTTGCTTGAACACTAGTGATGCTTACTAGATATCCTTGATTGGTACTCTTTCTCAACATCCTTTGTGCTTTCAACACTGATATGACACGGGGCATGGTTTTGACTTTTGTCCCGAAAAAGGTAAATTCACATTCTCCTAGTTTCTGAAAGAGCACCTCCCTCTCATGACACTTAATCATAGCATGATTGCAACTAAGCCAGTCCATGCCTAAAATGATATCAAAGTCCCCCATGTCTATTAGGTACAAGTCTGCCTCTAAGTTCTTCCCATCTATTTCAAACTTAACAGCTTTCGACATCAGATTAGTGATAATAGTTTCACTTGAAGGGATACTAACTTCTAAGACATCATTCACACTTTCACACACATTTCCAATCTTAGCATGAAAACTAGCATAGATGAAAGAATTCATAGCACCTGAATCAATCAAAACAATAGCAGGATATTGAATACTGATAGAATACATGTCATCACGTCTGGATCTTTCTCTGTCTCCTTCTGAGTTAAAGCGAAAACTCGAGCATTTTCCTTCTTGGCATCTTCCTTACCCTTGAATTCAGGACATTCACCAGCAAAATGACCAGATTTCTTACATCTGAAGCATATCCCCTTTCCGAGCAGGCACTCCCCATAGTGACGCTTGTCACATTTCGGGCATGCATATGGGTTTCTCAGTACTAGCCTTTTCCTCAATTTTTCCCCATGATTTTCCTTTCTTGTTCTGATATCTGCCTTTGTCCATATTCTGACTATCCCATTTCCTTTTCACTGGTACCTCTACGGGTTTTTGAGTAGTCTTTTCCAGGTTTAAGCGAGAGGATATAGCTTGTGCTCGCTCAATCGCTTCGGCATAGGTAGTAAGTCCCAAACCTGCCATGATTCCTCCAATTTCTAGGCGTAAACCCCTTTCGAATCTTCTAGCCTTCTTGATATCCGTGTCAACCAGATGGGTAGCATACCTGGACAACTGGTTGAATTTCGTTTCATATTCCACCATGGACATACTTCCCTGCTTAAGTTCAAGGAACTCCGTTTCTTTCAGATCCCGAAAAGACTGGAGAAAATACATTTGTACTATTAATTCCTTGAATCCGTTCCATGTCAGTTCAAGTTGCTGTGCCTCAGTTCTGGTGCGCTGTTATGACTCCCACCAATGATCTACGTCTTCCTCAAGCTGGAACATAGCGCATGACACTTTCTGAGTGTCTGAGCAGGCTATATGTTTAAAGATCCATTCTAATGCCCTCAGCCATTCTTCTGCAGCTAGGGGTCCGTTCGACCATTGAATGTTGGTGGCTTATATCGGCAAAACTGTTCAACAACCATGCTAGTATTGTTATCATTAGCCCGTGGATTTAGTGGATTATGGGCATTTCGTGGAGCTGTTGGGGCTTGTTGCTGAATGAGCCCCTGGAGAGCATTCACGAGATCCCTTAATGAATTATTTCCCGCATCGCCAGTAGCAGCCTGGCCTGGGGTAGCTTGGCTTGCAGCAGCCCGATTCGTGGGAGCTCGATTTGTTCTACGAGACATTCCCTAAACCATAACAACATTTGTCTCAGCATCCACTAAATTGTGAAATTCACAATGGCCGTTTAGGAATAATATAATCTAAAAAGGAAAAATCATAGAAAAGCACAGTAGAGCTAAAAGAAAATTTTATTATTATCTCAAATTTTTCAAAAGGAAAACAAAATAATAAAATTGCAACCAATATCTATAATCCGAAATATGTTCTCCTACTGAAATTTCCACAAACAGTTCTTCCTACATCTCTCTCATACGTTCCTTTTGGCATATCAGTTATGAAAGTAAATTCTATTGAAATGGGTTACTGCATGTTTTAGCCGAATTTCGAGGACTAAATTTATAATTTTTAAAATTTTTAAATACTTCACATCACAAGTTCAACTCCTAAACATAATAACTCATGGGAAATTTTTATAACATGTACTGGATACAAACTTTCAAACATTTCAAACTGCATCAACTATAGTAAAATTTCATTCTCATGTAACCTTTCGTTGTAACATTCAATTTCAGATGCAGTTATTAAATAAATTCATGGTATCCAGCAAATAAAAAATTTCAAACTTCATCAAATAAAATTTTCTAAACATTTTACCTTTTCGGAGTGGCGTGGCGCGGCAAGAGCGGGTAGCATTCAAATTAAATACTAAACATTATCTCTCTCTTTTTTTTCTTTTTTTTTTTGCAGAAATTTTTTTTCCGACAAGTCTACAGAAAGGTAGACCTGCACTCTGATACCAAGCTGTAACGCCCCAAATTCCCTATTAACTTAAGGCGCTACTTAAATAAAAATATCGTGTAAATAAATATTTTCAATAGACGCCAAAATGCGTAGGTATATATATATATATATATATATATATATATATATATTTTAAAACTATAGCAACTTAGCACAAAATGCGGAAACGTCATTTTAAAAATTTACTCACATCCAAGAGTCAATACCAAATATGATGAGCAAGTACCAACATTTGCAAAAATACTAAAATTTGATATTTAATTGTCAAAATGGATACTAGCTATTAAAATACTTGTTTCAAAACTTATAAATTAAATAGTCTATTATTTAATCAAGATTGCACATCTCATTGCCTTGCCTTGCCGAGCTCCTTAACCTGAAAGGGTGGAAAAATATTGGGGTGAGTATAACGAATTATACTCCGTGGAGATACAACAATCAGTCCAAGTTAAGTCTAAACATGAAATCAAGTGATGAATATTATACCAATACAACATACTGTAGAAATATGTACTGTTGGCATTCCCAAGGACCTAATTACGATCCCGAACCTATTTACGATCCCTGACAGCATGTTATAAGCGCTTAACAAATTTCTGCACTGTGGGACAACCCCAAGGACCCACTTTTGATCCCGGACCTATTTACGGTCCCTGGCAACCTTTTTATATGTATAAACATTATTATCACAATCAAAATCACACATCAAGAATTAACATGGACAAATAACCACAATTGCTTAAATGTAAACCTCACCTCAAAGTCTTGAAAATTTTCTTGAATTTGAACGGATGTAATGTTACCGTGCTTTAAACTTTTCCCGCGACCTCTTCTAGCAAGAACAAAATTAATATAATTTAGGATACTAATTTAGCAATTAATATTTTAAAACCTTAAGGGACTTGATTGAATTTTTGAAAGTAAATAAATGAGCAATTTGATAATTCTTTAAATCTTTAGGGTCTAATTATCAAATTTAGAATGTTTAGGGCCAATATGATAAAATTAGAAAGTATTTTATATTTAATTTGAAGAATACTAAAACATTAGGGATGAGAAATGAATTAAAACCAAATAGGGGACTAACTTAAACTTTGGCCAAACTTGGGGATTTAAAAATGAATTTCTCATATTTAATAACAAACACCCATCCTCATTTCCATTTTTCACGCAGAGAGTTGCTGGGTGTGAGGATTTTCAAATGGGTTTTACATTTTAATAATTTCTTAATCAAAATTGATGCCTGGTAAATGAAGTTTAATGCAAATGGTGGCTTGTGTGATAGTGTTCCAGGCGAGAGAGGGAGAATAGAGGTTGGGCTATGTCTCGTTTGGCAAGAAAATATGCTGGAAGTCTCGAGTGTTCTCTGCACCTAGAATTTCAGTCACAAAAAGAGCAATATATAGAGAGCAAGGATTGGAGTTGCGATTGAACCGAGAATCCGAGTATGAGATTAAACTTAGAGATTTCGTTTTCTTCCTTTTTTTTGTCAATGAATATATATTGAGAAAGACACTAAGATTATGGAATTCCTGAAAACTGAAAATTAATTTCGAAAGGGTTACCTGCACAGATTTGTCTATAGTGATTTACTGGTTTGAAATTGCAACTTGAAATTTGGAAGAACTGGTTCAATGTTAATGTGGATTAGAAGATGATTATGAGGAAATCAAAGAAATATAATTGTTCAAATGCGAAGAGATTACCTAGTTGAATGCCCAGATTTCTTGTTGAATTTCAGCCGTGAGGGTGAAATATTTTTGGAGATGGAATTGATTGGATTTAGGTTGACACTGTTGAGCCCTACACCCCATGCTCTAGAATTTGGACAATTGATTTGGGCTGATAATGGACTTATACTTGGGCCAAAGAGGAATATTGGACCAAGAGTAATTTAAATTAGATGTTGGGTGTAAAAATTCGACCCGATAAAATATTGAATTTTTAAGATTAAAAAAAATTGTTTTGAAATCTTATATTAAATGTTTTGCTAGACAACTTGACGGAAGTAAAATAAATTCTAAAATTTGACAACAATGTCGTAGCAACACAACTTAAATTATAAATTTTGCACTTTAAAAATTCGGGTTGCTACACCTGAGCTGTCAACAGATCTCCAGAGCCTCTTACGTCCAGATAAGCCTTTCTTCCTACACACTAGGACAAACCGTTAGTTACCAGTGGCAAAAATATTGAGTATAGGAGGGCTAAAACATGACTCTCCAAAATATAAATAAAGGGGTTGGCCTTGGGAAAAGTAAATAGAACAATAGAGAGAATGACTAAGTTATATTGAGAGTTCAAACTTGCATTACCTTGAATGACACAATGTGTGAGCTTTTATGGTAAACGAAGGTGAGTAAGAACTGTTAAATGGCAGGATACGTGGCCTTATCTTAGCGACTGAGACCTCTTCTCATAGGCTTCAATGCATTCAATGCTCTGACTGGTTGCAGCCTTAAGTCTGACATGTAAGACTAGGATTGACTTGTATGATTGATGTAGTCGACAATGCAGTGTGTTGTCACATTACCCACTCGCCATGAGATCTTTAAATAAGATCCTCCCTGAAACAGCCTCACTGAATACACCTCATATGTCAGAGGTTTGTCCCATGAATAGGTTCGACCAACATAGGTTCGGACTATGACTTTACTATCATGGGTTTGGATTAACATAGGTTCGGCTGTTGGTGCAGGATGATCTGGGATGAAGCTGCGAATTTTTGCCACGTGTCATACGGCTAGAGTCCCTATTTATAGGGGGCGTAACAATAGTCCCCGAAATCCATGTATGATTATTTATATAATGCGTGGACTCAAGAAGTAGAGAAGAAAATGAGGTTATAACAATAGTCCCTGAAGTCCATGTATGATTATTTATATAGTACGTGAACTTGAAGTAGAGAAGAAAATGGGGTCATAACAATAGTCCCCGAAATCCGTGTATGACTATTTATATAGTGCGTGGACTTGAAGTAGAGAAGAAAATGGGGTCATAATAATAGTCCCCGTAGTCTATGTATGATTATTTATATAGTGCGTGGACTTGAAGTAAAGAAGAAAATGGGGTCATAACAATAGTCCCCGTACTCCATGTATGATTATTTATATAGTGCGTGGACTTGAAGTAGAGAAGAAAATGGGGTCATAACAACAGTCACTGAAGTCCATGTATGATTATTTGTATAGTGCGTAGACTTGAAGGCCAGAGATAAGAATAGTAAACGAGATTAAATCATAGAAAAAGTATATGAGCCTGTTGAACATATGCGATGCATTGCTGAGGCGAGCCTGTTGAGAAGAGGCGAAGCCTTCGACGAGGCTTCGAAATGGATGATGCGATGCCTTGCTGAGGTGAGCCTGTTGAGAAGAGGAAAAACCTTGGACGAGGCTTTAAAATGGCAGAGGCGTTACCTTGTTGAGGCGAGCCTGTTGAGAAGAGATGAAGCCTTGGACAAGGCTTTGAAATGGAAGCGGTGATGCCTGCTGAGGCGAGTTTGTTGAGAAGATGCGAAGCTTTACGTGGCATAATGATTTGACAATAGTGCTTGTTCCCTAGGTACGACATGATTATGGTCATGGCGGCCTCTTTCCTCGTGTTACGGGAGCATTTAGTGCAAAATGATGACGTCGGCTACAGTTGGGAAGAATTGTAGCGATCGAGAATTTTAATTATTTTTTTCTTGAAAAACGTGTCGCTAAGTCCTAACCCTGAGTATTAAAAATAAAAGCATGTTCGTCTAGCCGTTGTTAAACAAATTTAAATTTATTATAATCGAGTCCAATTTCGAATATTTTAATGTATCAAATTCCTTATCGTTTTAAATCCGAAATTTAATACGATATATTATTATTTCGGGTCCAAAATTTCATTAGTCCAAATATGTTTATTTTAGCCCAATTCACTTTAAGTCCATGTAGGGAAAATTCTTTAGGTTCAATTAGAAAAAAATTTCTCCAGCCCAAGATTTTGGCCCACTTACCACCTCGATTTCTGTGTCCTAAAAATTGTCACTGTTCATATAACACCCATTTCCTCCTCCTGCTCTCCTCACGTGGCCAGCAATAGAAAGGGGTAAGAAATG